>JBAIZZ010000334.1:933860-1121191 GCA_037355905.1 Heliconius aoede
AAAAAACGATTTTTTTATTAAAAGCATAAGTAATTCTTTTCTGTGGAAAAGACATTTCACTTAAACAGAGCATAGCAAACCTCATACTATGGCGTAATTACATAGTTTCTATACTGAGTTCATGCCTTAGATCTTTTATCTCGTTTTAACTAATCGAATTAGAGCAAGGCAAAATACTTAGTTCTAATTTGAATCGTATCATAGTGTATGTTTTTTTAGCATCATGAGTTATATAAAAATATAGATATATACGTAACTTTATATGTATTCTTACTTATCTTGTTAGGTTAGGTACTTACATACATATTTCTTACATATCCTTACATATATTTGAGTCTTACTTTGGTTCGTATTTATAACTCGCTCTTAAGTCTGAGATCTATCCTGAGGTGCTGTGATTCATAGATATGCAAGTAATTAAAATTAATAATATATAAAGTAATTAAACAAAAAATTATGTGGGCGGCGGTGATCACTTACCATCAGGTGACCCGAACGCTCGTTTGCCGTGTCCTCTCCCATAAAAAAAAATGCAAGTAATGAAAGAAAACGGCATCTCAAGATCGATATTAGACTTGAGAGGGTTTATAAATGCTGGCCTTAAATATATATAAGAAATATTCTTGGCTTGATTTGTTTTGGAAAAAAATATGACGATGGATATTGTATAACTATTTATTTGTGTGAAACAGACAATGTCGAGTACTTTATCATTATAAGATAAGTAAATACTACTTGGTCTCCAAATACTTGTCCAGGAAGAACCTGTAAACAAACTAAATGTATGTATGTAGAGAGCTGTTACATGAAAATAATGTCGACTTTCTAAGTATCTAAATATAACATAGGACATCCAAATATCTGTAGCCAGATAAAGTTGAAAAGAAATATTTGTAAATATTAAAATTAATCAAATAATTTGAAAGAATAGATTGCGGAAGTAAGTCTTGAATATATTTATAATGAAGTCAAGGTCAAAAAAACAATATGAAGAAACTTAATCATACAGACTCCAATAGCGTGTAAGATGGCCGCACGCAAGTAAAAGTTATGATAGGAAGTGAAAGGCGAATCTCTCTTAACGCTTAAGTTTTGACTAATTTCGTTGGTAAAGTATCGGTACAATTTCGTTTTTTTTTTTTCGTTTTCGTGACTGTTTAGAAATTTTGATATTTAAATATTTATTTAGAATAAATAGTACAGGTTGCGCTTTGAGGGCATCGTGGCGCAGTGGCACAAGCGAAGTTTGTGGATTCCATTCTCATTTGGACGAATTAATTAATATTTATTAATATTTTCACTATATTTCTCTGGTAACAAGACTGAGATCCGTCACTCAACACGCAATTTTTCGAAAAATTGGGCATATAGTGAGATCAGCGTGCTTTGACACTAATTTCTCACTTCCCACTGCCTAGTGCCTAACCTACTATAGCCGGGATACAGGCGGTTTTAAAAGTGTAATTAGATAAGTTTTTTGAATGGTTATTTAAATTGGCTTATCTTTAAATTAAACATTTGAGTCGAATTTATATTTCTACCAAGTAAGTACCTTTGTCTTTCGTGGACACAGATAGGTCATGTTAAGTCAATATGCTAATGTATATTAAGCAAACAAAGTCGTAACTTAAAAACACACAAGCGTCACTATATGAACGTATAACAACACGTATGAAGCAGTTCACCGGTCGCTCCATTTTATTATTCACTTGACCGTTTGTTTAGTAATAACGTTGCATTTACAGTTAACACGTTGTTATTGACCTTCATTAACTATTTTTCAAGTATTACTATATATACATATATATTTATTTTACTAGCATTAACATTAGTATTTTTATTTCACTAGTATAAGTATATTTTTCTTATTTGTGTTTTTTTTGGCTGTTTGTGCGTTTGTGAAACGTTATATTTTAATCAGTTCCAAAGTCGCAGATATAGAATTAGCAATTTAAAATATTTGATCGACGTCAGACTGCTTGTGTGTATTTAAATTTATTTTAACCATCCAACTATATAGGTCAAGTGTCTTCGTTTATATATATATATATATATATGTATTAAGTTTTTTAACGCAACGGCTACAAGACCTCGTACAAAATGATCCATTGTCATCCGTTTTGCGTTCGTAATTTATTACATCCGCAATCCGGCTCCTCTGTCCTCATCCGCTATTTTAGCACAAAGCTGACTTACTGGTACTTGGTTAGTGGATGCGGTAGGCGATCATTTTATATGATATTTTGATTTATATTCAATATCTCATAAGAAATGGTCAGTACGAAAAATTACATTATCCTTAAACTTTCTTTTGTAGCTTCACGCTGTATCCCACACACAGCAGGCAGAGGGAACATACTTAAGTTATACTGCTATAAGCTTATTACCACATCTGTAGTAAACTGCATTACATATTACATACCGTATATGAATAAATTATAAAATGTACACCTGTTGAGGTCAGTCGTGGTGCAGTGGCACAAGTGTGTGACAATAAAGGCGACAGGTTGTGGGTTCGGTTCCCACTCAAAAAAATAAAATATTTAATATTTTCATTTCTTCGCTCTGGTGTCGGGCACCTTCTGCACATGCGCATGCTATGCCGAAAAAATGTTGTAAAATATAATATAGTATACCCTTACGTTTAATTTCAGGAGCTCAAAGCGTTTTATATGCTGTCAGTGACGCTAATATTTGTGGCGGCCATGGTGTTGCAAATACCACGACTGCAAATACCCTACGTGGTCAAGATGTGCGTTTTTATAGGATGGGCGGCGTACGGCGTTCTGCCTACTCTTCATTGGACGTATGTTATGGGAGGCTTCGATAATCCCATGGTGCAAGTGAGTAAATACGTATCCTGTAAATCTTACCCTGTTTAATCCATAATTGTTTTTATTTAACATGTTTATTAATACCATTTAGCATAAGGTATCTGCATAAAGTAACATTTATTGTTACATTAATTTTTATTCATTAAATACTATCGAAAATTTAAATAAAGCACCTTACGTTTAGGCCCGTATTTATAAACTGCTCTCAACTCTGAGATCGATCTTGAGATAGTATTTTCATTGCGTTTTCATTAATATATTGTATTGTATATAATAGTATTGTATCCGTTTTATTACGTACTAAAATAGAGATAATTGCTCTTATGACGTTCACATATTATTGACGTAATAAATTCTTATCAGATTTCAATACATCAATAAAATTATACTATATGAGGATATATTTACATCGTATAAGGAATCCTATTAATTATGCAAAAAGTAAAAAAGGTACATTATAAAAATCTGCCTTCGTTTATTATTTCTCTAGATATAATATTATTATAAATAAAATGTTCTTTAAAGCAAAGATAGCAAAGAGAATTAAGAATATAATATAATAGAATTAATTAAATTACACTGTATACATTGGATATTTTACTACGTGTAAAATATCCAATCCAGTTCTCTCTGCCTATCCTGCTGTGTGCGGGATACTGAGTGAAATTAATAATTGTTTGTTCATAAAACTTAAATATTATATATTTTGTTGGATTTATGAAATTGTCTTATCTACATCTACCTAAAATTATACAATATTTTTAAATGATATTATATATAAATGGAATGCTACCGATTGATTTATTATTAAAAAACTGTGTATTATCTTATTTCAGATGTTCTTCCCTAGAGTCATAGGGATGTATGTTATCAGTGGGACGGCCTTCGCTATTTATGCCTTTAAGGTAAAAACTTATATTTCTCATTAATTCAAACATTGACAATCATAATATATCCAGTATGTTCCATCAATATTTGTTATTTTAATACAGAGAATAGAAGAGAGTGGAGAACGGAAGTGTCTTGACACTTGGTACAATAAATATTTTCCTTACAGGTACCAGAACGCTGGTTCCCGGGTAAGGTAGATTACATAGGACACTCGCACCAATGGTGGCACGTTTTAGTGCTCGGTGCTCTTTACTACTGGCACAACTCCGCCATGATATACGTGCAGTACCGAATGAACCACGGCTGTGCTAACACTATGAGAATATTCTAGAAAAAAAAATACTTATAGTCCAAAATACTCAGCCGAATGTAAATAAAACTATTTAGTTAGCTTATTCATTCTATAATTACTGTGATAAATGGTATAAAGTGACGAATGAGTGAGTTAGTCCATATTGCCCAATATAAAATGATTCAATATAACTTGTGTAGTAATTGAATCTTTGAATCATTTTTGAGAGTAAATCGTTAATTTTTGTATAAATTGATTTAGCATAACAATATACAATATAAACCCCATATACCGACGCTGAAGGAAATGCATATTTTCTTGTGCTCCAGAGAGTGGTTGGTTAAATGATGTAATAAAATAATATCTATTTTTATAAAAAAATTTTACATTATATTTTTTTATACATTGTATCTACGAATTTTATACGTATATAAATTGCAAGGTAATCTAAATATGCAAATCGAAAGACCATCTCTTGGAAATTTTCATGTTTTAGTCGTTATTGACCGTTACTTCGATATTATATGGAGTGTATACTGTATTTCTATAACTTTTTATTATTATTAATATTATATTATTAAATTATGCGAATAAATTATATTTCAAAAATCTAAATTGTTTACTAATATTATGTTACCATGAATTAATTTTTATTATTCAAATTAATACAGATTTCATTTTGTTATTTGAGTACCTGTAATTTTTCTTTATATTTATTGTTTTCAAAATATATGAGAATCTTGGTTTATATACTATTCTTGTTATTTTTATACTTTCATACGTGGCTTAACGGCACAGTCGTCTGCAAACGCGAGGGTTGTGGGTTCGACTCTCACTACATACGCTTTGGTAGCAGAGTGAAAAAAATCTCAATATAAAGCAGAAGGATATCTAAGAAACTCTTGGGATCATCATATAAATTTAAGTGTGATTCTGAAATCTGACACTGACACATTCCCTAGAGGCATTTTAATGTATTGTTGCTCAATTTTTAGATAATAAAATTTTATTTATAAATAATTAAGTTTTTTTTTATCTCCAATAAAAGGAAAATAGTTTATAATTTATACGTCAAGTATTTGTTGTGAAAATCGAATTTTTATATTTATGTGAAATTAACAGTGCCTGAAATGGTTTCTCTTGTCGTAATAAATTACTATGTCAAAGAAAATATGAGACGTTTATTTTTACTTTTTTTTAAAAATCCAGTTTCTTGAAAAAAAAAATTATATGTAACAGCGATTTAAACCTCATGCAGAAAATATTTATCCAGTGTCAATAGACTTAGGGGCAATTCAATATTGTGTGACAAATGTCACACGGGTATATGGGCAATGGCCCTTAATATCTTATGTTTCTCTAAATTACAATAAATAATATAATATTTAAAGTTATATACGAAATAAAAATCTACGTACGATTGTAGTTAACATTCAAAGCTTTATATTTTAATTGAGACGTGTTCTTATAGATCTGATATCTTAGCATTTATGACGTTCAATTTCTGTTCATATTTTTATAAAAATAAAAAAATATATTATATTATAACTATTAGAGTTTTCACTTTGTTCAAACTTTTTAATATGTTATTAAAATAACAACCATACCATCTTGACAGTCTGTACAGGATTGTTTTAGAAATGCAATATTTTTCACATTGTAGATGCTACCCAAGTTTGCTTGATATTAGATATATTTATATTATGCTAGGACTGTTGTATTTCTATTTTCTAGTTTATGGTGGCAAATTGGCAGATGAAAAATAAAATTGGGTAAAATATTTAATTATGTTTTATTTTAACATGCTTAAATTCTAAAACAATATTTTGATCACTCATGCTATTTATTATTCTGATAGTGATTGACTGGAGGATGATTTTTTTATCTACATAAAAAAATTCTATCTTCACTATCAGAATCCCTGCACGCATTACGACACTCGATTTTTAACAGGCAATGCCTCTAAAAATCGGCGGAATATGTGGAACCGAGTGTATTATATATCTAAGAAGGTAATTTAATGATTATTTTTTGTTGTCTACTGTGCGTAGATATAGAGATGTAGAAGGCATTTAGGCAGTTGCTTGGAAAGTTTTCAACTATGCTACTTTTAGTAATTCAGGGCTTTTCCAATGCCATCTAGGACATGTAGTCAGAATTAATTTATAACTAGCGCCATCTATTGTCCAATAGAAATATTATATTGAGACTATCGTACTTGTTCTATTAAACACTAGAGAGAGCTAGCTTTATAATTATTGTGATAATGATGTATTGGTTTTAAGCATATTCTTCTGTAATTTATTATCGAAGTTGATTAATCTAGATTATTTACAAGGAAGTAACTAAGTATTGAATAAATAACATCAACTGTTTTTCTATAAAATATATAACATAGCTAATTATAGCTTCACGCTGTATCTCGTATACAGGAGGGTAGGCAGAGAGAACCTAGTGTAGACACTCCGTTCCCCACTTTCCTCCGAATTTTTCGAGGCATTGTGTGTTGAGTGGCAAAACACAATGCCGGGCTTTTTGCCTTGGTGCCCAGTACCCAGAAAAGAAATCAAAATAATAATACATAATAATTCATTCCTTCGACTGGGTGTCGAACCCATAACCGCCGCGTTACAGCGACCCTTATGCGCCTGCGCCACGACGCTCTGATATATTTCTGTAATTCTATAATTTTTCTAAAATATTTATATTCTAAAATATTCAATAATATTTTATTGCTATTGATATTATAACGAGGCAAAACGCGGTGTTGAATTCTATCATTCAGCACGCATTGCTTCCATAATTTGACGGAAAGTGGAGAACGGGAGTGTCTTAACACTCTGTTCCTTATGCTTACGTGTCATACGCGGGATTACAGTGTGCAGCTAACATCAAATATTTTCCTTACAGTTTATAAAACAGATTTAATCAACATTGCTTTTATGTAATAATTTAAAACAGACATTAAATATTAAAGTGATAAGTGACTACTCTACACATCATAACTTAAATGCTTACTTTAGATTAGAAAATAAAATACCGAAATTAAATTTAACAATAAAATTTCTATATAATTGTAGTTTATATCTATATTATTAATATACCTATATAGTTTGTAATATGGAGAGCTTTCACAAAATCCCTTTGCAGACATTCAATTGAATATGTCAAACAAAATAGTGATTTCGCATATCAACGATTCAATAAATGAATTTTGACGTGCACAATTCACGTTCACACCTGAGTTAAATCGAGAGGTTTCGAACGAAAAACAAAAGATAAATGGGCAATATTTTCATTGCACCGATGAATGGACGGCTGTTGACTCAGCGTACTGGAAAATATGGCTACCTATCATCCCCGATTGGTAAATCCGAGGGGAATTGTTTTAAAATGTCGTTAAAAGTTAATTAAGTTTTTTCTGTTATGTCTTAATTGCTGTGCACGATTAAATAATAAGAAGTTAATTAAGCTTAGCTAGCTGTTTAGTTAAGGTTGTTTGAAATTATATTTCTTTATTCATTTGGATAAAGCAAATGATATGAAATATTTATTTGTACTACCTATAATAAATCTGGTGCTACAGTAACAGTACATTAGTATACATATATATTAAATAATTTCATAAAAAATCCTAAATTTATGACTTAAGGATCATCTTTTTATCTATCGTTTCCATAAACTTCGTTTCTCGTTCTCACAAACTTCCACTAAAACCACGATTTATAAAAAAAAGTGCTTAAATATTCAAAAGTTATAGGTAGCCATTTCATTCTTAAACAATTTAAAGTTAGCATTAGCTTTTTTGGCAAATATAAAATGACGTAGAATATTATACATATTATGACATTTATACATAATAAGTACTACACATTAAGAATGACAATCAGTTTACAGCCAAAATGTGTTTTTTTAATGCGTATAACTTTCCAATATGTAATAAATAAGAAATAGAAATTAATAAGATGAATGCCTATCATATGTTCTTTAGCTTCACGCTGTATCCCCACATAGCAGGGTAGGCAGGGGAAATATGGGAAGTGTTAAGGTACTTAGTTCCCAATAAAACACTTCTATTCCCCACTTTCCCGTGCTCCACGACTGGCCATGTTTATAATAAAAGAAAATATAATTTTTATAAATTTATATCTCATCATATGAATTAAAAAAAAAAGATTATTAATTATTATAAATATATTACATTTTATTTATTACCCTAAATTTAAGCAATAAAATAGAATAAAATATTATTAATAGTAAAGTCACAATAAAGGAGACACTTTGTGACCTCATTGTAATCAATCTATTGTAATTAAAAAAAATAAAATCGAAATAAAATAAATAACAACGACAATACGTGCGAGTATTACCAAATTATTTTCTTATAAATAAAATAATCAAACGTAACAAATTAGTGAGGTCCATCGACGGCGGTCCCGGAGGCGCGACGCGGTGACGGATTGCCGCGCGATCGCCTCTGACGCCTTTATGACATTTGACATGTGTCGCTATCGCTTCGTGTTCCCGTGCTGATTACTTATGTGAAACACTTATAAGGCGGAGTGGGATTTAAATTTCATTCTTTTTATCTTTATTTATCTATATATTTTTTACATTTTATAAGTAAAAATTAAGAAATTTCATTCAAAGCATGTTTGTAATTACATGAAAATTTTAAACTCTATTTTCTATGTTTATAATCTAGGTGTTTGAATAATTTACTATAACGAGAAGAAGAGGTATTATAACGTTGCCTAACCCGTAAATTATTGAAAATCTTGCTTAAAAAATATCATTTATAATTTTTATTGTGTTAAAAATTCAGACTATCTAAGGTGCCAAAATTATCTTAGAGACATATTTCTGGTTTTATCCGTCATAGAAAACTGATCACGTTCCTATAAAAACATATAAAATCATGATATTACTATGATACCAGAATAATGGGGTTGCAAAAATAGCAATATTGCTGCATTCGCTCATAGTGCAATAATAAAACATTAACATAAATCCTCCATGCATCTTATTTCCACGCCCATTGACAGATGTAGGCCTAAAACGACTTTAATTTCTGTGCCGTATGCTAATATTTAAAAAAAAATCCTTTTGGATTAGCCTAACATTGTAAACTATTTTTTATGAATAAAAAAAAATTGTGGGCACGAGCCGTAAGCCCGAAAACTTTATAGGGCGTTTTTTATTCTATATGTATTTTAGCTTTTGTGTAATTTATTACCTACACGCCAGCAGAATTACAACGTGCGTTTGTGTTCATTATCATTAAATAACAATTAAATAAATTGAACAAAATTATTCCCATAGAGACTGCCGAAACGGGATAAATTTCGATAGGTAAATATAAATTGTTCAAACGCGTAATTTCCTATAACAAATTGCAGCGGCGTCATACGGCGTCATAGCGGCATGCATAACTAATACTTCATTATATTTCACGAAATTCGTGCGCGAGTATCTTGTAGGTGTTAGCCGGGTATGATTAATGGAGGCCATGAATATGCATGTGCGTTAGGGCTGTCAGGTGTACCTTTAAATATCAAATTAAACGTGTAAGCTCACATAGCTACCTACCCTTTGTTTATATATTTATATAATATATTAGCTTGGGAAGTATTGCGGTACTTAGAAGTAGAGTCCCGGAGTCCCGGCGTTGTCTTTGTTCATATCAGTTTATATTTAAAATATTTTATTTTTTCATTGATTTAGTTCTAGGATTTCTGATTTATTGGGTTGATGTAAAATTTATAAAAACATTTTTTTTTTGCTTGACGCTGTATCCCGTATATGTATAGCAAGTAAGGCACATTCCCCCAAGTTTTAGAGACATTGAGTGTTGAGTGGCGGAACTCACCGCCGCGCCTTGGTACAAGAGAGAAGACATGAAAATAGTAAGTCATTCCTCAAAGTTGGAATCAAACCCACAAGCGTCATACGCTTATGGCGCTGCGTCAAGACGATCTCCAAAAAAAAATTGTATTCTTAAATTTCTATACAAAGTTAAAAACACTAAATGGCTACATTAAATGTTAAGTCAATGTTTTGTTAAATTTTTTTCTTTTCTTAAGTACAAAAAGTACTTAATAAGAAAATTTTGATCTTAATTCATGTGTCCTTACGCCGATTTTATGTAAAGAACGTAGAAAACATTGTGGAGCCTTCTTCATGTTTAAGTTTATCAATCACAATTGCTCAATCTATTAATTAAGCATAAAAACATTTATCCATATAAATCGGAAACCGCGAGAGTAAACAGAGAGAAATTACGAGCGGCGTCCATTATTATTTCTGTTCGGGCATTATCATCTAAATCGCATCGCGCCGCCATTTACGGCGTTTAGGTATTTGCACACTATTGTTAGTGGCGCTGTGTATAAAATAAACATTTGTTATAGAGGGACCGCGGCTACAATATCGTATATCCCGCATTACCATTAGAATGGAAGCTGATGTATGGCTGGTATTACTCCAGGTTGGGTCGCCGTATGGATTTCGTTATGGGCACCGCGATCATTTTATAATTTTCTGGTACTTTATTAGATAAAATAGTTAAAATTTTATGACCTATAATGTAGCTTTTGTTTTAACAAACCCATACAATGCTGCAACCAGCCAATGATTTAAATAAAAATAAATATTTTTTTTAGAAATTACAAACGTCTGTGACCCATACGCTAATCAAAATTCAACGCTCATTTTAAATTCACAAAAGAAAACACTCTAGACAATTAAATAATAATGCAATCTGGGTGTTTGCTCAGTGATGACGTAACGGGGGTGCGCGATGAGATCTAAACTGAATTTGCGTCGGATGACACGAGACTCACAATGAGAGGATAGTGGTAGAATAAATACTGGCAGGGGTTTAAAGGAGGCGCGTCCTTTTTGCAGGCCACGCGACCGCCACGCGTTGCGAGCGTGCCGGCGCCCGCGCACCATCCTCCTTCAATTTCTATATCGTTACAATATTTTGGCGAGAAACGATCCCGTTTACAATTTAAACAGGAAATGTTACACGTTAATTTAGTTGGGGTGTGTATTGATTTTGCGGCGTGTTCGGATTATGCTTCGGGCTTGATAAATAGGCACGAAACGTAATTGAAGCACAAGCTAGTATATTTATCAAAAATATTAAAAATAAAATCAGCTTCACGCCGTATCCCGCACACAGCAGTGTAGGGAATCTACTCTTATGATACGTCGTTCCACATTTCCCGTCGAATCCTGGAGCCATTGCATGTTGAGTGGCCGCGCTGTACCTCGACACCAGAGCGAAGAAATGGAAGTATAAATTTAAATAAATATTTCGTATTTTCCAGATCGAACTCGTAACCAATAAAAATAAAAAGGTAAATTTAAAAAAATGTTCACCAATAACACATGAGCGCATTTCATGTAAAAGTTACTATTTCGCATACATAACTATATTAAATAGATGTAATAAAACAGATAATTTCAAACTGTAATCGGATCATTCCTATCCTAGTTCAGTATTAATTAAGTATAGTTTACCTTAGCTTGTTTCGTTACTATCATTTACTAAGTAACGTGAGCCATAAATTCAATTGTAAGTATATGTAGTGGAAGTAACAACTGAACTAGGGTTTACGAGCCGTGTGATTGACTCAGCCAACTATTCTATTAGCTGAGACGCCATTGATTCGAGACGGTAATTAAACTTTGTACCAATCACTATTATAATGCATGAGTCGGTCAACTAGAATTATATTAAAGTAGGAGTTTTTATCATTACGTTTTACAGTCGTTTTATTAGTAAGAAAATTTTAGTAAGTATTTTTTTTCTAATATATTAGTTTTTTTGTAATATTCTAAAGATAATTAAAAATAATATTTGATGCAAATTTACAGGTTCTACAAATACGTGACGAATTATCTGGGACTGTTGTATTTATGTATATTAATATAGACGAAAGTTTCTGATTTTTTTTTGTACAGACGAAGAATGGTCTTAGGTTTATTAGGTATCTTAAATTTCATGGAAATAGTATGAAAAGAATCATAAGTCCATGTGTACGATAGGTTTTATAGCGGCAATAAGTGAAAAATAAAAGGTTGCTTTAAGTGGAGATTGAACTTGCAACTACCGGCTTAGATAGTTTATAGTTCGACGTCGTTTGTCCACTGTGCTCTAATAGTGTATATTTTTATTAATTTCTAATATTTTGAAAGTACAAACAAATTCGTATAGAATCGCAGGAAGGAGACGCTTAGTTTAATTAACTGACTTAGATTCTAAAAGAGTATATAAATGCCAAACGTATTTGTAGCGAGCGTTAAACTTTTAATTTTTTCAATTAGTTACATTTTAAAAACTTTTAAATAACTGAATATAGATAATATGCGTAAGTTTATTGAGTAAGTACTATTTGTATCACTTAAATCGTAATTCTGCATCTATAGTATGGATTCTGGATTAACTTGAATTAAATATGAATTATTAACATACAACTGAATAACATTGTTATAAATATTCTTTATATGTATGTCTGTTGTCTTTGTGCGAGAAAAAGATATTCGTCTAAGTAGTGAATACGAGTATTTCATGACATTCTATTGTAAGTTAAAGTAAAAGATGTCAGGGCTGTATTTGGGGATCGTGCAGAGATCGCCGGCATTGTGATCGTCTTGAATCTGCATAATTTAGCATTATTAAAACAATGGGATGATTAATCATTGGCATCTTTCCTCATTGGAAGTACCATAACCATAATTTTGAAGTATTATTATTATTATGACAATATAATAATACCATGTTGAGATTTTCCATGTACAGGGGGTACATACCTATACGCAAAAAATACTGACAGTTGAATGTGTCATAAAGATTTTATAACTTATTATCGAGGGAATTCAACATTAATAAATAAATTTTCCTATTAATATACAAAATTCTAGGTAAAAAGTTTCTAGGTAATCCTTGGTATATATTTTTTTACTGTTACCAAGATTTTGTTACGAAATAGTTATCACCTTATAAGTATATATTTTTCTGAATGTAACGTACTTTTCTTTGTGAATTAATTATTAAAATATTTTAATATAAAAAAAAACAAAAAATTAACTTCATGCTGTATCCCGCACTCAGCAGGTTAGACGGAACGACCATAGAGCGAAGGAATAATGAGGTGGAACCCACAACTGTCACGTTTCAGTTGCACTCTTGTGCCCCTGCACCACGAGGGCCTCGGCTCTTTTAATATTATTTAAATAAATTATAATATTTCTTTCTTATTACTTTTGGCCACCGCTTGCTGAGTTGGTGAAATACTATATACCTACGTATATACCTATATACGAGTGCGATCTTAGGAGAACATCTCCTAGTGTTGTTGTCTATATTTGAAAATTTAATGAGTATTGAGCTGCTATGAATATTCAGAGAGAATAAATTATGCTCGTCGACCGATACGACCCTTTATAATTTACTTATGTAATATTAAAACATCTTTGTTCTGTAATAACAATATCGTGAACTTACATAATAAGTCCAAAGAAAGTCCAAGTTTACGAAGCTTTATTGTAAGATATTCCTATAGCTATGTATACTTATAATCATTTTTTTCTAAATTATCAGTATAGCAAACTATAGGAAGTAGCATCACAGTGTACCCCACAAATAATAGTGTTAGCAAAGGGAACCTAGGAACCTCATTTTATGACAATCCGTTCACATTAACACACTTCCGTACTCCCATACCTTACCAGTCGCACGTTTGTGCCCCTGCGCCACGACTGGGCCTGGGCCAACCAGGCCTCGGCCTGATAGAAGTTTTCAAATATCTACTATCATAGTTAGTAAAATGTAAATATTTGCCAAATTTACTTATACTTAACAATGTAAAAAATAGTAGGTATTTAATTTAGATACATACCAATTCTACTTAAGCTGTTTTACGTACACGTCTTATCACTTAAGTAAATAGATACAAAAATATTTTTGTTACAATTACACATATTTATAGCATTTTAATATATTTTGGAGTAGGTACATTTTTTTTATTTTTTTTATTTATCTACCGTGTAATTAGGTGTGAGAATATTTCATGATTGATATCTAATCGAAAAATTCAGTGGCATTGATAATGGTCTAGATTTACTTTTATTTATTGCTTTGCCGATAACAACGCTCTACGTGTTATAATATAAACAACTCTTTTAATCCTTTTATATGCTCCCGCTATCTGTTTTTGGGAAATACAAAGGGGGGAGGGGGAGGGGGATGTTTGTGCCTTGTGGAAGAGTTCTACTTGTTTAAATAAAACGCTTGTGACATACGTAGATTATTGTCATACGAGTACATATGACTAAGTATTATTCAGAAACTATTTTATTTTTGTAACACAATATTCCGAATTAATATTTCAATACATATTTTTGTATATAGAGTAATACTGTTCAGAGTAGAAAATTCAATCCACTTCGACATAGGTTAAGGTTGGGTTTCAGATAGCGTAATAGACACGTTAAGATCAAGATTTAGGAGCAAAGGGTTCTCTCTCTTTCCAACTGCTTGGTTAATATGACGTGTCTTTTTTAAAATTAAAAATTATAATATAGATAAAAGTTAATCTTAGATAAATATTCTTTTGTCATAATAGTGTCACCTATATACCTATTTATATATTATATCTCGGTTTTACTTATTGAAGTATTTGATTACATTATATTATGTTTTTTATTAAAAGAAATTACAATACATTATGGGACCTACGTTATATAATACTATCCCACATAGTTATAGTATTTTTTTTAGTTTCACTCATTTCAATGTATGCAGAGAGAACTTGAGACTCGTTGCCGTTGCCATTAATTCATTTCCACCGAAATCTAAAGACATTGCGTGTTGAGTGGCGCAACTGTACGCCGCGCTGTGCCTCGTTACTATGTAAATGAAAGATATACATATTACTTAGTACGTGTAAAACAGATGTCCTTGTAATTTAACGTATTCATATGACAAGTACCTACTCTACACTACATAGTGTGTTTGCATGTCGCGCGGTCAAGTTCACGCAGTGACGGCTGACATCGGATTATGTTCTTACGCTAATCGCGTAATCTCAGCAGCCTCCTTGCTTATAGATAATCATATTAACGTCGAACTTACGATGTACCGAAAGAACTTACGATGGACATTCTGTTGTTGAAATCTTATTTTTATTTTCTAGTGTAACGGTAACGGCTTCGAATCACAGTGACAATGTAATTGGAGCGTGCACCTGAATGTTACTTTCAAATATAAGTCATGATTTGATATTTTATTTATTTGAGTTCGATCTCCTCGTAGAACAATTAATTAAGCGATGTTGATTACCGCCCATAACACGTGGTGTTTCGAATTTGTGGTAGAAAGAGTAGAAGGAAAGGAATTTCTAAGAATAATAGAGTATGTCAGCCTAATTCTGCTATACGAAAGTACCTAAGTGAAAAGATCTAAAAAAAACTAGGGCAATTTTTTTTTATATTATAAAAAATATTGGTAAAAAATATCTTCGAACTTTCGACAACATACAAAAATTAATGTTTAATCAGTCTGATATTCATGTAATGCACTAAAACATTACTTACAATACAATTCTAAATGGACTGTAGATGTCTTTATATACCTACATTTTTTTATCAGCTTCAGAAATCAGAGAACTTTGCGTGGACACCAAAGCAAAGAAATGAATTAAATTATTTTTTCCTCGTGGTAGTAATAATCGAATCCACAGCCTTCCGCATTTACAGACACCCTTGTG
Source organism: Heliconius aoede (assembly GCA_037355905.1). Classification (NCBI taxonomy): domain Eukaryota; kingdom Metazoa; phylum Arthropoda; class Insecta; order Lepidoptera; family Nymphalidae; genus Heliconius; species Heliconius aoede. The sequence continues at coordinate 949,655 of JBAIZZ010000334.1, forward strand.
CCCTGCGTCACTCCTGACCTCCATATACACATGTATATAAATTGGTAAAGCTTAGAACGCTGTAACCTGTAAGCACTAGAACTAAGTAGAATAATTAACAATCACATTACGAGTATACTCCGATAAACTGCCGATTGCAGCATTAGTTGTTATTTATGTGCTATAAATATTTATGCGCTTCAAGTTCAGATTAGGTAGTGCATGTAGAGTGACCTGTGTAATTATTATTGGTGTGTGCATAATATATAGAAATATCTGTTGAATAAATTATTTATTTTCGATTTATATAATGATATGTATATATGAATATAATATTAAATGTTACATTTTTTATCGTCTATGATTTGATACGGCGAACTTTATGCGATTAAACTGTCAATGGATGACGGAAACCTATTCGTCCAATTCTGAGTTAACAAAACCAAAAAAGAACAGTCAAATTGGGAACCTGCTTTTGCAGAAATTGGTTAAAAAGTTAAGTTAAAGGTTTATTTGAGATTTTTTAAATATACTCCTAGTATTTTGTTATGCTATAATTTTTTACCCTCTTACTGCCTCAAACGAAGACAATACAATAGGCCTGTACAACTAGAGAAGTGTAAATATTCTCCGCTTACATTAATAGTTTAACTTCACACATAGTACTGTAGGCATATGGAAAAGGAAGAGAGAGAAAAAGACTCTGTTTCTCATTAAGACACTTTTATAGTTGTAGTAAGAACATTGAATCGTCGTGGCTCAGCGTCAGTGTCTGACAATAAATGGAAAGTTTGTGAGTTCAATTTTCACACGAGGAAATGAATTATTTTAATTTCCTTGCCCTGGCAACAAGACAAAGCACGGCGTTGAGTTTCGCTATATTGCTTTATGCTTAGTTATGAAAATACTTAATACTTATAATAAAGGTTACGTGTAGAAATATTTTAAATTCTTGTAGGTATTATACATTATATTTTTTTTATTTGTAGAGCGATCTGCAACATTTAAAAGAGAACATATTAATGCAAGGCATGTTACCCAGTATAGAATTTTGTCTTAACAAAACATTAAAGATAAAAATAAAAGTTATCTTTATTTCATTCAAATTCGAAAACTCAGTCAATATCACGGCGCTGCCATGTGTTTGTTGTTAGTTATAAACTTATAATGTACATATGTTTTTTTTATTATTTTACAACCTCAAGGTAACGACTGACGTATTTGAATACTCTTTGACATTGCATTAATTACCTATAAACAAGCATCATGTTAGATAGTCTAGCAATATTTTTTTAAGCAAAAATTTTTTACAGCTATTTTATTTATATGAGCTTGAAGTTTTCAAAAAGGATATAAAGCAATATAAACAACAGCAATATATATAAATAACTAATATTCTTTACATACTCTTAAATAAGACACACTAATAAAAAACAATTAGAAAGATAGAAGGATACTTACGATTACTACGTTTCAAAAAAAAAATCAGCTTCACGCTGTATCCCGCACACAGAAGAGGGAACCTAGTGTTAAGACACTCCGTTCCCCAGTTTTTTCCGAATTCTAGAGGCATTGTGTGTTGAGTGGCAGAATTCAACGCCGCCCTTCGTACTAGGTTACTAGGTTTCAAGTTTCCTCATAATATAAAATATTAAACATTATTTGTCAAAAGATTAAAATATAATTATAAATAAATTTAAATCATCACTTAACAATAAATGACAAACACTATCCATTAATAGGGGAAGCCCCCTTTAGACTCGATTACCACGACCCTATCCTTTATTTTTGGCAGACATCTGCGACGCTCGATTAATCAGACAAATCATTACATTTGTAGCTGGTGCTGGTGTAGTGTTGGCTTAAAATGTGTTGCTTTCGATTTGTGTTCCTCTCTTCCTATCTATACGGACATCCGGATGTATTTTATTTTCTTAATTATCTGTTTTCATTATTATATATAGAAATATTATTTATTCCGATTTTATTTGTGTTTATTTATTAGTACAACATTATATTATATTAATTTCTATAGAAGTATTATTTTAAAAAATGTAAAAAATACTACAGTTTGGTACGAAAGCTTACGAACTAAATTGAAAATGTTCTGAATGTATCGTCACACTTTAATTTATTTAATGATTTTTTTTACTTTAGTAAAAAGTTGTAAAATTAGATAAAGAAAATTTCATATTTTCAACTATATATATAATGTATATAATATATATAATGTATGTATGTTATATGTATAAGATAGGTTCTTGTTTAACATCCGGAAGCAGTGGCGTTAGTTAAACTTTCGTAGAGCTTTATAATTTCAATACGATTATAGATTTATTTTATATAAAAATAATAGGTATAGTTATTTTGTTTCATATATAACTTTTGTTTAATATAAATTTGTTGTTGTAGAATGTAGTATTTTCTATATATAATATACTGCGTTATTTAAGGTGAAATGAAACAACGAATAGTTTTTTTTGTTTATTTTCTAATATACTATAATATTTATTAAACATAAACAAGATAATATTTTACCTTTACACTGTATCCTGCATATAGCAGGATAGAGAGAGTGGACCTTTGAATGTAGTGTTAACGCACTTCGCTACCATTAAGATAATTCCGTTCATCACTTTAATAAATGTATAAGGGCTGTCAAAAGTTTTCTTAAATAGGTTTGGATTTCATACTAAAGTTCACATTAAAGTTTGATATGTATAAAAAAATCGTTTTTATATTTTAGTAAATTTATTAATGGAAAAATCCTATTTGATGTAAAGAAGAAGAGTAGCAACGCCTTCAACTCTTACAATCTGAAAAAGAAATGTGTATTGAAATATACATGTATATCTATAGAACATTATATTGGCTTTGCGCATTGAAAGGCGGAACTCAACGCTACGCTTTACTATTTAGTGAAAATATTAAATATTTAATTTTTTCAAGTGGAAATCGAACCCACAATCTGTCGTATTTACAACAAATATAAAACTCCTCTTTATACGTAACTGAATTTAAAATGATCCTACTAATATTGTCCTTGGAATACAATATATAATATAAATTCACTGATGATAGTTTTATAAAAGCTAAGATATTTCCACATAATATAACAGATCAGTAGAGTGACTCGTTTCTATCTTTGATATATCTTATTTATTTCTATATATTCATTTCTATCGTTAGATCATTCGAATGAGTATACATCTAGTGTAATTGTATAAATAAAAAATAAATAAAAACTGTATAATTGTCTAATATTCCTTAAATTTGTATTTTGTTATATTTTTTCTGTAGGTGTTAAATGTGAGTACTTAAAACGGTATTTAATAATTTTCTTTTGTGATGTTTTTATACGTTGTATATGACATTTAAAAACTGTCCCCCATACTTCGATTAGATATAAAAGATGAAATTTTATTAGCGAGTTATATATGCATATCATTAGTTGGACTCGATGTGGAAGATATCGAGCTATGGATTAAAGCACATACATAAGACTACAAAGTTTATTACATACATAACTAATATGTGCATTCCAACTGAGGTGAGAGTCGAGCCATGTTCTAAGGTATTTTTCTTTATTCCTTTATTCATTTCTGGCAATGGAATGATAATATCAGTTAGGGGCATATGATGTGAATTTTTATCCAGTCCTGTCGAACAGGACCGAGTGTTCTAACTGTTTATCTCATACACACTCGTTCACTGCTCCTAAGCCGTTCCACTAATTTCAATTTCCGTGAAACTTCCGTTCAAACTGTACTATTTCCACCATTACACTAGAATTAGTTCCTAGTAGTTTTATATAAATTTTATCTATGTTATTTTACTTAATTGTTTTCAAATTTTATTGAATTAAATTTTCACGTAATGCCTTCAAAATTCGGTGGAAAGTGGAAAACGGAGTGTCTTAACACTAGGTTCCCTCTGCCTGCTGGGTGCGGGATACCACGTGAATAGATTTTGAATGATAGTGATTTCTTAATTATTTTAAAATTTAATTAAATGTAATTTATCTTAATTGTACTGGCGTAAATTAAAACAACCACTATTAGGTTTTTTAAATGTGCAAAGATGAGTTATTTTTTACATGCATGCATAGGTATTGTCGTTTAGAATTATTTATATTTGATATAAATTAACTTAAATATTGAATTTATGTAAAATGACTCATTCGTAATAGTAAACTGTTTCAGAGGCTGCTTAAGGAACAAACAAATTTAAAAATGTAGAGCTACCTACATTAAATTTGTAAATTTGACCTAAAAGTACCTAAGTTGCTCTTTTTTATCGGAACGTAACATCACTATTGGGTAACTATACAAGAAAAGGGTAATAAAATTGCATGGATAGGTAGATAGCTATTGCCGTACAGTTCACTTTTCAAGGATTGTATTTGAATTATCTATATTTCTATAATTTTGTTGTTGATTAAATTATTATCAGAATTCGATTTAGTATCTTAATTATACTTCTGAACTCTTACTCTATTATTTAACATGATTAATACTCGCATCTGTAATCTCTCTTTGATTCTAGGCCACATGGAGGTATCTACATCATTTCTAATACCTACGTAGGTATGTTAAAATCTTAAATAATACTTTATTAGTGCTTCTACTTGTCAGTTGTTTTATAACATATTTCTGTATTTATTTATTTGTATTTTTAGAAAGAATTGTTTTACAATTACAATATTGAATATAGTCAATTTGTACAAAAAATACAAGACGCTCAAGTTGTGTGAAATAAGCTAAATCACTGTTTAAATGTTGGAAACAAGCAAATTATTTATTCACATGTTAGTTCTATATATTGTAAACAATTATCTATATAAGTACCTTCGTAAAGATTATCTTATCGTAATCTTTTAATTATAACTAAATAATAAGTATAATTGAGATAATGTGTTAATTAGCTGTACATACGTATAAGTTTCTGAATTTCTACCTAGTAGGTAATTTATAACTTGAGTTTGTGAGATTGTCAACTTAAAACATATTATTGTAAGTATTTATATCTATATGTAGTTACATTTTCTTAATAATATTATATACGTTACTTTACCTTTATAGTGTAAAGCCGTCGGAGAATTGCCGTCGGAGAAGTCACATCAAGGAGTAGAATCAGTGTAACAGTAAATTAATGTATTAATCTTACTTTAGACACCAAATTTTCATGTTATAGGTACATCCAATTAAACATCGTAGAGTAATTCCGATGAAAACGCGCTACCAACGCCGGCGGGTTTCCGACGCGTCCGCTCCAAGAAGGTTGCTAGTCTGTCCGCCATATTGAAATCCGCCCCTCCCACCTCGCCGCGCCGCCTCCCCATTGGCGAGCCGCAGCGGCGTGGGCGGGACCGCTCGCGCCTAAATGTTGCCAGCTTTTTGAATAAATAATTTCAGTAATTTAAGTAATGAAGGCAATTATGGCGTTGTTTAGCTAAGTTTGCGCGGCAGCGAGTGGGAACTTTATATTTATACCGCTCTCTTTATGTACGCCGACGCGCGGTTAATGCGCTCGATCTGTTTACGTTGCGAACGCCCGTTTATTTATTGCGGGCGACGCTGCATGGAGCGCGATTTAAACTGCAATTATTTGTGTGCTATAAGGAAAACATATTGCACGATTTAAATGAGCTTTGCCTGTTGAATAAATTTTGTTAGATACATTATGTCACAAATTTATCTTTAATCTCTATGAAGAGCTTTTATCGTTGAAAGCACGCTCCAAATGGACAATAAAAGAATTTGGCTATTCGAAACCCTTATCTCTAATATCAAAATTTCGGTATCTATTAGCTATAGCACTGAAAATTAACAAAGTTCTGCAACCACCTCACGTGCATATTAACGAAGGGGCTAAGTTATCCAGAGTATTTTTTTTTCAATGCAATAATAAGATTTTCTAAAGTCCTAGAATATTTTGACAATCAAAACTAGACTTAAAGTTTAAAGTAATATTTTTTACAACAAGTCCACGTCCGTCCGTAGTAAACAGTGACGTCACGAGCCGTCACAGCAAGCCGATAAAAAGTCGATTTTATCCGCATAAGTTCGGCCAGCTGACTGCGTCCCCCCCGCACGCACTGAAAACTCCACACGGCGAGATTTCAGTGAGAGCGGGAGAGTATGCTGGATACGTGCGTGCTAGAGAGGGACGAGAGTACGGGGCCGCGGCGGCGCGGTGGGCGGGCGTCGCCGAATGATGTATAGAGTGGTGGAGTTAGGTTCAAATTGCGTCGGGAAGTGGCCGAGATTAGAGCCAGTGCGGGCCGTTCCGCGCCGCGTTCGTAAGCCCACTTAAGACTGTTTTTAATACTAGTATTTTTTACGCGATCCCCGCGAGGATTTAACGGATTCCCGTCGTATCGTGCGCTTTGATTTATCGGTATCTGATTGTTCTTGTGTTTACGTTGTGACGGGACGCGTGTAATCCGGAGGCTTGGACAAGATTATGAAGGATATCTACGGATTTGGAGCCCGCACGCTGTGTCTCGCCTAAGGAACGTTCTAAGGTTGATCGAGCTGAGCTTCCAAGCATTCAAAACAACTAATAGTGTTGAATTTTCACGGTAAGTCCATGCACTAAGAATGTACAAGATATATCCGTCGAGTTATATCATCATTTTATTTTGTTCCATTTGTTCAATAAGATCAAATGAGTATTTGACCAATTTTTAGAAATTATACAGCTTAAATTATTATTATTTATTATTTTTTAATTATTAAAAAAATCGTATACGTATAAATGCAATATTGAAAAATTAGATCACATATGCTCATATTAAATTCAATGTAAAATTGAATTAGTAAACAATAAGATAACCTATAAAAACGCTGCAAGAGGTAAGGAAGTTAAATTATGTAAATAATATTTATTACAATCTTTTTTAAAATTGGTACATTGATATATTTATTGAAATTGTAGTTAATGTTATTTTAGTTTCACTATATATCCCGCACATATCTAGCGCATAAGACACTCCGTACCTATTATGACACTTCCGTCCCCCATTTAATTTACATTGCGTTCAATGGCAGAATTCAACGGCACACACAACGGCCTCGTTACCATAGCGAGAAAATAAAAATATTAAATATTTCCTTTCAAGTGTGGCAGCGGCACGGCTGGCCACAAGTCTACGTAATGTAAACTGTAAATATGACTCTTGAAAAAACTATGGTATATAAAAATGATGTCTTTTGATTTGATTCGACAGGAGCAGCGAGTAAAAAAACTTAAATCCCGTACAATAAGCATTAAAATATTTTATATATATTTAATTGTTCTAATATAAATAAGTAAAACGAATATATATCGAATAAGTAAAACGAATAAGTACTTATAGGTTATTTTCACGTTCTGACAATGCCGACGGAAAGTTCTGTTGCAAATTTTGTATAAAATATATTAGGTATATAAATAGTATCTAAGTATCTGCATAAATTTGAATTTTATGAAAATTTGTTCTTTAATATTAAGCATCATCCTAACTTTCTTCTGGTAAAATGTATTTTAGGTATTTATATTTAATATATTTTTTTAACTAAAATAGTTTTATTATTATATGTATTTTTCCATAATTTGTTTTTGACTACTGTCGATAAAACTAAATTGATGGTAGCTGATGTAGAGATAACTTTTTGTTTATCAGAGAACGGATGTTATAATCGTTTTATAATCGAAAAATATGAAATACCTACAGATAAAGTATATTTCTTTTGTAATATTTAATTAATAGTAAAGTATATGTATACTAAATGTTTAGTGACTTCTACCGACTCATAAATTTTTTGAAGTCTCAAACCCACCATACCAGAGCGCTGTATCTTGCGTCAGCTCATTCTGCAGGAATCAAGATGCAATTAAGAAATCGTTGGAGGTAGTTTGATATAATAAAAGTATTGCAAACTGTTCGAAACGTAGGTTTTCCGAAAAGGTTAAATAGTTTATTTAAAACATAATTTAATTAACAAATATTATTTATTAAATAAAAATAAAAAAGTAACAAATTGTAAGAAAATTAGTGCTCTAGTGTGATATATAATATTATGTAAACCTATCTATATTATATAAAAATATTATGTTAACAGCATATAGAGACGGTTATTAGAATCGTGATGTCAGACCTACCAAAGCATAGCTCCGATATCTTTAGGTATGATAATTACTCGATTGAAAATATCAAACATTTATTATTTATAAAAAGTATTGTTATTATACACACATACTACCTACCTACCTTTTTAGACAATAGCTGCAAGGTTGATAGGTGATACAATAAAATTTGTGTACATTTAAAATAATTCGTCATAACGTAATGCACCTAATTATTCATAAAATAATAATAGTATATAATAAATGCAATGATAACGTGTTCAAAAAAAAAATTATATTAAAAATATTTAATTTTTTTCCGTCGGATAAGACAATTTGTAGAGTTTTATCACACAATGAAAACGAAAAAAGGCAAAATTTTCTATCTCCACTTACACAAGGATATATCCTTTCTGCCACGTTAAGTGTAAGTGGAGATATGAAAAGAAAAAATATATTTAAATAATAAGTTATATTACTTATTTAAAATACAAGAGATTGCTTCGCTCGGCAATCCTCTCGCTTCGCTGGCTATAAAGGACAAAATTATCATATAAGGCCAGTCCTGGCGCGGCACTATGGGACGCTTCCATACAAGAGCATGCCAAAAATGGTCGAAACAAAAGTCGTAATTTCAAAGTTCTGTTGTTTGTTCTGTACATTAGAATAGACTAACTTATCAATAAAACCTTATACTGAAATTTAAAATAAAAAAAAAAAAAAAAAAATGAAAACTATTTAACTAAACGGATTTATGACATGGACACGTAATTTGGTCCCATAGTGCACACGGGGTACAAGCGTCTCGAGGAAGTGAAATATTTAATTTTCTTCGCACTGGTGTCGCGCGGCGTTGAGTACCGCCACTCAATACGCTATGCCTCCAGCATTTAACGGAAGGCGGGGAGTGGAGTAACTGGGCCGGCTTTGCCTGCTCTGTTACATGCGGGACACAGCGTGACACTGAAAAAAAAATCCGCAAATACATAACATACTTAGAAACGGAGTGTCTAAGGGACACTAGGCTTAACTCTAACCACAAACGCGTTATTATGTGATAGAGACACTATTTAATAGTATATTAAGATAAAATGCAAATACTATCTGTGGTTATGTGTGACGTCACCATAATGGCTAACACAAAATTTACCAAAGAGTTCTACACAATTAAATAATCTTTCGTTTGGCAAAGCATGAAATATAAAATAGTGACTGACAAATTTATTCCGACGAATCTACATAGCCTTAAATCGAGAAGTAATAAGTTTTTTACGTTCATAGCGTTGAATTCTCACGAAGGCCGGTATCAGCGGTGCGTATCGATATCGACAGTCGACATTGTCATACATACAGCCGTCCTATCAATAGATAGACGAGATACAAGCAGCCACACTCAAATATTTGTCGTGTTAGATGTCGTTACACATGTTTTACACTTATATTCTATTCATTCACTGATATTATGATATATTTTTTAAAGTGTTACTTTGTACATTATCATTAAATTTGTAATAAAATTATTTTTTTTTACACTTAATTGTTGTTGTTTTTAATTATGAATGATATATATTATTTAGTATATATTATATATAATCTATGTAACATTGGATGTTTGTCTTCTTATTATCTCGATAAATACAAATTAGTACCACGTTGGTGTCATAAGAGTGTAGAAATATTTTATGTATAATTAGGCTATCGCGATTGTTAGTCCATATTTTACACCGTAGTATTTTATATTTATTAAGTTTTATTATTTTTCTCGGCATTCGTATAAAATGAAGTGCGGCATCAGTTTCAGTAATGCAGAGCTCAATGTGTGACGTTAGTGTTTCTTTTGCATACTGAGCAGATGCGTTTTTGTAAACCTACCATGTAACATTTGCCACTATTTGATGGAATTCAACATCAATCAATGCTATTAAAAACACGACGAGACAAGTTCATATACCTTATATAAAATATGTATTATAAAAATGTTACATAAAAACCAAAAAACAAAAATAATATAACAAAATAAGTTTGCAAAACTATAAGTAGATAAATTTTATCTTTAAGTATTATTCTTAACATTCAGAGATTACGACGTATATGACAAAAAAATATTTTAAAGACATTAAATTGTTATTGATATAAGTATAATAGAATAAAAAAATATGCTGCGCGATTCAGGTTTCAGTAACATTAGGCATTGTTTTATTAATTTTATTAACGTCAAACGGTCTTCTGTCACCAACTTAAATCTTTAAGCTCAGAAGGCTTACAGGTTTTAAAGGATAATGGCTTACGCTCGAACATTGGTATTTTAGCTTCGCCCTATTAGTAAAGTCAATAAATATCATCGAAAGACGCATCATTCATTATTATATATTACGAGAAATTAAACTTTATCTGTTTCTTCTTATGCTGTAAATTAATAATAACTTTATTTGTTTTTACATCGTTAATAGGATTTTATTGGTCTTAGTCCTGTAATATTAATAAGGCCAGAGGCACAAAAGCATGACTGTAACGTGTTGTGAGTTCAATTCCCACTCAAAGGAAATAATTTTTTTTTTTTCATATTTTCATTTCTTCGCTCTGACGCCAAGCCAAAAGCTCGAAGTCGAGTTTTAACACGCAATGCCTACTACACGGAGTGTTTTAATACTAAGTTCCCTCAGCCAATCCTGCTATATTCCCGCATATACACGTGAGCTGAATTTTTAAAAATAATAATTAAGATAAGTATATATAATTAATATTATCAGATCCAATCTTTTCCTTTATGTGAGACTGTTAAATTATTGTAAATATTTAATTGCATATTTAACATATGTAGGTATATTACTTAATTGTGCCAGTAGCATATTGTAATGAGAATATATCTATGTTGGTGTCGGTCAACGGCATTATATTAATATAATGCGCAAAGTCATTTACATAGTAATGCAATATGTAATAATATGTATATTTTATTTTATAGCAAGTAGAACGTTAATGCTTAATAAAAAAAAAGAAATCATAATTATTTTCTAGACAATTTGAATAAAACATATAAGATTGTCTAAATAATTAATTCCTTTCTAGTATATTAATATTTTCGATAAACTAATGGCAAATCATGTTGCCATATCATTATATTAGTACAGATAACAATAATAGAATAGAATAAACTGCGTAGCTACGATACGTTACGAATACGTTAGCATTTTGACGCCGGCTTTTGTTCTCTTTGCCTGATATTGAATTCCAAGTGAAGTTTCACGTGAAAAAGGCAATTAAGGCCATAAATCACTATATGCGAGCATTCACCACATACTTTCTGTTTTCCATCGAGCTTTATGATACCAAAAAAATGTCTAACCACTGACTCTACCATTTGAAATATGAAAGTGGAGGGGCTGTATATCACCATCAGGAGGTTATTTACAGCGTTTACTTTTTACACTAATGTGTACACGTCTTATATCATACTGATAATACTTTTACGCACTACTGATATATTTATTGTATTAGTTGGAAGCCTTTGTATTGACTTAAAGAAAAAGTGTATTATTTATTTAACGTATTTTCTTGTATATACTTGTAATAATCTAAAATATCATATACAATTATACAAATATATTTCTTGGATTATTTTTGTCAAAATATTATCAAATTTTGGGTATAATTTAATTTAATTTATTTTTCAAATATTGTATTTTTATTTTTTAATAATAAAATATTGATACAATTTTATTAATCAACTCTTTTAAAACCTACTTTCCACTGAAAATGTAAACCTATATATGAATGAAAATTAACAAAAAGTAATTTATATATAAATAAAATTATATATGTAATAGATGCTTTTCATGTTTTTTACCACACATATAAATTTAAAACAAAATAATTGATTATAGGTTTACCGAAGCATGCGTCACGCCTAAAACCACTACCTCAGTCGCCGCCGCGACCCGTTCACCCGAAGTAAAGAGAAGGCGTCACCATTCATCTCCGCGTGTATAAAGAAGCGCTGGCGGCCGGCATGGAGCCGCTGGGCGAGACCGGGCTGTGTCTTAGTGAACTAGAGCTACATGGGGGAGGCCACCTTCACGACTCGGTGGCAGCTTCTGTAGGATCAGCGATATCGAGCCTGATGGCACCCTTGCACCATGAGCCACAGCACACACCTTTGCACCACGCGCCACCTCTACATCATGAGCCGTTAGAAAAATTAAAATGTGAGTCATTTTAGTATTTCCTTAGAGTAGTAACTTTAATATTTCTAGTTATAAATTTTATTTGGATTGTAATATATGTGTAAATTCTATTTAAATTTTTGGATACTAATTCCCTCCATTTACCATTTGCTTTGTTCGTTATAATGATAAAAGAATAAAAATAATTTCAATGAGTAATATATTCAATATAAGGTTTGCCAAAGAAATTAAATTGTAAACTTCATTATTATTCATAATCTTATATTCATTACCTACTACTATAAAAAATATACACAATGAATACTTAGTAATGACACTTTTTATAGACTGAGATCCCAGGGACCCAGACTTATGTCATTTTAGCAAAGCTGAAATTTTGAGAACTAATAGTCTAATATGTAGTTAAGAGTGTATGCATACTCTCTAACGTGAAAGCCCCTTTCAAAGATAGCACCATTTGGGGCCTGTCATGACGCTGTTACCTTTTTTAAAATGGAAAAGATGAAATACATTTGTATGTTCATGTCGTATATTTACAAAAAACGGACGATGACACTCGTTTATATCTTTAAGACAAAACCAATGACAAACACAAGAGGAGCACAATATAGCGTGACATTTGGGGTGGGAGGTGAATAAGCCCTAATTTTGTATACGGTTATGAATTTACGATATACCCACATGACGCCACGCTTGATTATCCTCAATGAACAACTTTTACTCTACAATTTTAACATACAATCATCTATGGATATTCGAGTTTAGTTCAAACTTACCTGTTTTATAGGATGTATAAAAAATAATCAATTTAATATTTATTATTTAATTTTAATATTATTCTAGTGAATAAGTGATGAAAGAATGACATAAACAATTTATGCAGAAAAAATGATTAAAGAGACAGGGGGAAACTATGATACTGGAAAAAAATAAAAAGTGTGAAGGCAGGTATTGAAGAGATTTATAGATACGACTTAAAAGAGGTATGCAGAGACTGTGGCGTTGGCGCTCCGTTTTCCCTGCAAAGAAAAGCGTGAAGTTAAAAAATACTTTCATATTTTTTTACATTTTTAGTTACTAACATTTTTCTAGGCCTCCTTCTGTATCCTGCTTATAACAGTGTAGGCATAGGGAACCTAGTTTTTGTTTAGAAATTGCGTGTTTCAAAGTCTACTTATTCATATATTTGTACACTAAACAGGTTATATATCAAAGGGACATAAAATATTCTTTATGCAAGGAGGAATTCTTATAAATTTTCCAAATTTTATAAAGAACACGCGTAAAATATACAAAGAAACAAATTAGCCGATGATGCACCTGTTTGATGAATTATTCAGTGACAACAAAGAGAAGGGAGAGAGGGCGACGTTCGGATAGTTTTTACAAACGCATCAATATCGGATTACGCGCCCCTGCCGTTTAGTTACGCAATTAGTATTATAATGTTCACGATGAACGCGTGCTCTATTTCAGTTTTTGATATTTATCTTTTTTTTTAAGCTTCACGCGGCGTTCGGTATATAGAAATGGTAGGAAGAAGCAAATTAGTGTTAGGACACTGTGTTCACGTTAAGACACATCCGTTTCCTATTTTCCGTCAAATTTCCGTAGAGGATAGCGTGTTGAGTGGCGGAACTCAACATCGCGCTTTGCCTCGATACCAAAGTGAATAAATTAATATATGAAATATTTCATTTTCTGGAGTGATAATCGAACCCACAACCTGTTGCATTTATAGTCACACACATGTGCCCCTGCTAGTCTTTAGAAATAATAAAAATATATATATATATATTTGATCTATTAAAACAAAAAAAATAATTAAGTGAGTATGATGCGTACATAGCATTACGTAGCTCGCTTTACCTACATGAAGTCAGAGAGTCTACTTATGGGTCATATAATTGAAAATCGAACTAACAATGATAGTGGTAAGTCTAGAACTTGTGAATTGCTAATTTTGAATTATAAAATTAATATTATTCTATAAATACGTAATATTTTTTAACATTATCAATTTTACATTATTGTATAATAACGGCTCATTTCTGTATAAATTTAACGCATTTATACATAATTTTATCTCGTATTATTAATGTTGCAATTTTTTAACTTTTTGAGATCGATATTCTATTTTATTATTATATTTTCCAGTAAAATACAAAGACAATTTAACACACGTGAATCCAGCGTGAGCAAAATGTTTCGCAATCCATCACCGTCGAACAAAAAAGGCAATCATTTAAAGTCAATCCAAATGAATCGACTACGTTGTCCGTCCCTTTCGTTTTATATAGTTTTTTATATAAAATATAGTAGCTCTGTCGCAGTCGCGCCACAAAACGCACCCCTCAACTCAGCGAAGCATTATATTGTGATGATTAGCCCTGCACTTGCTTGGCATTGAATTTAAATAGGGGATTAAAAAGACTGCATTTTATTTATTGAACTGCTATTGTATTTTAAGTTCATTAGTCAATTGCTGTCGTTACTCAATGTAATGTGAACTTTGTTTTTTTTTTAGTGTGAGGGGTAGATATATTTTTTTATTGATTTTATTGAAAAAGAAAGAAATTTGAATGAATTGAAAAAAAATTTTATGTAGAGTTTATGACAAATAATAATAAAAATGTGTTTCAAATTATTTTTATGTCACGTGCTAATTTTATCAAGCAAATGATTATTTTGTCAAGAAAATAAAACAGGTTTCCTTTTTTAAATAGATTTATAAAATGTAATCGATTTAGCGTATGATATTGGCGCTTGAGCTTATCGTCGAAGATTGTTCTTACATCCCCAGATTTTTATAAAATACGCGAAAAACACGTTTCGTGGCTTTAATTTTAAATTGAGCTGGTTTTGCGAAATCTTGCTAAAGCCGTCGTTGATTTTATAGATTTTTTCACCTTAGCGTTAACCCCGTTTCTTATTAGGTTGAAGGGAAAAATGGAAAACTAATTATGTGTTGAGAGTAAAAAATTTTGCTGATATCCTATATCAAGAAGTAAATAATTTTATATATATTTTTAATATAATAGAATTCGTTGAACATTAAAATTATTTTCGTAAAATGTTGTTTATTTTTGTGATAATTATATTTTAGAATGCTTCTTTACTCTAACTGAACTATCATGAGGACATAGTAAATTATAAAGCGAGTGCGCATCTAATCCGGTACAAATATTTGCTCTGTTGCTCGTAGTTCGTGTCCCGGCTCAGATTATAAGTTTATCTCGACGTCCCGAATCTGACCGACAGATATGCCGCATTTAATGTTTGGATTCTTTTTCTTATATTTTGGAACGTTATGTTTGTTTTTATCAATTTAAAAACACTTTTTCATCGTAATGTTTCTATTACTTTTGAAAAAAAAGTAGTTAATAATATTTGATTTAAAAAAAAATCATATTTATACATTTTATGAGCTTCTAAATAAGTAGGTATATACTGTATTATGATAACAACGATTGCCCATAAAATATGTAAATATTTTAAGTAAATTTGTATTCTATTTAATAAGTATAATAAGTTTTCATTGTTATTATTAGTAATTAATCTCAATCAGTATAATTCACAATCGTTCGGCACCATGATTTATTAGGATAAAAAGTGATGGAAAAAGTTGGTGCCACACTGTCTGCTAGGAACCGTCGTTACTACATAGTTTTTGTGAGAGAAAAAAATAGCGAGATCAGCGACATGGGAATTTAACACCGGGGTACCAGCGCGGGCCAGTGTCGCCCGCCTTTGAAGAGTGAGCGCAACTTTTATTTTTTATATCTTTACTGTGTTATTTTATTTTAGCTTTCGATAATAAAATGTCAAATTGTCAAATATATTAATTATTAAAAAACTAACTAAATTTTAAAATATTATAAAACTATTGCCATTATTGAATATAAAAAGTGGAAAACGGAATGTCTTAACACTAGATTCCCTCTCCGTATGAGCGGGATATAGCGTAAAACTGAAAAAAAAAATTATTATAATTTACATTATCACGGCTCTATTGGTTCAAATCTCACCGTTAAATTATAGTGTCACTGAGTTTTCTGCGCCTGAACCGCTAAATGTCGACGATGGACTATGCGTAACATATGAAATTTTTATGTCAGAAGTAATAAACCACACCATAACTAACAAAAAATGATCAAAGATGCGCGTGTCATATTAGTAGAATTACACGCTCAAGATGTTAATAACACAAAAAATATTCTATATCAATGTCAATATTTTCAAAATTTCCCTTACGTGTATGTAGGGCGTGACTGCTTTCTGTGCGACAGATGTCGCGTCGCCCGCTATTCTAAAAAACCTCGAAGGAGGCGTGGTTGTAATAAATTTTGTCAAAATACGTTTGACGGCCGCTTCCCATTGCCCTATTAGAATAACAGAACAAATCGGTTTAATTTGTTAACAGCCGTTTCGAATGAGTGTCACATGGCTTGGAGGTAGGTCTATAAATTATTTAGTGCTCCTTTACTAATTGCCGATGACAAACTTTAATAGTTTAAGCACATGTTTTGTTATTTCTTTAATAATATAGCCTATATTAGAACATGGCCTAAAGATATCTAAATCTCCCATTACGGAAACGCAGTTAACAAATCAAAAGTCAATGAGAATTAGGCTTTGACAGCTATTGACAAATAATAAGTCAACAGTGTAAACAATATTTGCGGTAGAATGATTGATAGTGTTCGACAGATGTAGAGCTAACCCTTGCACTGATGCCCATCTGTCGTGTGGTCAGAGATCTTCTAACCTAACTGTATTCATTTCAAATAGCATTAGGCTGTTAGTTTTCTATGTTGACTTGCAAAAATAAATACTTGTAGATACATACATACGTTATATATAAATATTTGAACCCTATTTAAGTGACATAAAAATTTTTACATTTTTCCCATTTTATTAGCTCCTGTCGGTAATGCATTTCGAAAACGGTGTCCATATCTTTTGTTTAATATTACTTTCCTCGTACCCATTTTATTCGTTGCTATAAAAGGGCACAATAACGGTTGTTAAAGAGTAGATGCGTATTGCACAGAGGATAATAAATCTTTTTATTTTATGACAAATTGTAGTCTGAACGTTGTTCAGTCACCCTCGCCACAACAAAAGATCTAGAACAAATAAGGATATAATGGGCTATGATGGCCAAATACTACACAATGTGGGACATACGTAAACATAAACACAATTGAAGGTACCCCCATTTTGTTATTTATTTAAAAGAAATTACAAATCATACAAATTTAGCTATTGTTGCCTTATAATTTATCACTAAAAGACTTCATTATTTTATTAAAAGGAGCATTTTCTTATAATCTTAAGAATATATTACAATAAATTAGCAAAACTATTTTGTTAAAAATAATAGATTTAAAATAAAAATCTTATTAAATGGAACTGGAATATATAAAAATGAAAATCTTATAACAGTTACTAACTAAAATTGTGTGTTCATAGAAAGTATTATATTTAAATTATTTAATTTTCTTAGAATATATTATAAGGGTGCAAAAATCTGTTACGCTACTTAAACCACAATGTTCACAAATTGAGCGGTAAGTAAACTAGAAACTAGAGTCTTAACTCTAAGGTCTTTGAGCCTAGGCTGCTAAATATATATATATATATATATATATTAATAAAATATACTATGAAGTAGATAGAAGCAAAATTTGAACATAGACATGAGCTTTCAGTATAAGAGGGCTGTAATGAATCTAATATGTAAAACTGACGAGGCGTTTGTATAAAACACGGTGACATGTCATGTGATATATGACAGTTTACAACAATAGAGGATGACGCCGCTTTGTGAGACGCGGTCTCTCCGACCCGCCTCATAATTATAGTGTTGTGACTTTACATTATTTTTTTATTTTTCATCTTCACACTGTATCCCGCATGTTGCAGATTAGGCAGAAAGTCTAGAAAGTCTAGGAGGCCTAGTCTTAAGGCTTTACACTCCCCACTTTCCGCTGAATTCTGGAGGCAATGCATGTAAAGTGGCAGAACCAACGCCGCGGCTTTGCCTTGACACCAGAGCATACAAATTAAAATATTAAATATTTTATTTCCTCGAGTGGGAATTGAACCCACAACCTGTCCCGTTTAAAGTCACAAATATTTTCTTGCATGTAGGGTTAAATAATGATATCATTTCTAAATATGTTTAACTGTCTTTATAATAATCATTACAAAAAAGAATTTTATAAATAAATATGAACAAGATTCAGATATATATTCAGATTTCCTTGATAAAATTATCAGGGTTATTTTCTCTATAAAAAAACATATGGAATGTTTTTTATAGGGAAAGTAACCATAACATTATTACCTATGTTATGGTTTTTTAAATATATTATATATTACATTATATATTACATTATTATTAAATATTTTAATTAAGTAATCTCCATATTTTTTTAATAACTTTAAACTACGAGATTTACTTTTTTATTTTTATGTCAATACATTATAATTCAATATAATAGAGGACAGTAACCAGCCAAAAGGTAAAATAAATACACAGTAAATGTGTTTTCTCCCTCCGAATCAGCTAGTATAATTTTGTAATCACCATAAAATCTGTATCACCACACTAATATATTTATGATATTACAGCGCGCACTAATATTTATGCAAATTGAAAATATACAGAACGACGACATTTACGACACCCCAATCCGCGGTTACGAACGAAATGACATATGTCAGATTCAAATGCTTGCACTTTCATCTGTTAGACGGATATAAATCAATTTAACGTCAAGGGAAAATATGGAAAAAAAGAAACAATATATTTTTTTTAATAACTTATAATAATTAATCCCAACCGAGCTTTTAAAACAAAAAGGAATCGTTCGATGAAGCTTACATAAGCCAATCAAAATTTTATTTGTTGTCGTTTAATTCATCCATTATTGTAAACAACAAATTCAAAGTTAAATAAGTATGATAAGTCAAAACCAAGACATGAAAATAAGTAACATCATCTTATTGTTTATTATAAACGTATAATGGTATTATTGGCAAAATCCCACGTATCACTGCGCCCCATTCCGTCTGTCATCAAAAGGGAAACCATAGAAAAAGTAATTTGTGTCCATATGGGACCAGTGATTACCTCCCGTATACTCTCACCCTAGTCTTTTGACTGCCTATTACATGTTCCCTTTATTTCTAAAAATATCCTTAATATTTTTCTTTTTGTTATTTCTGGTAAAATATAATTTAAATTATTTAATGAACTTCATTTGATAAAGCAGTTGAATAGTTAATTTTTTTTTAAATTTATTTCGGACATTGTAATTTAATAACAATTTATTATTTATTATATATAATTGTCGTGTCGGGCAGTTGTTGACTTACCATGTTATAACTGTGTGTTCTTGGAAGTAATTATATATAAATTAGCGACCCATATACGTGTATTATATTAGGCCAGTCGTGGCGCAGGGCCACAAAGTTTGACTGTAAAATCGACTGGTTGTGGGTTTCATCCCTACTCGAGGAGATGAAATATTTATTTAAATTTATATTTCCATTGTTGGTCTGCTCTGGTGTCGACGCAAAGCGCGGCGTTGAGTTCTGCCACTTAACACGCAATGCCTACAGAATTCGAATTCGGAAAGTGGGAAACGGAATGTCTTAAGTAAAATAGTAGGATTATTTTAATTTTACTTAAGGTAAGAAATAAGAACGTATATAGATAAGAATATATAAGAAAAAGCGAAGATAATTAGCATTATTCAAAACGTAACGTCTTAAAGTGAGAGAGAAGTGGATAACGGAGTATTGTAACACTCCATTCTCTCTGCCTAGCTATAAGTGGGAGATGCGTTTGGCTAAATATTTCCACAGTACAGAAGATGATAAATTTAACGAACATCGACTGTGAAGTACGTAGTCCTTTAGTATACTATTAGGTTCCCAATTTTCTTAATAAATTTTCGAGGCTAGACAAATTATAATAAATTACATAATTTATTATAAATAAGGCCGTCTTGGCGGAGCGACACAAGGGTGTGAATATAATGCGACGCTTGTGGATTCGATCCCCACTCGAGGAAGTGATATATTTATTTATGTTTATTGTATAGAGTTCTACCACTCAATACCTAATGCCTCATGCAGAATTCGGAATAGGAGTGTCTTAACACTAGGTTTCCTCTGCCTACCCTGCTGTATGTGGAATACAGCGCGAAACGTGAAAAAAATATAACTCTTTTTTAAAGAGTTTTAAAGAGGAGCAGAGGCACAAGCGTGTGACTGTAACGCAATGGTTGTGGGTTCGATTTCCACGCAGGGCAATGTATTGTTGTTCAACTGCTTTCAAAACGCATGCCTCGAATATTCGGCGGAAAGCGGGAAACGGAGTGTCTTAACACTATGTTCCCTTTGCCTACCCTGCTATATATAGGTTACAACGTAAAGTTGAAAAAGAAGAAAAAAAGAGCTTACTTCATTTTCTTCTGTTATTTGTACCGTAATTTACAAGTACAAGTTATTTTGTGGGGTATTTTTACAAGTCTCAGGTGGTCGGTAATTTGCTTGCGGTGGCGGAAGGGTTACCCTTGATTTATAAGCGTAATGTGCGCTCTGGGACAAACTATTTCCCCTTGGTGAATAACGCATTACATAAAACAAACTCGTGAACACTAATTTGTAGTAGGTTTATTTGAATTATTATATGCGGAGATAGTTTAGTATATAAGTAAAATATATAATAAGCTAATTTGTATACAAATAAAATTATTTTTTGTGTACCGTTCCTGTACCGATCAATGACCTTGAATGTCTGCTGCTGCAGTATTAAAGTAGGCATTATTCCAAACTTTCCAATTGTATATGTCGAGTCTCTCTAAAATAACGAAACATGAAAAATTTCCAGACGCCCACATCAGACTGATAAATGGCTTCCGAAAATCCAAAAGGAAGTTACAGCTTACTTGGGATTTGGTCTAGAACCTCTCACGTCCCATAACTGGTGCACTCCGCTTTATTACAATTACTCTAAGCCTCAAAGTCCCGCACTCGTTGCCGATTGGTGCGACTTCATCACTTTGAACCTACTAGCGGGAGCAGTAAGACGGTTATTGCTTGGGTGAAATAGAAACCGAGTTTGATGCGAACTTTCAAAGTATCTCCAGCAACTGTCGCACTTATGTTAAACAAGTTAAGATTCAAGTTGCAAATGCAAAAGTTTGCAGCGCCTAAGTAATGCGAGGTTCGTGCCTCCCGAACGGTCCACTCTTTACATTTATGTGTACGATATGTTGGCGGCTATTTGGAATACTAATTGAGCATGTCTGAAGACTTTCAAACAACGTCTTGTTACTTTTTCAAGAAAATTATTTACTCAAGTATATAAAGACAAACAGATCTTTATAAAGCATATAATACATGTTGTAACTTGATCGACGAATCGTCGGTGGCCTATGGCTAGGCTAGGGGATCTCATTACCTATCCATTTCATCCCCATGTATGTTCTATGACTTTCAGTTCAGATATTTAGTTTATAACCTCAAGTTCATATTAACCGCCAACCAAATGCAATAGCTAATTTACTTACATTTACAATATCAAAATATTTGTACTCTACATTTATTATTTAACTATAGTTGACTGCTGAAATTTACGAAAACGAATCTGATGAACCACTGAAAATACTTGGGGGTGAAATGGACAGGAATAGGTACTGAGCTCTCATACTCTTAGATCACTGTTGATCTGTAGATCGAGTTACATTCTGTTATACAACTGTCTAAATATTCAATACAGGGAAAAATAGAACCTTTCTTTATGAGGAATTTGACCAAATTTATGTTAAAATAGAGATCCTTTAGTTTGAATATAGAGTCATGAAACCGTATAATGATGATGGATTACACCTCGTAAAGGTCGTCAGAGCGAAACAGGCGTATGGGGCAACGCACGGGGAAAGAAGCGAATGGAGGAGAATTAGCGGGTGCTCCCGCGAATTTGTGTTCGTTTTCAATGAAGGCTCTTTCCCGGTAGGTAAAATAGGAATAAAATGGATCGACCCTAATCCGCCGGCCATTTATAACTCACACGCCATTAATTCTGGCGATAATTCGTGCTGCTATATCATTGGTCGGGCAGATATCGCGCAGGTACCCTAGAGACGTGCCTACCGCACACTAATCAGTAGCATTCGATATCTTTATCGTGGACAAGTGTTATTACTTGGTTGCATGATTTTTATGATTCGGATATAGTCTGTCCAATTATAATTTAATATGAACATATGTATGACAAATGTTTTTATACCTGTGATTTATATAGATTTTTTAAAATCTAATTTAAAAGGTGCACGAATATAAAACGAAATTATTTAAATTAAATTACAGTTAGTTCGTTGTGTCGTGCAGTAGGTATACAAATTGTGTAACTAATTATCATATATTATGATATATTGCTATTAAAAACTTATGGAATCAAATCCCCCATAACAGAGATACACATTAAGATATTATCGTGCCGTAAAGAATTTTGTGTAGATTCTTTTTGAAAGTTTAATTATTCATATAATAAATATATAATTTACGATGTTTGAACATAATAGTAAATAAAATAAAATAGTTGAAAACGCCTTAGTTTTTTAAATGCAGGCTTACAAAAGAATCGTGAATAATTTAACTTACCGTTTCAATTAGGTTTCCAAAATCCACCATAAAATGTTTAACATTTACGTAAAAACAAGTCGATTATATATTTATCTATAACTATTATACTGTTGTTAATATTATATAAAGACTTCACATAGTGAAAACTAATCAAATATATTCTTTTTAATGTAATTAAACGTAAACAATAGTGAATCTTTTATCGTTTACGGATCTCCAAAGTAAATGATAGGGACGTTTGTGTTGAACAAACAAGTGTCGGAAGTGCCTGCCCTTCCGCATCAGGATTATGGCATTAAGCAGACACCGGCTCGGTGGTCCAATGGACTGAGATTAACAGCTATTTGTTTCAATCTCATTTAGATAAGTAGGCCTGTTTGATTTGATTTTGAGGCAGGTTGATTTAAGTGCAGTAGAGTACTTAGAACACACAGTGTGTCATATAGTGGTAGTGAGAGTTATATTGTAATTTGTCGAAACAATACAAAATTAAAAAGCTCATTCCAGTGTAAGTAGGATAAGCTCACCGAGGCTTCAGTACCAATTTGAGAATGTATGGTCAACACTTATTACAACTCCTAAAAGTTGACAAACTTAAGTTTGCTTCCATATGAACTCATTTTGTACGAAATAAACTACAAAATAAATTATTTGTAATGTTTTTTTTCAATAATTTTTCACTTATCGGACTTTTTCCATTATTTTTATTATGTAATTTTTCACTTTGTGCCAAATTTTATAAATGTAGGTGCACGGTAAGTATTCTATAGGTTTAAATGACATGGCTAATTTCATATATCGCTCGTATCGCTCGTATTATTTAATTCGTTAACTTTTTTATTACTTCAAGAGGCCCTAAACCCAGATATTGCATATCAATTTCAAATTGATACCTCTATACAATCTTGAGATAAATGCACTTGACAGACGGAAAACAGTGATCTTTAAAGGATTCCGTTTTCAGGGTTTCGTACCTGAAAAGGTAAAAACGGTAATTCGAGCTTAACCTGTTTTTTTTTTTATTTTGAGGTATGGAACACTAAAAATAATAATAAACAGTTTTATTAAAAATACATTTAGCTTTTGGTTTTTAGACTTCCGTATCTTTTAAGAAAAAAGGGAACTCAGATAGATCGTCCGTCTGTCTGTCTATCTGTCAGTTTGTCAAGAGCCTTTATCTTAGGAACGCTTTGTGATATCAAGTTTACGTCCAAACCATATACTCAGGTACGTCATTGGTCATTTTTTGTACGGAACCCACGGTGGGCGAGCTTGACTCGCGCTTGTACGGTGTATAAAGCAAGATCATGATTAATGGAAGTGCTAATTAAAAAATATATATATTTCATTATTAAGTACATAAAATGATTCCAAAATAAATAAAAAAAATACAATCTTAGTAGTCGCAGAAGAATAGTTACATAGTATAATTATTATTACCGACATATAATTAATTTATGTCTGTTAAGCATGCACATTTGTTACACAGTCATGCTGTCAACATTAGTTCAAAATTATAATATTATAAATGAGCCAACTCACTACTCTAAGCAATACTTGATAGTTCTTGTTTACGTGAGCCCAACAGTCGCTATAATTTATTGGCTATTGTGAGTCTGTCAAGTGAATAATTTTGAACAAAATTTATCTTAAACATATTAATAATCAAGAACTAGTTTTGCAAGAGTATCTGATTATAAATTGCGATAATTTGTTATGTTGTCACTAAGAGTATACAAAATAACTTCATTAATCTAGATCTGGATGTGTCAAAAACGGAATCACGATTGTACTCGTCCACCGAAACCTCCTTATCAACCGCAG
Organism: Heliconius aoede; assembly: GCA_037355905.1. Taxonomy (NCBI): domain Eukaryota; kingdom Metazoa; phylum Arthropoda; class Insecta; order Lepidoptera; family Nymphalidae; genus Heliconius; species Heliconius aoede. The sequence goes on from JBAIZZ010000334.1 coordinate 974,416, forward strand.
GACTAAAGGTCAACAGGAACAACTTGTAAAAGTTGACAAATTTAAGTTTAGCATATCATTATGTACAAATATATATATATATATATATATATATATATATTTTGATTTTTTCTTTTATTGTATTATTGTTTGTTTGTTTTATTGTATTCATTTATTGTATTGTAGATACTGTAAGTTTTCACTTTGTGCCACATTTCAAATTGTAAGTCCACGAGAAGTAGCTTGTAGGGACTATAAATAATAAATCTCGAGGTTAATGTCTTGACCGACGGACAGATAGCTGGACAACAAAGTGATTCTTTAAGCGTTTTGATTTTGCGAAATAATAAAAAAAAAAAATAATATTAATATTACATATACGTGTAATCGCTTAATATCGTAATTACAACCTATATTTCTAAAAAGGACGTAACATGAGAAACAGAATTGTGAACAATACTATATACTTAGATCTTTGACTAAAATTACTTTGTAAATTTATTTTACAACAGAACGTCGAAAAAGTTTACTTACTTGGTATTTTTCGGTTACATTAAAATTCCTGGTTTTACGTTCAGAATTCAGGGCCAAGATCATAAATTAAAAGTACTTATCTGTGTTTGCTGCGAGGCTATCTGCCTTTAGTAAATACAACATTTCTGTTCATGCTTTTTACACTTTTAGCTTGACGATTTATAGCTACGTTGAATATTTGATAATATAGAGTAAGAGAGGATGGCGCTAGATAATGATATGTTATGTAAAATGTAAATCCCTATATAAAACTAGATTAATAATTACTTATAAGCATTTTAAAATCAAAAAAGTTAATAGCTTCAAGCATCTACTCTATAAGGGAGGCTGAAAAAACCTATTTATTAATTACCCGATTTCTCATCATCTAATTTTAAGACGCTGCTGATCTCTCTTACCAAAAATAAATAAAATCATCGTTCTTTCGACTAGCGGTCCGATCTTTGTTTAATTGAAAATAATACTGTATGTGTGTACAGTATTATTTTATATATACTACGACAATATTACATACATTATTTTATAAAATATTTATCGCTATAACAAAATATTGAGGAACAAAAAAATGTATAAATTTCTAATTAAGTAATTCTAATAACCTAATTTTGATTGAAGCGGTAAACCAAGTAGTCAACTCAATTAACAAAATCAAAAATTCTTTCTTAAAGTACTTAATTGGTAGATAACCTTAATAATTTAATACTACATATAGTCACGATTAATTTTAAATTATTTTTAGCCCATATGTTGTTTCCCACTTACATAATCAAAAATTTATAATTTTAATTACAATTGTTTTATTTTTAATTCTATTATAAATAAGCAGAAAGCTTCTTGTCATCTTAATCTCACTTTATAAATATTAGCTATAAAGTGAGAGTAGAGTTCCTTACTGTTATTTACTTTAATTGAGAACTGATAAAAATATAAAATGATCGGCGGCATAAATAGTCTTTGTCAAATTAAGTGATACGTTTAATCGTGACATATTATTTTTATCAATGAATTATACAAAATATAATATGGAGTTTTTATCTGTAGTTCCCAATTCAATACCTACACGTAATAATTAAAGATCTAGTGATGACCCACTTATTATTCTTTAACCGATTTTACTAACTAAAAATGTCAGCAGTCGGTTGTTAGCGAGCCATTTTACAACCCCAATAAAACAATGAAGGCCCTTATCACTCGTTATCAAACCAGCAAACATAAAATTTATTTGAACGAGTCGTCTGTGCGTTTGTGCGATCCGACGTTTGTTCTAGTTGTGATGTGATAAGATGTAGGGCAATAAACACTATCCGTTATTATTTTGTTTTTATAATTGCATATATCTATATCATATTATAATATTTTTCAACACATTCATATTATTATTATTAAATACAATGTTACCTAAATGCAAACATATATACATATATATACCAGTATTAGCAATATTTTTTGAATTTAAAAATCTTCTAAAAATATACCACTCACAATTCAGTGTAACACTAAAATAATAAAATGTCTACAGTATGAAGAAACAATTATTTAGACTCTTGCGGTTTTGGCAAATGCGTGTACAACATCTGTCCAATTAATTTTAAATTACTAGAGGCTTCAAAAATTCTGTTTCAAAAAATTGACATAGAAAAGTGTCAGTTGTCAGTTTACATTGCGTTTTGTATTTTAATTATGAGCAATTTTCAATGTTGTCGATCGCCAGTTCGTGACTTTTTCCAAAACAAAGGAATTAATATGTCACTATAAAGACGTTCGCCGCTAGATTAACATTTGAAACATACAATTGATGGAATCAATTGAGATTGGGGAATTTGTGGCGCTGTACTACTTATTGTGCAATTTTCGGTCGAAAATAAAATGAAAACATTGAAAGTGACGTTGATTGCTTGTTGCGTACCCAGCGTCGCGATTTGGTTTAACAGATATAATATATATAAGAGAGAATATAAGATATAAGAGATTATATATGGATAGAAGTGTAAAGAAAAAACACGTTTTCTGATGAATTTTCTTAAGAATAAGTATCTACTTATGCACATTTAATTATTTGTATTAAGCGAACCTTAACGATTTGTTGTTATTTTTTTTAATTTTTAGGTATATTACTTGCAACACTTTCTTTTGTAGTTATTAGTTGTTAAACTACTTTGTAGTAATGATGTATTATAATTAAACAAAACTTTTTTTTAAGCTTTATAAGTTTATTTACTTATGAAATTTTATTGTAGTATGGGCTGAAACAGGCGAGTTCAGAGATAGTGGACATTCATCGCTAGCGTCAGGCGGCTCTGGGGTAGAGCAATCACTGTATGCACCGCCGAGACCACGCCGCGACCGTAAGCTCACAGATGACAGTAAGTTAATTTATATATGTAATATCCTTTATTATGTTCTTATTATTATATTTTGTAATGTACATAAGTATACTCGTAAACATTGAATTGTATATTGTATATGTAAGATATATTAATTAAGACCACAAAATAACTCTTGCTAGAAGTTTATTTAGATGATAATCACATAACTACTCACACTTACTATTAATATCAGTTATTATATGCTGCCTTCATGCTGTATCACGTACAGGGTAGACAGAGAGAAACTAATGTTAAGCCACTCCGTTCCCATTGAGACACTTATGGTTCCCATTTTCTGCTGATTTTAGAGGCACTGCGTGTTGAGTGGGGGTAAATGACAAATATTTCATTTCCACGAGTGGTAATTGCAACCACAACCTGTCACGTATACTGTCGCGCGCTTGTCTGCGTCACGGTCTCGTACATCGCGGCATTGAAAATTAAAGTTATACCCATATTGATATCTTGATAATAATATTTAATTTAACAGTAGAGTTTTATAACAAAAAAATATCTTAAATTTCCATAATAAATCACACATGTAAGTAAGTATCATCAAGCGACACTTATATTACATAACTTGAAAGCAACATTAAAGGAAACTTGTTATCGGAAATCGAGTGTCGGGCGTGAAGTGGCATCGTGTCCCGATATGGAAACACATGTACTGCGCTATTTACCTCAGCGTGTCGTCGGCAACGCAAAGGTTGCTTTTGAATGATGGATCGGTCGGCGGGCGCACAAAGAGTATCGACGCGATAGCGCTATCTGTCCATATCGTAGTATCGATAACGTAATCGCGCGAGAGAATGCAAGCGGTAGCGTTCTGCCCAAACGGAAACCTTAATCCCAACGTGTTCATTACACACAAACTGCCTTGCGACCAGATCGATTGGTTTAATTTAATAGGTTAATATATTTGAGATAAAAATAGAAAGAAATGTAAATATCATAATATAATTAAAACACGTCAGCCGTCCGCAACGTGAAATGTATATAAATCTGTATTTTTATATATCTCATTCAAAAAATTTTATGTATATTTTTGTGAATCATTTACAAAGGTTATTTCCTTAGCGTACTCTTTACATTACAAACATTTGCTAATGTACTCGTATCGCAGGATCGTGTTTCAAACCTGCCAATAAACAAGACAAGTTTCATGCATCACTCGTGGTTTGAGTCAGTCAGCAAATTAAGGTGTTTATATTTATCTTTTACAAATTGTTAGTTAGTTAAATAGGTTGTGGATTCGATTCCCACGTGAGGGTGGGGAATATTTGACATTTCAATTTCTTCGCTCTGGTGACGAGCCAAAGCGTGGATTTCAATACCGCCACTCATCACGCAATGCCTCCAGACATCGTAAAAAGTTGGGGAGCTGAGTTTTTTAACACTAGACTCCTTTGAGGGCGGTCAATGTATTAAAATATATTATTTATTTACTATTTGATATTTTTTTTACCTACAGTAAATGATATCAAATAGGTACAAATTAATAGTTGCAAGTTAATTATTAGTCTTCAATAAAGATAATGGGCTGGAATAATATCGCTAAAGTTAATCCAATTATAATATGAAATTACGAATGAAAATAGTTAGTATCTAAGAAATAAATCTCGTATCGTTAAGTTTTGTGCGCCAAGCTTTCTAACTAAATGTACCAAAGAGCTCACTGAAATGTTTAAATACCTACATAATACATATTGTAACAGTTGATTGTGATGATTCCTTGTTGTTATTTTATTTTTTCATTTCTTTCACAGATACGTGTAATTATTATTGCTTTTTATATACATATAAGTACATATAGATAGTGTATCTGATTAATACAATCAAGCTGAGCAGCATGTACTTGAAAATCTTGTAACAATAAATTTAGTAAAACGTCCATAAAATAAAATAATTTCAATTATGAAATTAATTACTCTATTAAATATTTATTTACAAGTTACTTCATGCTTTTTCCCAGAAACAGCAGGGTAGGCAGAGGGAACTTAGTGTTAAGACACTCGGTTTCCCACTAAAGTCAAATAATATTTATCTATGTATGTATTTCGCAGTGATAACGGGGATTTCTTAATATGTAATATAATTATAAGTTCAAGTTTAGTCCCACCACTTAACACGCAATGTTCCTACAGAATTCTAGCAGAAGCTAAAGAAAATCCTATTATGTTACTTTACATGAAAACTTCTCTTTAATTTAATGGTAAAAAATTAAAAGTCTTAGGCTTTTGTAAGATAATATTACCTTTTTCTTAGATTTCCCCCCAAAAGGTTTAGACTTGTAATGTAAGCTTTTTCAGTTTTTGTATAATAATTTAAACAATATTATGTAAACTATCGTATACCCACATCATATGAACGAAGCCGCGGGCTGACCACAAATTTTATATAAAATAAACATAACAGACATATCTTTAATATCCTTAACATTTGACATTTTTCATGACAGAGAATGTACTATAAAATAAAATGTGGTTGTAACTTATCCTTTACGGTAATTTTCAACCTTGAATAGCTTAAACAAAAAAGTCTTGATACGATTTTAAAAATAAAGTACTTATTGTGTGCAATGTATAATATACGAGTACATATTTTCGCTATTTTCGAGTCCGAAATGTACTTTCTGAGAAGTATTACATTTGGGACTCGAAGATAGAGAAAATATACTATGAGCGATTGAAAATCTAAATTTGACAAAAAAACAAAGCTAAGAAATTATAATTATATATATGAACTAGGGATGAACTATTAACAAATTATATCTAAAAAAACATTTTTTTGTAAGAAAAAGTATTCTATTCGACGTAAACGTGCATAATTTTTTTTTACTTACCTTTACCTACATCGTCCATAATGTAACATTAACCCAGTTCGGGGCTGAGCCACAGTAATTATAGCATGCAAGCAGTTCATTGACACAGGGATTTCGACTAAACCAATATTCGTTGATTGCTATCACGTTATCAGTAACGTATTGATGTAATAACTCCTATCACTTGTCCCCTCGCACTCGGCACAGTTACGATGTTTACCTGACATTTGGTTCAACATAATTACCCTTAAAATATGTTCACCAATTTGTCAAATTAATTTAACAAGTGATATCTATATTGATTTTCATGATATTTAGAATATACAATTTTCATTGTTTGATTTTTAATTGTATTGTAGTTATTTTTTATTATTTAAATTATGTTTCGTTATTTGTTATTTTTTATAATTTTATAATGCCTAACTTATACATACTATAATGAATAATATTCATACATTTACTAGTTACTATCTATTTATATGTCATTATTCCTAGACAGCAGAAAAATTTATCGTCTGTATCATAAATTATCTTTCACTGTGACGTCGATCATTGAGAACAACGAATTTACAGCTGCGTTGTAAAAGTTGGGTGCGCCCGCGCCTAATCCCGCGTATTAGCAGCGAGCTACCGTCCGTCATGATTCAATATTTTTTATTTGTAAACTCAAATTATTTTTATCCTGTGGCAACACTTGAGTTTATTACGACCCGCTTTAGCTTTAAGTGACGTATCACAGATTTGTGACATTATATATTGTGGAATAAATTTGTATTTTAATGGTATACTCATGAAAGTTTAATATTTTACGATTACACATTTAAAGTAAAACTAATGTAGTTGAACATTTGAACAGTTGAACATCACGATGTGAAATTTACACTGCACCAGCAGTTTCACAATCAGTTCATAAGTAAAAAAGTGTTTTCTTGAATTGGCTTCAGTTTTCAATGTATGGATATTGACGCTAATATAATAATGTCCTTAGAATATACTTCAGATGAGAATGTAAATAATTTTGTAGTGCAAGCGAGCTAGTAGGTAATACAAATATAAATTTTAAATAACCTCTTAGAATATTTAATTCATAATGACAATAAGTTAATTTATCATGTTACTCTTCATAGATCGGCCGTTAACATCTGAACCAACAATAAAAACCGAGTCGACAACTCCTGGCGTGGGACCCGACGAAACTTTAGATGATAAAGGAGACAAAAAGAACAAACGCCAACGACGGCAACGGACGCATTTTACAAGTCAACAGCTTCAAGAACTTGAAGCGACTTTTGCAAGAAATCGTTACCCCGACATGTCCACCCGTGAAGAGATCGCAATGTGGACTAACCTTACCGAAGCAAGAGTCAGAGTGAGTAAAATACTGAAATTTAATCTTGTTTTTTTTATCAGAGTTAAGTTAGTCTTTTTAAAGCTTAATGTCAGTCATGTTAAAATTAATTTGATATAAATGAAAGAGAATTACTAAATTTTGATACTGTTTCACTATATTTATATTAGTCTTATGTAGTAGTAAGTAGATAACAATTAATCGTGCCAATAAATAAAACTTTTTATTGATATAAACACTATAATATAGAAATCTAACTTATTATTAGCAATGTCTACAGAATTCGGCGGAAAGTGGAACGGAAGCGTCCTTATGGCAACGAAGTGTCTTAATATTAGGTTGTCAGATCCCCTCTGCATACCCTGCTATGTATCCTGGTTCAGTTGGATTCGTAAAAATCAAGGCAATTTAAGGAATAATAATAGAATCAATAGCATTTGAGAAACGAAGGTGTACAACAATATTAACGAGCGCGATGTTTAAACTAATCGTTGCATCCGGCGTGCATTCGATATATTTTTGTAGCCGCCGTCGAACGGAACACCGAATCCCTTAATCCTTGAGGATTTGAAGCGTCTATTTTGGTCTTTTCATAATCCGCGGCTTAGATGTGATCGCATCCACACACTGTCAATAGTTTTGGAAGGCCCAGCTAGAGATCCTGCGGTTCTACTCAGCTTGTAATATTTACACAATGTTCTGGATTCGTGGAATATTTTTCGGTTTCTTCGCTATGCGGGACATTAATGTAGTTCGTGTTAAGCTCTGAGACGTGTTGATTCGACAAATTCTTACAATCGTGTTGCCTCGATATAAAATAAGTTTACGATGATCTTTCTCTTGGTATCTGAAAGAGAGATTGGATTTATTTCATTGTTAAAGTATATGGAAGTTTCTTTTAGTTTGTATATCTAATATTACATTTTTTTTTTCCACTTATTATCATATAATAATTTTATTGCTTGGTAGGCACTGGTAAATTTCTTTTATTAAATTTATATATTCGGATAACTTATTACACATTTAAAAAAAAAAGAAACTATTCAACATATATATTATAATAAAATTAATTTGTTTTCACCCATACTAGGTATTTTAACATATAGATAAGCATCTCACTATATATATTAATTTTCTCTTGAACAGCCCTGTTAATTCATAATTAAAACGAATTACTTTACAGATATGTGTAAATCGATATACTCGAGATGAGCTTGGTGTATTTCAAGTGTTAGATATTAATTTCGAGTCGTAACATTCTATACTGAAAGGCAGCGTGTGCTCTTAAAACGTTATATCTTCTTGTTACTAGGGTTGCAATTTTATACTTCCTACAAGTATATATTTGGATTATTTTATATAATAAAGTATTTATTTAAGATTGTGAGGAACTGATCTTCAGAGACATAAACTGACGAATGGTTCGTGGCTTCATAATTTATATCTGATGTGCAGATAAAAAAATAAATAAAAAGAACAAGAAATCTCCAAGTTTATCTATTATACATAATATATTTATTATCTCTTAAAGTTGATAAATTATCAAATCAAATATTAGGCTCAAGACTTACTAGCAATTTCACAACATTGATATGTTCTGATATTTGCTATGCTCGTACACAGCGACAACCCTGACTATGGGATTAGCGTGCGTTCGTCTGCGCATCTCTTCAATAAATCTGTGCGCGCGCGCAACGATAAATCGCCCGACATTATTTTTGTTACCCACTCATTAGGGTCATTGCCTGCTTATTGGCTCTTAAAATATGATATGTTAATACAATGTTTTCTTTACCACATTTGAAAATTGCGAATGTCATCTGGAATCACTTTGTGTTAGTTATTTTAATTTCGGTATGCTTTCGGAATGATTTAATTCGAGCTGACAAGTCCAACGTATTACAATGATATTAAATTTCAAATTATTATTATTTCTTATTTTTTGCGTGTTGAAAAAAACATTGGAAAATAATATTAACTACTATCCTGTTACTATTTGATAAATAAGTAAATAAAGAAAAAGTACATATTGAATTTTACTAGTTTAAAATAAATCTTTCATAAGAGTTGTTGCACTCACTGCTTATAACTACAAAAAATAATATTTTAATCACTTCAAAGTAATGGAAATATCGGTGTACTTTCAAGATATTCTTTTTGTAGTCGGGGTCAGCTATGAAAAAAATATTACCAGACTTACTAAATTAATCGAAGAAAAATAAAAACTATAACTAAATTGGCAATAATAATAATATAGGTTATAAAATTAACTAATTCAAAATAGCTTCTGAAAAAAAATATACTGAAAACATAATTAAATTGATACCTTAGTTGCGTACGTTCCATACATAACTTCATTGTTTGTATCAACATTTCAATATAAAAATAAGTAGTTTTTGCATCGAGATCGATGGGTTAATACTCTGTCACTGAATACGACACGATACGATACGTAGCGAATGAGACACGTCGGGAGTCGTTTCACGGACGATTGGCTTGACGACGGGCCCCATTTGCGTTTTCTCAGAAACTGTAGGGCGTGAGCTTTATTGACGATGAAAAATATCTCTTTATTATTCAAATAAAATCTTATAAGTAAATAAATAAATATATATTTTTAATACAATATTCTCAATGTAATTGGTTTATTTTAATGTTTAAAAATGAGTCGTTAGTCATCTCTACTATCGTTACTACTAAGTAACGACTTAAGTAGCGATCTCTGCTGGGTATTTTGTAATTTTTAATACTTCACAACTGATATGCGTGCTTAATAATAGTTAATTCGTTCAAAGCAACCGGCACATTGTTTACTTTTAATAGGTTTTATTTTGTCATTTTCTTTTTACTGCATATTTACATTTTACGTTTACTATATACTTACATTTTGTATGTACTTCATGTTAACTCTTTGTACACTAATGCCTGTTAACATTATATAATGTTTCTTTTTATGTAATTTCTCATATGAATGACATTCAAAATGGTAATGAAGATCGATAAACCGAAATCACATGAATTATATCAATTACGAGAGAAGCATTTAAATCATAAATCCGTCATAGGCCGCCTCTATCTATCTACATATTTGAGTAAGACACGAAAACATTTTAGCGCTCACAAAAAACTGTAGTTACGCGTCCGTCGACAGGGCGGGCGGCACGTAACGTTATTTATTTTACGTGGGCCCGCGCCGATGTTTTGCAATGCTTTTAGTGCATGTCGCCTGTCGATGCTCAAACAGTTTAGCAGAACGGCTTTTTTCTAGCCCTCCACTGTGCGGCCAGCGGCATATCGCGCTTTAGCAAACTTTGAACGATTTTTGAAACTATGTTTATTCAGTGAATTGGATTTGCCGTCACGTTGTAGTTAATTTTGATACACGATTTCCTTCCTAGCTTTTATATTTGAAATGAAATTGGTTTTTTTCAGTTTTGTTTATTAAAACTTGTTATAGTTCGTTCTACAATATAATTGTGTCATAAGTGTGGAACTGTAAGCGTAAATTTATTTATTTGCATTTCTTCGTTCTGGCGCAAAGCACGCTAGCCTCGAGAAAAGAGCGGCGTTGAGTTCGAGAAAAGACCGCCACTCGACACGCAATGTGTCCTCAATACGGCGGATAATGGGGAACGGAGTGTCTTAATACTAGATTCTTTCTGCCTTCCCTGCTGTGTGCAGGATACATCGTTAATCTGATTACAATATACGTATGTGTAAATCAAGAAAACAAGAAATTGTATTTACTTAAGCCTAGAACACAAGTTATTCGAAAAGGTCTAACGCCCAACGTTATGTGAAACTCGTAAATTAATCTTATAATAATAACGTCATGTCTAAATGAAGATCAAGATTTAGCCTCCCCGTGTAATGATATGAAGGGAAATATCATTTCCTACGTTAGAACAAGCATATTAAGAATCTCTGATCGAAAATTTATTTGTTACTGTGTATTACTGTCACTTAGTTGTCTTTCTAAATTGGACTCTATGTAAATAGTTTAAGGTGCTTTATTGCATATTGTAAATGCGCATTGGTAGTCGTGAGGTAAGCTCCTAGAATACTAGATATGTAACGATATCTATCCTCCTCATGTTTTGATAGACTGAATGTTGAGTGGTTTGATCGGTTGGATCTCGTTTGGCTCCCTGCTGGATTTATCGATGAATTTATTTCAATGAACAACGTCAAATTCGATGTTTTATATATTTGGTAATCTTATATAATCTGTATTTATTGACGTTTTGTCTGCTGCTATGTTTTCTTTGATAGATATATTTATATATAGTTGTTATGATACGCTGTGGGTAGTGAATAAGACGGAGAAGCGAAAACTAGTTGCCTACAAAAAATATTTTATTTAGTAGATATGCAATGTACTAATAAATATTATATTTGATGTATACTAAAAGAAAAAAATTAAGATATTATCAATTATTTTATTGTGATTTATGGGGTGAAATGTATCTGAATGACCGCGTTCTCCTACCTCGTCCTGGGAAAAAAGTGTCTGTTCTCTCTCATCTCGGATCTGTTAGACGTATATTTGGTTTTAAGCTTTACATTATATTTTTATAAAGAAATTTAAAAAAAAAGATGCTTATTATCGTATTTGCAGTGCAATTGTATTATAGTCCAAATTCTTAAGTACTCGTATCGTATCCGGCTCGTATATAAAGTTATAGCTTGTTTATGTAAGATTGGGAAAGAACTTATAATTAATTGTTATTTTTTTCGTATGGATAGAATAATCTTTAAATTATTATTTAACAGTATTTTTTCCTGACTCTCTCTCAAAATTGAAATACTCAAAATGAATTAAGGGCATATTTGATATGGTTTAATATAACATATTCATAACAAATAAAGTATTAATTATTACAAAGATTCTACAAATTAGAATATTAAAGTATAAAATTTAATAAAATAATATTGTGATGAAAAAAATAAAAGATTAGAGCCAAAACAGAAGATTAATGATTTTTGCGGTAAAAGGTGGTAATAGTTTGTGTATTTCTTTTTCCGATCAAGATCTACGGGGTGCATTTAATATTGTAAGGGACGACACACTCGTCGTAGTCTTTTGAATAAATAATATATTAAAAATATATTCTGTTCTAAGTGTCGATGTTTATTAGAATTATTATTGTAGTTAAATAGATTTTCTGTTCTTTTATCTTTACATTTTTTTTCTCCATATAGCAGGGTAGACAGGTACCTTGGTATTAAGGGATAGCCTAGGCACTGACCAACTTTCGAGACTTTTTTCATTTACAATATTTCTCTCATTTACAAGATAACTGCATAGACAGACTCAAGTGGACACGTTTATTCGGATAATTAAAAATTAAAGGATTTAATTAATTAATACTCTTTTTAGTTATTTATAGCTAATAACCGCTTAGTGTATTTTCTTCATTCATATTATTTAAAAAAAAAAAATACCTATATATTTGTACTTTACATATATAAAAGACGCAAAGTAAAATTAAATAAAATATAAAAATTTTGAACTGTAAAAATTTTCAAAACATGTAATATTGGCGGACAAGGAAGTAATATGAATAAAATATATTCTAACAACCCTACAATCCGCACGTGTCAAATCCTGGTTCATATCCATTTATTCGAGCCCATGTTTATTTGACTTTCGAATAGTACCCAAAGTAAGTTGAATTACGGAATTACAGTCCCTCTCACTTTAGAAATATGTCCCATAATCCTACACCAAGGAGCCAGAGGCAGCCATTCCAATGGACCGTCATTTGATTGATGACACTAATAAAACTGTGATTCTAGTTTAATTTAAATTTAAGGGAATTTAGCAACCCTGCTCCCGCTGACCGTAAAATAGGTTTATTATTCGCACAGTGCGGTCGCACAGTTCATTGTGGCGCTTATTATACGAGTACGAGTGTGGAGACTAATGTTTGTTGTGGTAAAAAATATTGAAATATTCATTATTATAAAAGAATGGAGTGCTATTTCTTCATTTTACTAAGCAATTAAGAAATAGCATTAATAGTAAATATGTAATATGTTTTTGTCAAAAAACTTATTTCAATAAAAGGCCTTATTTATGAATTAATTAGAATAATATTTTGCTGTTATTAGTGTACCATTTTTAATTATTAAATAATTAAATGTTCTTAATTTATTAAATGTAATATACCTTAGATATAGATACTTTAGAGATAGAAATATATTGTAATTTTTAGATATTTTAGAGAAGGAAATAGATTATCTTCCTTACTTTTTCGTGTCGTCTCGTGTCGGCTTGATGTTGGCCTCGCAAAGATGGGCGCATTAATCTTGCCCTACGCGCCCCGCATGATAACTTGATAACACCTTATCTTTAAATGTTTGGTATTTTCTTGCATATTTTTGTCATAATGCTACTTAAATATGTAGAAAATTTAGATGTGGAATCTCTACACATATACATACAGAGTCTCTCTAAGCCTAAACTCACCCAAATTAGGTACAGATATTAAAGTTTTATATAGGTTTAGTGTTATACTTTATAAGATACCTATAGCAAATATATTGAACACCAGCAAGTTTTACTTTAGTTTATTAATTTTAGTTTATGAAACAATTAATTCAATTATCACATTTATAAAGGGCACCGCGAATTCATTACAAGACGCAGACCATTAGTATTGATTTAGATAGCATTAAAAATTTCCACCCCCAGCTCCTGACGACGCCGCCTCAACATCCTACAATAATATATTTAAAGGATTAGCCCCGTCGCAATATCGCGACCCTCCGGTCTCCTACGCCCTGCTGCGCTGCCCGCTATTCAAATAATGGAAATTATTTCCACATATGTGCACCCGAATAATATCGTTCTACTGTCATTATTAAACAGTTACATTCGGGTGATGTGGAGATATTTTCACCCTTTCGTTATGATTTGAGAGGAAATACCTGGAAAATTAGTTTTTTTTTTGTTCCATTTTATCAAAATATGTATTACAAAAAATAAGAAAGTTGAAGTAGGACGTTACCGATGAATACGTTGTGTGGCAAAAGACATGCGTCCACATGCGAATTTGTAATATTTATGTTTCAAAAAATAAACGCTCTTATATGGGGTGGAAACGACCGTTTATGTTCACTTAACCGAGGAAAGAGGGTATTATTTACCGTTTCGGCTGGGTGAACACGCCACAGTGAGTGAGACAAATACCGCTGCTGGCACAATATTTATTACAGTCGCTACGTGGATTGCGCAATTTATCGTGGAGGTGTCGTCGGCGATCGATCGCGCGCTGACGGACGCAGCCATACATCAGCGCGCGCGTTATCTGTGCTCACGCGACTTATCGCTCGTCACTCCGCCTCCGGCCGGCCGGGGCTGCGCTAAACAACGACATCGACATCGCCGAGCGGGTCCTGGCCTCCCGTCCAATCGCGATGCTCGTTTATCTTCATTTCGTGACCGCAATTAGACGGGTCGTTGGCTGCGGTCGGGCGGTCCTCGCCTCCTCTGCCACTACGTGGCTCGAATACGCCGATGCGCCGCGTCCTTCTGTCAACTTTGTAATGAGTAAAGTTAATGACACCCCACGCAACTCAGCCCGTGATCTGATTCAGAATATCGTTAAAAGTTTTCTCGCAATTTTATTTACTATTAAACTTTCATATAGTTCAGGGTCCTAATATTACGTATTTGTTACAGGTGTGGTTCAAAAATCGGAGAGCGAAATGGCGGAAGCGAGAGAGAAACGCAATGAATGCAGCTGCAGCTGCAGCAGTTGATTTCAAAAATGGTTTCAGCACACAATTCAACGGCTTGATGCAACCCTTCCCTGACACGGATGCGATATACTCATCTTATCCTTATAACAACTGGGCTGCGAAAGTACCTAGTCCGTTAGGCACAAAGAGCTTTCCCTGGCCCGTGAACCCTCTCGGATCAGTGGTGCCGGCGAGTCATCACCAAGGTTCTGTGAACTGCTTCAACACTGCAACGTCGATGGGCGGTGTCGGTAGCGGCGGTATGGGAGGAGTGGGGGGCTCAAGTAGTGTAGGCGGCAGCGTAGCGCCTTGTCCGTATACAGCTCCACCGAACCCTTACAGCATGTATCGCGCCGAGCCCTGTCCGGCAATGTCATCTTCGATCGCTTCATTACGATTGAAGGCTAAGCAGCACTCGTCTAGTTTTAGCAGCGGCTACGGCACAGTGTCGCCGGTGTCGCGGGCGGGCTCGGCGCCGCTGTCGGCGTGTCAGTACGCGGCGGGGGGAGTGGTGGACCGCGTGCTCTGAGACGAGGCCCGCGGCGAGGAGGCTCGCTCACCCGCGATGCTCGCCGTCGCGCGCGCCTCCTAGCCGCCAACGCGCGCGACCTCTTCCGCGCACGGCCTCTATCGTCACCTCTGGGAGTGGTTTGACTGATCACACTTAATAATCGTTGTCATATACGCAGCGCTGTATTCATAAACCTTCTACAATGTGATTTTATTAACATATATATTACAAATAAAATCATTTCTGCAGTATAGTTTTTTATATCGATTTTTGTAACGTAACACGGCTAAAAATCTGATATATTATGTTTTCTAAATGCCATTATTCCATATTTAGAATTACGAGAGGTGTTTATGGATACGGGAGTTCTTCGTTTGTAATCCCGTGAGGATGGATATGTGAAACTATGAAACTTCAGGCAATAAAGTTAACGATTTATGTAAATATGTAGCTATGTATGTACGTATACCAAAGCGACGTGTGCAATTTTTACAAGCTTAATGTATTGTAGTTTATTAATTATAGAGTACTTTTGATTGTGTACCTTAAATCTTTGTAAATATAAATTAGTTTATTTATTTCTACTTTCAACTAATTATACTTTAAAGCATTTAACTTTAGACTATGATAAGATTTTATTATTTAAAAGTCGATTTAAAAAAAGATATTTTTTCTTGGCCATCATAAATATGGAGTAACAATATTTTTTTTTCAAATTACGGAACTTGTTATTTTATGCATTTAAAAAAAAATTGTGTAAAGCAAAACCTCGTAAATAATTTAATATTTAAGAAAATATTGACATATTTTGAAAACTAAGAAATTGCCTAAAATAGCACAAAATAAAATATATTGTAAATGTTTAATTATTATTAAAATAACAACTTGTAAATACTTGCTATACCTGCGTAACTACCAAAGTTTTAGTACAATATAATTGTTTTACATTTTAAAAGCACGAACGAATTGAGAGCGTAAATATAGCCTTCCACTGTCATATCAAATAATTTTGAAAAGTAATAATTAAAAAAAAAAATTTCTTAATCAGCTTCACCCTGTGTCCCGCACACAGCAGGGCAGGATAGGGAACCTAGTGTTAAGACACTCCGTTCTCCAATAATAATCGTGGTGATCGTGTCGTGATATACTATATTTTCTTTTTTTATATTTTTAAAATCAAAACTTTCTAAGAAATTAATTAAATTTATTATAGTAGCTTTCGTTGCAAAGACTCAAGTACTTACTTTAAATTAAATAAAATCTATCAAAATATTCGTTATGTCTGAATATTGTGATGGAAACAGTGGAAGGTGTACGTAAATTTTATAAAAAAAAACAATTATTTCATTGAGATTAATGTAACCGAGATCTCATTAATAATACAAGTACTTAATATTTATTATCTTCCAATAAAATTGTAAATAATTATTATATAGTGGTTGAATGAACGTTAGGAAGAAAATATTGACTGATGGCGTCGAAAGGCAATATGCGTCACCTTGTTGTTAATTCATATCTGTATAAGTTCATTGTTTTTTTAATGAAAAATATTTTATGTTATTACATTTTTAACTGCTGCCTACAAGTAGATGGCCAGTCTTGAAGTAACACGTTAGAGATACTTCCGTGAGTCTATTGTAATATTGTGAACAGAGAAAAATAATGTAAATAAAATAATTCGAAGTGTAATAATGAACAAATCGAGGTTTTCATTTCATACATATCAAACAAAATATACAAGATCAATTGTTTCTTGATTAATTTGTAAATGTATCAAAGGGATAAGTGATTGTTTTATAATTTAAAAACCTCTAGTCATAATAAAAAAAATATCACTGAGTATTAGGTCGTTTTATTTGTAACCTCAAATATACCTATTTTCCAAATTTAAAATTTTACAATCCCTCAACACAAAAACCTCTAAAAAGTAAATATCTAAACGATACATCTGCTTTTGCACGTAAAAACACCTAATTTAAATATAGAAAAAAAAGTGAGCACAATTTATTTAGATATTAAGGTTTTATTTGCCGATTATTTTATTGCCACTTACTTCAACAGTATAATAGAATATACACGGAAACAAAAAAATACGGTTCAACACATTATGTTTTTTAAATGTTTTTCAAAATATAAATAATATTACGAGATAGATATTGTATGTATCAACCGTTTTCAATACAACAAGTATTTCCATAATAGCATCGCCTTGAACGTTTGCACTGAAAGATGTATATGAAATAGATTTTGATATAAATTTCACATTAGGGTAAGCTATTTTATAGTGGGCGGCAAGCTGCCAACGAAAGATAGATTGTGTTGTCGTAACCAAGCATACTATTATAAGTATCTATAATAAATTTAAATAGAAAACTTCTATGTACTACAAATGAAGTAAAATAATAATATTAATATATATGACTCGCAACGAGCTTAAGGACGAAATTAAGGACGAATTTTTAGCTCCAAAATTGTTACTTATAAGGATTCAGCTTAATCATTTGGAGAAAACAAAAAAATTACATATGTAGTACATTTCATGCAAAATCAGTGTGTATGCCTGAAATTTAAGCTTACCAACTTTATTTGCAATGTAATCAAAAGCTATAGGTTACTTTCATTTTGTTGTCCATCTGTCTAAATGGGTAAAAGAAAAAAAATGTCGATTGCTTAGAGGTCTCAAGCTGGACTTAATATCATATATTCAGGTCTTTGGTCTCTTGAAGGACAGCTTTCAACTGAACGCAATCAGTTCTTCTCTTCTGTCAAAGTAAAGAAAAAAGAAATTACAAATAGGTATTTAGAAAAATATAATCACAAATTTATATTTGTAGTTAATTTGAAACAAGACGAAAGCAATTATCAATTTTTAAAAGTTAAGCTTCCCGTCGAAATATAATCCCGAAATTGGTACGGAAGCTTCGGTGGGAACGACTAGAACTTAATAGGCTTTTTTAAAGATTTTGTCTATATTTTTTTATTGTATTTAGTAAATAAAGAATTAAATGTCTATATATGGTTTTGTTAGTTAGTTTTTGCGTCTCGTTTCTTGGCAATCTTAAATTTCCGGGCGTAAACACTGATTTTGTATGAAATGTATAACATATGTAAATTTGTTTGCGTGTCGCCAAATTATTAAATTGAATTCCTAAAAATGAGTTCGTTTCGAGTCGTAGCACTAATAGGTACTTGAAATAGACTACAACAAATCCTGATGTGAGATATATAAGTATATAGGTTTTTAGGTTCACACTGTATGCTTTACATAGTAGGGTAGGCTGAGGGAACCTAGTGTTAAGAAAATCCGTTCCCCGCTTACAGCAGGATTGCAGGAGAAATTAAAATGTTAATAAATAATAATTCATTCTCACCAGTAGAAATCACACGCTTGTGACCCTGCGCCACGACGGCCTCAAGATTTTGTATAAACTAATAAAATTTTACTTAATACTTTTCTTAATGCTTAATATATATAATATTTTATATTTTTATAAATAATTATAATAAAATACACTATTCTAAAGCAAAACATAAGAAAACTAGCAGAGAAAGAAACGAAAATATTCAATTAATTCCAAAGTGCAATAAAAAAAGTTGAAGAAATTAGCTTCTCAACTTTTTTTTATCAGGTTTAATAAATGATGCAAAAGGAATTTATTCAATATTGAAAGAAATTTCGATAAAGCCGATCCAGTTAAAATACTTGTGTAAAACCTCCAAATCCTTTGAAAATTCCAACGTGAAAATTGGGGTCAAAGTTCGATGTGCCTATAAATTGCGACCAATTGATTCACGAAATTCGGTGACATTAAGCGGAAAGTATACAATAATCCAGTAAATGATTATCAGAACAGCGACGCGGGCGAGCACACAGTTTCCAGGTGCTCCAATCCGACCGCTTTAAGGATTTAGCCGAGGATTTGCTTTCAATATTAGCCGTCGGCCGCCGAGGGCAGGCCCATTCCGTTCCGCTTCCACCTTTTTTATTATTTTGTCGCATCGTTTTGGCTCCAAATGGAATCATTCAGCCATCTACATTTTTATTTTTCAATTGCCCCCCCGATTAGTGGGATTAGTCGGTATCGCTTTTCGATTCTTTGCTCTTTTTGGTGGCAGCTTTCGCGGACTAGCGCCCGACCGCTCTAATGACTTTCCAGGGCACGAGATAGAAGCATACGGAGAGCTGGCGGCGAGGACTCGACGGATACTTTACTTTGATTTACTATCAAAAAGTAATTATGTGTTTTATCATTTATACCGCTATAATTAGACAGCGCCATAGTATTTGCTGTAGGTTTCGTGTATACTTACATAAGCACGTGTGTTCAGTGGCCGACCGCAGTTCGTGCGCGTCACATTTTATCTTTATGGTGGCAAACATGAATGTTGTTTTTTTTATTTTATCAAGGATCGCCTTAGTCACTGAGGTCTAGGGTCTACATGCGAGAGCGTACGTGATATCATATCGTCTCCGCGTTATATTATATTTGTCTTTAAACAACATATAAACTATAAGTATACAAGTCACGTTAGCTTTGTGCATTTTAAATAATAACACATTTTCTCGTCAATACTTTGTAAGAAAATCGTTATAAACCTTAAGATCTTTATAATCCTTATCTACAACAAAACATACTAGTTATAGTAATTTTTTGCAGAAATAATAAATAATATTGTCAGTACCTTTGCAGTACAATTAAAAAAAAGAATACGAAGAAAATAAAAAAAGGATTATTTTATATAATTATGCCTCTTAAATGAAGTTGCTGTATCGAGTTTTATGATAGGTATCTCTTGTACTTTTAAGATGACTTTAACAGTGAACACTGAAGATTGCAGTGTGTCACGTGAACAACGTCATATCATTATTAAATTGCTGCATGTTTCATCTGCTACATTATCATTATCATTATGTGTAGTTTATTGTTTTACAAATTGATAATTCAGTTTATCTACTGGCCATAAACTTGGGACAACAAGACTGGTGATATTTAAACAGTACTATATGTACGTGATGGTGATGCAAAAACAAATATACTGAAAATAAAAACGTTTCAATCTCATAATTTTATTAATTTCTTATTACTTCTGAATAGAACACAGATTTAATTTTTATATCCAATTTGCGATTGCCAAGTGATTTCTGAAAGCTTTCACCAAAATCAAACCAAACTTTGAGCTACGAACAGCTTTGGGAAGTGTTTATCCTTTATACCATTTTTCTGATATTCGAGCGATAACTTTCACTAATCAACTGGAGTATTTAATTTAAAATTAGAAGTTTTTCAAGTTGATAAACTTGAGGTAGACAATTAAACTTAATTAATAATATTTGAATATTTCGAAGTTAAAATTTCACTCTATGTACATAGTCTTCTATTTAATTTTAATTCATTCCTATACGAGATAATTGTTTACATGACGTGTTTTACCAAATTTTCATAAATTTTATACGAAATTCTAATATAATAATATATTTTTAATAGTTTGTTTTATATTTCGTATTTTTTATGTATTCTTTAGTGGCTTAGAAAATTTCACAAGAGTACATCAGTACTCTTATGATTTCTTTCTTTACCTATTGATAAGTAAACCTATAGAAAATTCGGATAATATATTTTTTATACGAGATATAATTTTAGAACATTGGGTACCTGAGAAGAGTATTTGATTTGTATATATCTCATCAGTCGTGTGTTAATAAATATAGAGGTGTCATAGGAAAAACATACGAACAGGTAGGAACGCATGTCAATAGTTAACTGAGCGAGGGCTAGGTTTGGGTGGAAAGGATCAAAACGGGATTAGAGGAACGACAACCAATCAAGGGTAACTGGACTGCTATACCTACACGAAATAAATGCGCCACATAAAACTTACAAAACTTTAAATGATTTCAGACTCTAATATATAAGACTAAGGTTCAAAATCGTATATCTTGGTAAGTTTATTGATGTTTTGTTTGGGAGGGAGGGTAGATCGAGGAGGGCGAGGGTACGAGTGCAGCCTCCGCAGACAATCTTACAAGTTAATTGTGTTCCGTGCCTGAAGCTGCCTGACTACAAAATAATATCGCACTCAGCGTAGCTTGATATACTCAGTTGTGTATATATGTATTCACTTATTTATATGATTCGAATTAAGACGCGATCTACATTAAAACTATTCAGTTAACAATTGCTTAATTATAATAAATGTGTATACTTATAATGATGTTAATATAAAATAGTATTATATACGTTACTTTGAATTTATATAAATATTTTAGGTAATGGGAGTTGAACCCGTGTTTTCCCGGAGCTTTTTCTCATCCAATAATATTTTTTTCTTTGGTAATTCTAAATTTGCAAGTGAAAGTTACACATTTTCCGTTTAACTTAAAATATTTGATATTTTGAACTATTTTTCGTTTATAGATATGAAAGATATGATGAAAATTTTTACTTATTAAAGTTATTAATATCTGCGGTTTGGTATCCGCGGTGAAATGGTAACAACTGAGAGTTGTATATGATACATTACATATTTTAAGATCTCGAGATAACTTTAACCTCAGGCAGATTGGGTTACATCAAAACGATTATTTCAATGTAATAAAGCGTACTAGAGCCTTCCTCTATAAATAGATTTTGGCAAACGCCAAACAAACTCATAACATTATAACATTATTATAAAAATATATATACATACATATGATATTTAAAATAGTAACAAAACAAACATAACATATAACAAAATTTTAGACTTCTATAAAAATACTTTACAAATTGTAATACCTTGAAAAAGGCAAATAGAACGCCGCCTTACAGAGAGAGAGACATGGCAAGTAAATAAATACGCTTCACTTGGATTTATTGCGTCTACTCACGCAGATATAGAATATTTTTATACAGAATCACTTTAATGCAAACAAAGACGTTAAATATTAACAATTTATTTGTATTTTATGGATGATTGAGACAAGTTGTTATGTGTTTTTCTTTACTTAACTTACTGTTAATCATAGAAAAAGAAACTAATGTCTCATTATTTCTGTGTTTTCTTTTTTTATTTCCCAGACTAAGATTTGATTTCATAAATATCTCGTGCAGTCATACCTATCTATATAATATATATAGATAAAATGCTTAAACCAAGGAGATACAAATTTTATAATTACTTACAAAGAAGCGTTCTGCGTCCTTGTGTCACTGACACTAGCGTGTGACAGTAGTTATGATGATGTATCTTATTGATGGTTTATGATGTATCTTAATTTATATTAATATCTTTCATCATAAAGGCAACAGAGATGGGCTCTGAAGGCTCTGAAGATAGACTCTGCCTAATTTTCATCGTTGTAAACTTTTGCCTACCTTGTTCAACCAGAAACATTAAAGCTCTCGGAGTGTCTCAACACTAGGTTCCCTCTGCCTGAGTACCGAATTTAGCGTGAAGCTGATTTAAAGCTATAAGTGAAGAATTGTGGCCTATCGTGGCGTAGAGGAGCAAGTGTGCGACTGGCTTCCCGCTGCCTAGGATACATTGCGAAGCTATCCTAGATATCCTAGACCTGAAGAACTAAATAGTCGAAATAGTGGCATGAGCGAAATTATAATATGTCATTTATTTATATACATTTAAACATGTCCGCTTTTATTTACGAGTATGTTGAGCAAAACAAACATGTATCATAAATATTCTAGTAAAGTCGAGCGTTTTAGACATGCCCAAAGAAAATTATAACTTATGATATCAAAGCATTCAAGTGGGCACGACACCAAGGGAGGAAGGAGGAGAGTGGGGGGGGGGGGGTGTAGGAGGAATGAAGATTTACGATCGCGGCATAACGAGGGCTAGATGAGGCGTAAAGATGCCCAATTCTGTATTATATCTTACACTAGGTTATAAACCATTTCATTATGTACATTTCTATTAGTCTCGTTTTGAGTAAAGCTATAGATTTTTCTTTAATGCTTAATTAATAATATTAAAACATTTAAAGTTAATGAAAATGAAACTTTTGAAAAGATTTTATTTTACACCTTAACGATACAATAATTGTGCGTGTTAAGTACGAGAATGTACAAGACTACTGTAATAGCACACATTAGATATTCGTTATCTTTAGTCTATAATTTTAATAACTTCAGAAGTTATACCTTAGTTAAAGATATATTATAATGTGATTCTAATCTAGAACGCCCGATATTTAATATCATCATATTTTGCATAAAGTATCAAGAATCGACAAACAAACAAAATTATATATTTAACGGGATTACATATTCAAACGTAGATACTTAATAGTAATTAATACATTGTCACAAAATTATAATTAACTAGTTAATATAAGGGGTACACGCGTGTGACTGTGAATGAGACAGGTTGCGGGTTAGATTCCCACTCGAGGAAATTAAATATTTAATATTTCCATTACCTCGCTCCGGTATCAAGGCACAGCGCCGCCATAAGTTCTCAACTGAACATGCAATGCCTCCAAACAATTAAAAAACAAACAAATATACAACATATACAAATTTTTGTATCACTTATCTATTTTTATTTATGGAGATTCAAGCAAAGGAGATTGATTGGTAAAAAAGAGAGATAACTTAATAAGCAATTATAAGATACTCGTACATGTAATAAAGAGATCCAGCTTAATCGATGACAAAATAAATATATATATTTTTTACATACACAGACAGCACTTTTTTAAATAATAAATGATATTCTACATAGGTGTAGGTACTTTACAATTATTTAATTTGGTATATTTTTACTTTATAATTTAATCTTTCTAAAGTTACAGTCCTTAGTTAATCATTGACATTCACAAGCTCGCAGCTTCGCCCGCTTAAACTACACAGATAATTATTTGCCAATCTGAATTACATTCACGTTTTAATAAAACTGACACATTAATTATACGATATCCATACATTGAAAACTAAAGTTTTAGATAATTCAATAAAGCATTTTAATTATTTCGTAGTATTTTTTCAGCTTCACTTTACTTTATATTGCAATTTTACTTAATTGATTTATGAATCGATTGAAATACGAAAAATATTTAACGTTCAGGAAAATTTGTCTGATTATAATTATGAAGACTGCATCTGCCAAGACAATCAGCCAAAATATAAAAAAATAATCATTGTTTTAGACTCTATTACATTATAAAAGTCCACAATAATAGATCGCTCGCGATTGTGTCGCTAGATAAAATTAAATCTAGTCTCCTTTAATAACACTATTAATTTACAAATAAAAACAAGCTGATTACAAGTTGAGTTGTAGTCAAAAAAAATAATAATAATAAATCTATAGTGTGTTCTCCCTATCCCATATATGTGCGGGAAACAGCCTGAAACTGAAATAAAAAGACTTTCGTACAAACTTGCTACATTAAAATACCTTATCCTTATTCATAAATATATATATAATAAATAAAATAAAAAATAAATTAAAAAGATTTATTTTTATTTATTATTCTTATATATTACAGGCCACAGCTAGTAATATTATTATTTTTTATACTCACATGAGACAGCAGCAACCTATAGAGTTCCGGGATACTTCATGGACACTTAAATGTGCTATTAAATGTTAACAGTATTACTATTAACAGCGATCCACATAGTAACAGGCCACTTAAGAAACCTCAACAGGCTGTATATCTCAATGTATGTGTCCTTTCCTTTCTTTTTAACGTACTATGGCGACAACGTTTTTTACTATCGTGTTACAACTTATAAGATATTCCAATAGTTTATAAGTGTAGGTAGATAGAAGTACAATCAATTATCAGTAGTTTTTCTTTTAAATTAATATTGAAATAGAATCATTTTGCAGCTACGTTTGAGCGTAATTATTAAATAAAATAAAATAAAGTAGAATATAATATGATAGTGAATATAATAGTAGAATATAATACTTTTAATTGTATTGTTGTTTAACACTATATGGATGGTAATCTGAAATAAATTATTTTTATTTATTTATTTATTTTATTAATAATAATTTGGAATAACGTAAATTCATTATCCAAATATCTATCAGCGTTATGCTTAATTATAAATGTTCTCTATCGAACGATATAAAATTACAGATTTTTTAAAAGAATGTAAAATCCTACTTTCTAACCTAACCTTGGTGTAAAATAGAAAAAAAAGCTCACTTTATAGCTGGCCAATTGTTGAAACTAATTAATGTTTAACTATATATATATATAAGCTTTCAAAGACAATAATCACCTATATTTACCTATTACTCTGTACAATATTCCACTTATACAGTCGTTGTAAGTTCGCCGCGTTTGTTGTTAGAGAAATGCGAACAGTAGCTGGGGAGGCGAGATACGGAGATAACTAATTTGTGGATTAACATTATTTGCAAATGTAATTTGTATTCATTTAAACCATACGTATATTTAGCTTGAGAATTATATTTCACTATATATAGTATATAAATTATAATTGAATAATCTTCATTTATGTTGCTTGTAATTAACTCAATAGTTTTTAATTATTTATAAATATAAATTATACAAAACTACTTAGTAAAAAGGTGGAAATGATTAAGTACTCTACGTATCCAACAAAGTTTTAGTTAAGTATTAAATAATACCTTTTTACATATTCAGATGAATTACAATAACAAAGGTAACACATTATTTCTACATATATCCTACATATCTTTCTCTAGTAACGTCCTTGTTTCTTAAGTTTTTAAAAAAAATATAACCTCGTATTTGAAAGCTTTAATAGTAGCATACAACTATTAAAACTTATACTAAAAATTCTACATTTATAAATAATATTGAATTTTAAAATTCGATATTATTTATATATGTACATTATCCAATAATAAATGAAACACAGTCATAAACTACAGCGTGTGCCCCGCACCCAACGACGCTATCTGTACAATTTTGAAACAATTACCTTGAGGCCGATATCGTAAGATTAAGAAAGTCCACGGTCGGAATTAGGATTTGGAGGCGAATGAGGGCGAGGCGCTCCTTAACAGCCCGACTCCACAAATTGCGGACCTTAACGAGGACTATAAAACTCGACGCGCTCTACGGAGACGCCACAGATTGTGCTCAGACTTAGTTTAGGATTAATGGTGTAGAAAACAGATTATCATTGGCTGGATTTCTATTAACCGAGAGTTGAGACCCCTGCCACCGGCGCGTAAGCACATCCGATACCACTGTTATTATTTTCCACATAACGGTGCGATGCTCCCAATTTAATTCTATCACGATCTGTCGGGTTTGAACGACAGAACAATAAAGTTGCTTGAGTGGTGACAACGCGCGCGTGTTTTTATTTACCTCATTACAAATTCTATTAAAAAGGAATCGAATGTATGATTATATTATACTTTACAGTATATATTTCCTATGTAAATATATACAGAGATCTTATATTAGGTTTCTCTAGTTGGTATATCTAAATAAAAATATATCACGTTATTATTAAAATATTCTTTTAATTTTATTTTTGTTTCCTAAACTCGTAGTACCATCATATCTTTTATCTAATTTCTTAGTACCTATCTGGGAAAATTTATAAGCCTATGTATGTGTAATATATATTTTTTTATATTCCCAAATAAAATTTAGACATTTATTAATTTCCTAGTTTGTATAACCAAACTCCAAAATTTGTCCAAACCAAACTCAAGTTTCTCTAGATAAATACTTATCTACAATCCGGAAAATGACTCCCGTAAGCGCAGGCAACAACTGAAAACATATTTGAAAATTATTTCATTACAATAGTAATTTTGAGATAACCTATTAAAAAAATGTAGGCATCATTACGCACTCGAATACTCTTAAAAAAAGTATCAATGTACCAGTACCATCACGAGGAGAGCAATAAAAAGGAAAGTAATCATGCAAATTGGTTAGGAGAAAAGTTGAATTAAAAAGTTGATCGGTGGGAGGTAAGTGTAGGAGGGGATGTGAGGGGGGGGGAGGTAATGTGTCTCAATGACCGCAATGGATGAGCGAAGTAATCCATTGAGGGAACCTTCAGCTCTCGCTCGTTATTTCACGAAATGTCTCGGAAAGGTTTACTATATGCCAAATGTTTTGTACATGTTTACGCAGATTTATAATACGTCAAGCTATTTAAGTAATACACTTACTAGCTTCTAGTATTACTATAGGGAGCCTTCGTTTGTAAGTGTAGATTTCTTTTTCCTTTCATTTTCTAAATTGAGTATAAAGTATAGAGCTCGTGGCGTAGGGGCACGAGGGTGCAAATTAATTAGTTAGTATTTTTATTTTCTCACTCTGGTAACAAGGCATAGTGCGAGTTAGTTCCGTCACTCAATAAGTAAGGTTTCGAAAATTCAGCGGAAAATGGAGAAAAGTCTTAGAAATGGCCTTACATCTGCCTAACCTGCTATATGCGGGATACAGCGTAAAGCTAAACAAAAAATAACTTAAGTGATTTTCTTGTAATAAATTCAATCCCTGATTGAAAATTAAAAAGAAAAATAACAATAAATATTTCTAACTAGATTAGTTTTATATACGTATCGTCTGTCAAAAACACATCTATCAAAAGATATATATCAAAAAAACATCTTATTATGATATTTGTATTTATTTTACTCTTTATTATTTTATGCACTACCAAGATAACCTGTTTTATTTTAAGTTTATGTTAGTTAACGTTCCTCTATGCGGAAAATGTGTTTATTGTTTTTTAATCTATTTTTATATTTATAATTTCTATTTGAGTTAGAAAGAGTTTTATATATCTATCCAACATCTAAAATCCAATAAAAAGTTTTATATATCTTTCTATTTAACTATTTAGATTAATTATCTAATATTTTGTCTATCTTAAAAACAGTCCTATTTTTGTTCATATGACATATTCTTATGTTACATATTGCAAGAAAATAGATATTCTTTATTTACCATAGAATAAAATATTAAATCAATAAAACAATAACAGCTAGATGGTAATGGAATTCGCTATACGTAGACCGTCTACGCAACGTAGCAGTCGGCATATTACGCTCGTAGTACGACGGCGGAGCACGACATCATCAAATCAACATTTGCAGATTCGCGAAGATTTCGCTGGAGATTTAGAGGTGGAAGGAAAATAAAAAAGTTCGTAGAGGAATCCCGCTTGATCCCGGTTGCCTTTATGGTAATGCCGGGATGCGTGTATTCGACTATTCAATTTATATTTTTCCCTTCGTCTTATTTCTTTTGCTACGAAATTATCTATCCTTCGAATTTCGTTTCACACTGTATTGTATACGGATTCGACGTTTGCGAATAAGGTACGAGTTCGCCTGAAAATATCACAGATAACGGCGGTGGATTGACTTTGTTCCCGACTTCAAAGAAGCTTTCTTTTGGAAATATTTGTGTACAATTTCGCCCGGCTGCCACGAGCCGACAGTTAGAACAAACTTTACTGAATATTGCAGTGGCTTGGTGGTCTACAATTTACTACTCTCTCGCGTCTCTATGTAGTCGCTGATACACTGAAACAGTGTTGAACCAAATAATAGTTTTAAAGAATGTTGACATATAAAAAAATGTCACTTTTTTAATTGAGATACTTTTGTTCGTTGAATAAAATAAGTATTTTAAGTAGTTGCCGATAAATCTTTATGAAAAACAAATTAGGCGCTTAAAGCGTTTGACATTTTATACCAAAATGCCCCTGTACAAGTACAAGTAGGCATGTTCAAATTTAACGTTGTTCTTCCTCATGAATAAATCATAAGAAGTAAGCGGGGCTCGACGCCTTTATAATTCTACATAATACATTAAAACGCTGTACAGATTGCCTTCTGCTTTAATAATATAAACTTAATGGGAATTGCCATGTGAAGCGATGGATGCTATCATTATATAATGTAAATATTAATAGTATCTTACAGCACCTACCATCTACTGACTGTGCTATGACTTAGATAGTTACTGAACAGAATATTTACTTGTGATTTCACGTTACTACTTTTAAAACAAATAAATTTATGTAACCATTTGTATGTACATACGTTAATAATATTTTATTAATTTTTTTTTTGTTTCTTTTTTTATTTTCTGCTTCACGGTATATTCTGCATATGGCAGCGTAGTGCCTAGTGTTAATACACTCCATTCCCAACTTTCCGACGAAATTTTGAAGATATTGTTTATTGAGTGGCAAAACTCAACGCTACGCTTCAACTTGACACCAAAACGAAGAAATGAAAATATTAAATATTTCATTGCCACGACTGGTCTCAATGGCCTGGCCTGGCCTTATTGAAAAAAAAAAACAAATAATAAGTATATGTGTCCGTGTCGTCACTATATCAAATTCAGAAAATTGGAGAGATGATTTAATTCATTCTGCAATACCTAGGCAAAGGGTATCTGTAATCTTGAATAATAGCCGCCATCTGTCTTTGCAGCGTTCACGAGAAATTACACGTTTAACATTCATTTAACTGCAGCTTCACTATTTTTAACTTTATTTTTAGATTTATGAGA
This sequence comes from Heliconius aoede, assembly GCA_037355905.1. Lineage (NCBI taxonomy): Eukaryota > Metazoa > Arthropoda > Insecta > Lepidoptera > Nymphalidae > Heliconius > Heliconius aoede. Next base: position 1,004,230 of record JBAIZZ010000334.1, read on the forward strand.
TAATTTTCCATCGTTCTATTGATTACAAAAGTATTCTTTTCTTTTTCATATTGATATATTTTTATAAAATGCGTTTTTTTCTAGGTACTCAAGCATTTAAATATGTATTAAATACGATGGTTAGATATAAGCAACAACGGTAGTGTGTATTTTATAATTTTAAAATTATTATTAAAAGCAATTTATTTTTACTGAGCTTACGTAAATGTCATCGATCGATACACGTTTTATATTTATTTTTCATTATATTGTATAAATATCATAAATTAGGTAGGTACTTCTTTAATAAGAAAATCCTAAAACTTGTCTATGATTAATATATGTACGTGTTTGATTACTTACATTTATTCAAAGAAATATATTCAAACAGCCTAACAAGTTCAAAAATACTTTTATTAATAATAATTTTTAAACAATACATGCATTATTTACATTCAAATAGAAAATATACATCAAGAGCAGTTTTTAAAAAGTCCAAGGAGCTCCTTAATATATCGAGTATTTCAGTGCAACGATACAGTTGTTTACAGTGGGGGGTGGGTGGGGGTGGAGGCAAGATGGCGGCGTCGCCAGGCAACGGTGCAGCTTCTTAATCGACCGCCTCGCCTCGGACGCTTTATGTAAGTATTGTATTGCACTTCTGAAAATGTGATGTTTAGTAAATAAGTCAGATATAGAGGCAACTTCTGACTTTTACCACTAGATTTCTTGTAAATCTGAAATTATTTCTGATTTACTTATAAAAAAGCAATTACAACATTTGTATCAAGGGTGGCAAAAATAGATGAAAAAAGTTTTAAATATTATTATGTATTAAATGAATAAATCCGTTTACCATACATACACTTAAAACTGACAAAAAATATCATTAATATGCATTTCGCCATAAGATTGAGACGCGCTTCTGTACAGCTTAAAACAATTACATAGGTATAACAAATTGGCCTTTGACATTGGTACGTCATAAGCATTAACTACCAGGCTTTCTATACTTACTTAATATATGTAAGTATATTAAAATTTATTTAATATGCCATGTTTTTCTATTATTATAAATACATTGCTATTCAAAAATTTCAAGCAATCCTATTTAAGTTTATATAATAAGCTTGAATTTTGACAAAAAACTGTAAAGAAAGTTTCACACGTTCGGTGCATAATAAAATAAAAATCTCATGTGCATCACCTATTTCATAGCTATATCCCCAAGCTCGCAAAAATGTACCAGAACTGAGTAGAGTCGCGAAGTTAGCCGCAGTTAGGGAAGATTTGTCGCGCCGCCAACTAATGCTGTTCTCGTGCTCTCGTAAGTAAAAATTATGATTATCGCCCGGCGAGCGCTGAGCCCTTGATCCCTAACTAACGGTGAGGATCCGAGATGGAGACTTTCCTTTTCTTCCAACTATAACTCTCTTTTATTGCCGCCCGCTGCACTCGATGCCCACTGGATTACTTGCTGGGCTAACTGATCGCGACCGTAAACTACGTGGCTCTGGATAGCCCTCGAATTCTCTTTCCTGTAAATTACGTGAATGAATGGCTCTGCGGAGACCGTTTCGGTTTTAAGATGTTATTTAGTAAGTGGTCAAGGGTAATCCCTTGATTTTCAAGTTACATTTAAGATTAGAACATTAAAATGGATATTTTCTTGTCTCACAAAGATTTGTAATTAATAATAATTTCAACTGCTATTAAGATTAGATAGGTACATACATTACAGATGAATTTGTGACCAAGAATATTTACTATACGGCAAATTATCAAGACTCTAGGATATCTCTATTATTTTATTATAGAATTTGCAATATGTTATTTTATTAAACTCTTACAAGCCCTTTTGAATTATTAGTGAATCATGTTCCGAAGGTGGCAGCAGCTTAAAGGCAATTCTATTAGGAAAAGTCGGTAAGTTACACAAGTGTAGGTTATTTTAAAACCCATTTTACATCTTCTCTCTATCTGTATCATCTAATATGTCGTACACGATCTTAAAATATTATATCAATTTTAGTATAGGAAAGTGAGCTATGCTAAAAATAAACAAAATGGGAAAAATAAAATATCCTATAACAGAAATGAGTTGCTAATAAAAAGAAACATAGGGGGTTAGAGAATGTATTTCTCCATCCTAATAGAAGCAGTACAAGCAGTAAGTTTATATCTAAAAGGTGTACGGGCAGTGTACAGTCGCGTCACGTGGCGTGTCGACAAACAAGAATGTCAGTGCGTTAGGTCGGTCTCAAGTGTTATTCAGAATATGGACATCGCTTACGTGACCGGCTGTACAGAGTTCGCGTGTGGTACAAGCTTTTGTATTATATTATATATATATATATATATTATATAACATTCAATTCCTTTTTCCTTTTTCTTCACCTTATTTTTTTAGAGAGTAGGCAAAGGGACCTAGCACTAAGACCATTCACAATTTTTCACCGAATTCTGGATTTATTGTTTAAATTTTTTAATTTATTTGTTATAAAATATGCAAATAAATTAAAATGTTTCATGTAATTTTAGTACCTGATAATAACAAACCTGCGATTTCATATAGAAAGAAGTACTTTTATTTTAACAACAAAAACAAAAAAAAAACATTCTACAATCTAAATATTTTAATATAAATTAAATCTATTTTATATAAATAAATTATTTTTATACCTGTATATTATGGTGTGTAACATTTTATATGCTTCTAAGAAGCTAAATACTATTCTGACTTCTTATTATAACTAAGTACTTACTTATTATTATTTATAATATTCAAATATCTATAAACATTATCAAATTATACAAACTATCATATCATGCGTAATGAGCGCTCGTACGTAAAACGATAATATTATTTAAATCAAATAAATGAAGACTTTTGCTGACGTAAATTAACATCGATACAGTATACATTTCTCTATGGACAATATAAATTACGCTTGTTATGTAAATGTTATTATATTGTATGTACAGAAGTAAATATATATTTTTTCATATAAAACCTTGATTCGACATTATTAATTATAATTTTGTATATATTTTAAAACAATAATGTAAATATAAAAGTGAAGTAGATATACCTAAATAAAAATAAGAGACTACTGCTATGCCGTAGCGCTCATGGGCCGCCTCTGTTGGATTTGTTTTATGTCCACCGAAGGCATCGACTTACCGCGACCGTACGCCCGAGGCGTCTTCTTAATTTTATTACGACCCGACTCGGACCTGCCTCTCCGGGGAACACCGACTAATTGTGTCCCAGGAAAATCGTTGGAAATTGCAATTTCGCTGATATTGGTCCTGACTTCGTGTAAATTATAAAACAAGTTTGCACTATTATATTATTACCTGCTTTGCGAATAGACTCACTAGCACAAGGGTCAACGTCTGTGTGTTATTGGCCCTAATTAATTTAATATATGCGATCTTTTAAATTATTTAAATTTATGTAAGTAAAATAAAAAATAAGTCAGCTTCACGCTGTATCCCGCACACAGCAGGGTAGGCAGAGGAAACCTGGGTAAATTTTGAGTGCATTACGTATGGTGGAGTTCAACGCCGCGCTTTGCCTCGACGCCACAGCGAAGAACTGAATATGTTAATATAATAAATATTTCGGTTCCTCGAGTAGAGATCGAACTACAATCTTCACAGTCATACTTTGTTTGGCCACGACGGGCCTCCTAAATCCTAAATTTATATGTACGCCTTAATTTTTTTCCGAAATATTTAATTCAATGTGGTAAATGTTATTTTTGTAAATATTATGATAATAGATATTTTAAGTCTTATGGAATTAGTACTTAATGCCACCTCTTGACAAATAGCGTCATCAACATTATTTATTAATATCTAAACTTGTTAAAAGAACAGTGACATCTATTGTCAAATAGCCTACAACGTTTATAGTATAAATATTTTCTTATTTTTATAGTAAATTTTAAATAATAATATATAAATATTATAGGTAAATACATAAATATTTCAACTTTTTAAATTAGTAAATAAGAATTAAAGGGCTTAATAACTTTTTAGTTTTACTAAACATTATAACATATCTGTGGATAGTTTTGAAGAAAATTTTATAATCTGTCTTCATGACTTGACATTTGTTTATAATATCAAATCAATACGCAATAAACATCGTACGATTATAACGAATTGTAAATTGTGGGGTATTTTGTTTTGTTAGTCTTCATAGAACCGACGACGAAATTGGACTGTGGATTATAGATTTTGAACGTTAACAATGACAAACGCATTTACAGTTTGTCTTATTACAATATCATTCTTTTGTTGTACAAGTAAGTATTATTTTATTTTCCTCAATAATTATTAATCATTTTGTTGTCTTTGTTACGTTGCTATATACAATTATGTGGTAACTAATTGCTGCAAAACTCTACGGTAGTGCAACTTCATTCTTATTTTAGCGTATATTTCGTTATTGCTTGCTTACGTTTTTCTGATATTGTATTTTCAATAAGTATGTAGTTATATTAATGTAGTTTTTCTCGTATTAGAAATTAAAAAATATATATATATTTTTATACATATCATTACAGAAATATTAGATAAATATTTTTTCCATATCTGTTTACATATCTTTTTTATTTATTGAACAAAGAATATCATAAACAAAGACTTCTCAAATATATCGTTAACATAACTTTGAATTTTTACTTTTTAATATTATGTTAATAAATTTTGAATAACAATAATATTACACTTACACGTGACAACAACTGTAAATTTACTTTACATTTACAGTTGTTGTCATGTTTACTCAAGTGGTAATGAATAAGACATTATACAATAAATATATATCATATTTTCAATATTCATTCAAATGAAGGCCATTGACTGTAGGCCAGTGAGAGTATATACATGTTTGTGGGTAAAATTTCCACTTGGAGCCTTTAATTATTTCCTATTGCATGTAAACAAACAATCATCATTGTCATTATAAATAAGCTTCACGCATACAGCAGGGTAAGCAGAGAGCAATCCTTGTGTAAAGACACTCTGTGTCCCACTTTCCACTGAATCCAGAGGCATTGTGTCTTGAATGGTGGTATTTAATGCAGCGCTTTACACGAGACCTTTTTGACCTTGACACCAGAGTGGATTAATGAAAATATCAATTTAAAAAAAATATATCATTTCCTTGAATGGGGATTGAACCCACATCTACTTTGTTAACAACACTTGTGCCCCTGCGCCACAACTATATATATTGTCTTAAAATTTATTATGATTCATATGATATTTTGTACGAGCTTGCTGCTTACTCACTGTTTGTAATAATATTGAATTTCCTGCAATCAGCACAAACAGAAGGGGAATGAGTTTTTAATCTATAATGCATATATGTCAATATATCAAGCTTGAAAAACATTACAACTGGTTGTTTATATATTTTTTTCATATTAATTCGACATCATTTCTGATATTTGCAACATTTTTACAACTAAATATTATACAATTATAATGTAATATATTAGATATCTTTAAACTGAGGTCATTTATGTGCAATGGGCATTAAGACTCAAAGAGGGAAATAATATATATAACATTATTTTGTTATTGGAATAACCATCTGTAATAAAAACAAGTGTAATAAATGTTTAAATATTTTATACAATTAAATAGAACATCTTAAAATGTTTTATTACACTTGTTTTCATTACAGATGGTTATTTATAACTTGAACCATGCTTAAACTAAGTACATATAATATCATCAAAACTATTTTATCTACACAAAAAGTTATGTTACCATACTTTATAAAGTTATTGACTTAAGACAAATAATACAAACAATGAAACACTGACCTTTTGCATGATTTTATTTTAGATAAAAGGCTAATAAAATACTCCAAACTGAAATACAAATTATTTAATATTTACATAAAAATATGATTATAAGATATGTTATATGTTATATTAGTAACTTGTATATAAGAATTAATTATGTCCACAGGTTTGTCTTTTGCACGGCAAATTCCAAAAGAATGTTCTAAAGGACCAGAATATTGGTGTCAAAATTTGAGGTAAATATTTATTTTAGAAATCTCCTTTTCAATTCAATGAATAGGTAGAAAGCAATATAAGGCACCCGTTCTTAATTTATTGTCCAATTCAGCAATATTATGTCAAATGTTATCATACTCCTTACATGTTGTCTTAGTGAGATTAAAGATCTGAACCATAGCATGTACAGTCAATAATATCAATGAGAAATGTAAATTCATTTCAGTTATTTGATTGAGGTATTCCAAGCATTTTGGTTGAACATTTTGCCAATGTCATATTGTATTAAAAATCCACTAAGGACATTGTATGCTTAAGAAAAACATAAAATACCCAATAGAAAATGCATTTTAAAAAGAGATTCAGTTGTTACCAATACTTATTTTTATCTTTTTCCGAGTTTTTTTACATTTTCGAAATAATTGGCATAAATAAATTGCCAACATAAAAGTGGCATGCTAGCAGTTATTTTGCTTATGATAAATAAGAGGTCAAAAGTACTTGAATGATTATATTTACATACAAACATTAACATACTAATATAATTAAAGTAAATATGAATAAGAAAAATATGTAGATATTTGCTTTAATTATATAGGTAGGTATTTAGTATGTCTGTTTAAATAAAATTCTGGACATGATCTGGAAATATCACTTCAGTGATTGATCTAGAAAAAAAAAGGTGACTGTTATAAGCTACTGCTAAATTGTGAAACTCAAAGTTCACTATTGCTATTTTAAGAAGTTCTCTTGAAATATTTTCGAAACATTTGTAATGTAATCTATTGGTTGAACAAGCGAGAACAAATCGATAGGCAATAGGTAATTGGTTTATTTTATTACCTAACTAAATACCACGAATGCGAATTATGAATCACGTAAACAAACTTGATTCATGAATAAATATTTTACCGTTGATTTTTATATCACAAAGCCTATACATATACATACTTTATTCTATTTTAGATACATACATATTTAATCATTTCTATTAATTTTTATGAGTAATATTTTGATAAACAAAAAATATAAGTCCAAACTGTTTGCAAGTTACGTAAAATCGTAAGATTTGATAACGAAAATTCTCAGTATCTCTGAATAAGGGAGCTAATTTACGTTGAATATCAGGAGTATAGTAGGAGAATAAATGGAAATCATGAGCTGTATTAAGCTACATGTGACTAGTCTACCCGGTAGGTACATGCTGTAATTGTCAAAATTTTCCTTATTTTGTTTATTTTACCTGCAGGTTAAATAAACGTAAGATTTATATATACATACATATATTTTTGTGGAGCTGGTGACAATATTAAGAAGAGAGGCTGACTGTCTGAATCCGCGGTGATTGTGGAGGGTGGGTTCGATTCCCATTTGAGCTTATCTTTGGATAATTACTTTTACAAATGGAAAATATTATTCCTGACTCGATGTCTCTGTGACATAAAGCGCTATGAATTGACATTGGCGTCTTTAATAAAAATATCAATTGAACTAATACAGGCGGGCGGCGGACTGCGGCGCAGTGCAACACTGCATCGGTACAGTATGGGCACAAGAACACATCGAAATAAAATCCAATGAAGTGTCGGACAAGATCGTCCGTCTGTTCAGACAACTTAAAGATGTCAAGGATTTGATTAATGATGTAAGATATTTTATTATTTACTTATATTTTTATTTATATAGGCTGGGAATTTAATCGTTCATTTATATTTTATGACACTAAGAGTTAAACAAATGAGGCCAATCAAGGCGCAGGGGCGGTGGAGTGACTGTAAACGCGACAGGTTGTGATTTTGACTCGAGGAAATGAAATGTTTAATATTTTATTTTTTTCGTTCTGGTGTCGAGGCAAAGCGCAGCGTTGAGTTCCGCAACTCAACACGCAGTGCCTCCAAAATTCAGGGAAAAATGGGGAACGGAGTGTCTTTACACTAGGTTCCATCTGCTTATCCTTTTGTGTAAAAAAAATAGTTAATAGTTAATAAACCGATTGTAACGTTTCTGAGTTTATGTATCTTTATTATGATTTAAGGTCGATGACATTATCTCACTATACTTTTACTTATTACTTGTTATTGTATTCTTTTTCAACATTTTCCCTTTATGGTAAAAAATTGTAAATTATAATTTTATCGGTTGTGTCGTTTCAACACTTCAAATATTTATAATGTAATCTGTGTTAGTGATAAGGAGAGTGCTCTTCCTGCATATTTAAAACATGATAAAGAAAATGTCGAAATTACAAACGCTATTAAAGGTTAAACGGTAAATATGTCATGTACATATCTTCTTTCTTCTTTGTCTAACGTTTGATTATGCGGCTAATTTAATTTGTTTTATTAAATTAATGAAGAACAACAACTACATTTATGTAGTTTATCTTATCTAAATTGACACTTCATTATAATAGCCCAAGATCCCAGAGCCACCAGACATGCGTTTTTTTAGCAAAGTTGACATTTTGAGGATTATTAGTCTAATATATAGTTAAGTCAGTATGCCTACTCACTAACTTGAATGTGGGGCCCTTTCAGAGGCAGCGCCAAATAATGATATATCTCTGTCTGGGAAGCCCTCCAATTGGTTTGGGTGCTTATGAGGGTTCTTGAAATAGTCCGTAAATAATATAATTAAAATAAAGCTTTATTGTTTAACGTCATTTGCCCCAATTTTAAACATTCTTTAGGACGTCTGGCAGGAGTAAAGTCCCACGTGAAGGGTCTGGTAATAATAAATATACAATGGGATCTCAGTCTATAATTGTAAATAATATACTAGCGTGTTATTCAAGTCTAAGTAATTCATACTTATGTTTTACTTCATAATTCATAATAATAATGTTTACGCAACACTGAAAATTCATTTCACTTGGCTTTTATAGTATTGCAGTCGTTCTGTTTCTCGCTCTGGCAGAGCGTAGTTCTACTTTACACCACTCATAGAGTGTCTTAATACTAGGTATCCTCTGAATACCCTGCTATATGCGAGATACAATGTCCTCATTTTTTCCTTAATTTGCAAGGTAGACAAAGAAAGTAATAATAAAGTACTTGTTTACATTAAGTTCTCATATCTTACAGTATAGATTTTGTTATTTGGGTGTTAATAAATAAAGTAATTAAATTTATAAATATATAAATTAAGTATCTGTTCTTGTACAGGAATATTTAGAGACTCGTGTGAGTTCCGCTTGCCGCGATGTGCCCTCACCGGCAATCACCGCCATGTGCAAGGAGAACACGGCGGATCTACAGCAGTATATGAGCCACGTACTCCAATCAGATACTACTCCGGAGGCCATGTGCAAGATAATCGGCATGTGTAACAACCCTAAAATTGATCGTTTGATATCGGTAAGTGATTTTCAATGATATTTTAAAGGAAATTTTGAAGGCTGAAACGCAATGGCTTATGGTTGTAAACGCAATGCTTGTGGGTTCGATTCTCGCTAGGAGGAATGAAAAAACGTACATATATATGACTTAACGTTTATTTCATAATTTTATTATTCTTAAAGATAATAAATATTTTGTTTTATTTTTTATTTATTATATTTTTTTATTGTTAACAGAAAAAGAAGACTGAAGAACATACCAAACAAAAGCGTATGTATACTTTTTTATCATAAATAGCAGTTTATAATTATTAATACATATTTTTAAAGTTTTATGATCTTTGACATCTACATGCAGTGTTCCTAAAAAAATAAAGGGATAAAGTATAACGCTAAATATACATATACTTTATAAATTTTCCAGTAACGTTCGAATATATACCTAATTCGTTATTAGAATATGGTTTGGAATAGAATTCTTTGTCTAATCCGTTAATGCTTAAAGTGCTTAAATATATCTTTATTCATGATTTAATTCATAAAAGTTCACAATAAAACCCATATTAATTATGTATTTTCCAGCACATTTATTGGGAGCTACAAAATGTACCTGGGGACCTTCTTATTGGTGCAGCAATTTCAGGTAATTATTAACTTTATTTGAGCTTCACGCTGTATTCGTCTTACAGCAGGGTAAGTGGAAAAAACTTAATAATATTAATATTTTATTTTAATAGACAAGTGGTAGTACTTGGCGGACAGACCTACGTCATTTTACAAAGCTAACATATTGTCAAACAGTATGCGTTACTAACTTGAAAGTGACTACTACCTAGATAGTTATGAAGTAATAAAACATTTTGACATTTTTTGCGAGCAAAATAAAATAAAATAAAATTTCTAATTTCTAATAATTAAATTAGATACAGCCACACGGGGCGTTATTACAAAACAAACTAGTTTAGAATAAAACCTCTATTTACGTAACGCAATGCTAAAATATTACGATGTTGCTGCATCATGCTTTCGTTTTAAACGGATATTTAAAATGGAACTACTCTACCATATCGAAACAAACTGGACATAATTCATTCAACATTTTTCTTCAAATATGATAATTTATAATTTTTAAGCATTCTACCATTGATTGGTTATTTCATGTTATATGAGTATGTCAATAATAGAAATCTTAGGAATAGTAGTATATTGAAATTTGGAGTCATAAATAATAATGTCTTTTCTATACATTCTCGTATATATTCATTATTTTATGGTTCTTGGGAAGTGTAGGAGAGCATTAAGAGAAGATTTTTTCCCTATGCAAATGGGGAAAAAATGGTCTCTTATTTTTTTAAAAATAAAATAAAAAGTCAAATCAAATATCCGAAATGAAGTTTTGGGTGGCCATTAGGTTAATCGTGCACAAAATATGCATATAAATAATTATAAAAATTAATAAAACTATTTGGAATTTAAGAAACCAGTTCGACAATATATTTTAGGTATGTATATTGTTTATAGTGTTGTTAATATTTAAATTTGGATCTTAATAATGGCAGCGAAGTAATATATATGGAGGTAGAATACTTTCTTTTCATAAAATTTTTCGAGTATGATAAAAATTAATGTTATTAAACAGCACTGGCCGTGAATGCAAAATGACGCATCATTGTGTGCAGCGCGTGTGGTCCAAAATGACGTACCCACGAGACGATGACGGCATCTGTAACATATGCAAGGGCATGGTGAAACAGGCCCGGGATCAGCTCCAGAGTAACGAGACACAGGTGATTGCTTGACACGACGTTATTAAGATAAAATCACGAATACAAAATGTGCTGCAAAATCGACTGGTTGTGGTTGCGATTCCCACACGAGGAAAGGAAATATTTATTTAAATTTATATTTTCGTTTCTTCGCTCTGGTGTAGAGGCCAAGCGCGGCGTTGAGATCCGCCACTCAATGCTTCCAGATTTCGCCGGAATGTAGGGAATGGAGTCTCTTAGCACGAAGTTCTGCCTACCCTGTTGTGTATGGGATACAGCGTGAACCTGATTTAATTTTTTTAATAAACAGTCATCGCTTCCGATTCCAAAAGTAAAGTTATTCCGGTAAAGTTATTTTTGACATTTTTTTATGGAAAATTGTATGGACGGAGGAGTTTGAAATCTGGCACAGTCATAGTTTATAAAGGGAGGGAGGGCAGAATGCAAATATTTAAAATAATAATAATTACATGATAATATTAATGAATGTATATAATATACACTACCACATGTTAGACAATATATGTTACAGTTTATTATTTTTGTTATATTTATAAAGTCATATACCCGTTGCATCGCGTCAACAGCTCCTCTAGGATATTCAAATATATGTATGACGTACAGATATTACAAATATTGTTGTTATTACCATTCGGTAATATATTATATTATGCTTGCAGGTTTCCCTTTCCTTATTTTTATAATGTAGTATTATATTCTACACAATATTTATGTATAATAATATCAAATATCCTCAATTGCGGTAAGCATAGCCTTTTTTTAATTACTTGAAAAGGCTTGGTCATGATGATCCATGCAATTTGTTTTGTTCCATTGCTTGCGAACAGAGAGTTATTTAAATATTTTATTTCTATTTCTCAATTGTTCATTCAAATACCAGACCTACCTAACATCAATTATTATTAAAAATAAAATAATGACGCGTTTTCAAATATATTTACATCTATTGTAAATTATATTTTAAATGCAGAAACTGTTGAGTTTCTTGCAGGCTCTTTTCAGCAGAACTGCCTTTCGAGTCGGTGGTAGCTTACTGTAGGATTAACACTTCTATTTAATTTGATCCAAAAGTGCTTAAAATGCTCTGATATATTATATATATAATATATTTTTTCATTTAAATAAATGATAATAATTACATTTCCTCGCTTTTTCTTGTTTCGCACTTATCTTTAGTATTTTCTCAGTAATGTTTGTATTAAATTGTGGTTTATATTATTATAAGGCAACGACCGATAAATACTTATAGAATATCACATTAACTTAATGATATTTATTTATTGATTTATAATTTACTTGGGAATTATACCCTACTGTAGTTACTGTCTGTAATAACAATATTTCGTTATTGATATGGACGTTATTATAATAATAATTAAAAAACATCTGCTCTCAATATTTTATATAAATTATGAGGATAACTGTAAAGATTGACTTGCACTCTAAACAACCTTTTTAAATCATCTGATACCCCAAAACTTGATTTGTGGACTAGGCCACTATTATAGAAATAAAAAAAATATAAATTGATATTATTTATTACAAATAAAATGAATAATAATCATTTTTCTTGTAAATATAGGACATGATATGGAATAAGTCAATACTACCACATTTAAACATATTGATAAAAATATAAATATTTCAACCAACAGGAAGAGTTAAAAGAAGTTTTCGAGGGTGAATGCAAATTAATTCCAATCAAAATTGTAACAAAGGAGTGTATTAAGTTGGCGGACGACTTTGTACCAGAATTAGTAGAGACATTGTCATCTGAAATGGACCCCACAGCTGTATGCTCAGTCGCTGGACTTTGCAATAATGTTAAAATTGACAACCTCCTTGTGGATTATGTAAGTGTTTTTTTAAATCATATCAACATATAAATACAAAATAATATAGGTTAGTTAAATGCCCTCTAAGAGATAATTTTAGCCTTTTCTTAGTATTAATTTTGTCTGACTAAGTTAAAGATTAAAATATCTTAAGCTTAGTTAGATAAAAGTTTTTATTAAATGATAATAATAATAATAATATAAAAACTAACATCTATTCATAAATAGTGTTATGTCGTCTGTATGGAGACATTGAAACTGTGTTATTTAATTACATTATTTAGAATTATTTGAATATAATACAAAGTTATGAGCACACCTTTCAAACTAGTAAGTTTTAAAAAGTATATAACAATTTCGACTTGATAAGAACACATGGTTTAGTGGTCAAAGCACTTGGATAGTTTTCAAAGACCTGCTACATTGTTTTTATTTAATTATTTAAAATGTTTTCTTTAATATTCTGAATAGATTGTATTTAGGATTGAAGAAATCCTTGTCTTTATAAATTGCTATTTTCTTACTTTTGCACATTTAATTTCAGAATGGAGCTCTAAAACGAAGAGAGGGTTGCTCTAATTGCCAAAGATCTGTCGGCATTGTAAGAAAACGCTTTGATGCGACGAGCTACGAGGACTTCCTGGTTGGACTACTTCAGGTATTAAAGTATTTTTTTAGTTTTACGCTGTATCCATCATATAACTGAATAGGCAAAGTCACTGATCAATTTTTGAGCGGATTTTGAACCCATAACCGCCATGCATACATTTAGTCGACGAAATCAAATTGAAAATAATATAATTGCTTATTTCAGGCTTGTCAAAAAGTGGGGTCTTTCTCAGACTCCTGTTCTATGCTAGTATTCAAGTACTATGAAAATATAGTGGCTGCTTTGAAAAAAGATCTCACCCCCAAGTCCATTTGCCATATCAACGGACAGTGCAACTATCTCTATCATTCACACAATTTGTATACATTTGATGATGAAACTAAGGATCTAAAGGCTTCTGAGTAAGTAATAAATATATTGTAAAAATGATCAAGATATTAAGTATGAATAGAAAGATAACTAATTAAATGGTTACATTAATTATCATTATTAAAACAAAAAATATTTAATAAACAATATTGTTAAGAAATATAATAATCAGAAGGTTAACCTACCATGCAAGAACAAAACATTTAGATATTGATATGCAGGGACAAAAAAGTTGAAATATTGAATAAATTAATATTAGACCAATCTTTGTATATAAAACAGAGGTAGGCAGAGAGAACCCAGTGTCAATACTTTCCATTTTCCACTTTTTGTCCAAACTATCCGTCTACGCCATAACGTCCTGATTTTTATTGTCAATACACTTCTATCGCTTTGTCTAAATGATTTGAAAACTTGCTGATTCATATAATTTTGTGATTGTTAAATAACTTGCTCAATTATGATAGCAAGTAAGAAAAAATAATGGTAATTCACACAAAACACGTCTATAAACGTGACGTGTCAATGCCCACTCAGAATGAATTATTATCATTTCCTCTCTGGTAAGAAGACAAAGCTCGTCAAAATGTAGTTGGTACGTGAGGAATGAGGTGTTTTTGTATTTTTAACACAAGATTGCAATGTGGAACTTAATTGGATAGGCCGTGCGATAAATCGTGGATCTAATGAATATTATTTTACCTTTTAGTGACATTCCATGTGAATTCTGCGAACAAGTCATTCAACATTTGCGCGACACGCTAGTAGCGAATACAACAGAATTAGAGTTTCACAAAATACTCGTTGGTAAGTGCCTAATTCTTTTTACATATGATTCAAAGCCTACGTCTCTGATTATTGTTAATCAGAAAGACGTAGGTTTGAATTTATATTTAAAATTATTTATACCTGTGATTCTGTCTGCGTAGGAAAGTAACTCAGACAGAGAAATTACAAAAATGTTAAAATTCGTTGGTTTGAGTCCTATTACTTAGATGCCTGCAATAATAATTTTTCTCTCATATGGTAAATTATTTGACGTTCAAAAAATGGAACTTTTTATTTTGAATAAAATTATTTGACTTGAGAGCGAAGAAATGGAAATATATATTTCACTTCCTCGAGTGGGGATCGAACCCATAACTTTCGCATTACAGTCACACCCTCGTGCCGCTGCGCTACGACGGCCTGTAATTATATAGGTTTTTACTATATCTTATATCACTAGTAGTTCCAATGTAGCACACTATACCTATCTATGGCTTGCTTGTTTGTTACATCGAGCACTTCAAATGTGTCATGTGACATACACAACTCTTACTAATTCCCATTTAATGTTGGGAGTGAATCCACAGGAAACAGTAAATTATTTATAAAATCTTATCAGATAACAATAAATTGATATCTAGGTTTATGCAAACAAACGGGCGAATTCAAATCGGAATGTCTCCATCTCGTCGAGCAATATTCTTCAACGATCTATAACTTCTTAGTATCGGAGTTAAAAGGTGCAGAATTGTGCAGTTTGATAGGAATCTGCACTAACAAAACCGAAGTAACCATTGCACCTCTCATACCTAAGGAGTTGGCTGTGAAAGCTATAAAAATGCCTTCCACACTCATTGGTCAAGACGAAGCTAATAGCTACATTACAGAGGTACATTAATTAAATTACAATTATATAGATAAATGGAGATAAAGAAAATAGGTTATCAAATAAAATATATTTAAAAAAAAATTTCTGGCTTCATTTCGTATTTCGCATATAGCGTAGGCAGAGGGAATAACCTAGTATTCAAATTGTTATAGTTACAAAGTTCGAGACATTGCGTTCTTGAGTGATAGAAACTAACATTGTGCTTTGTCTTGTTACTAGAGTAAGGAAATGAAAGTAAAATTGGTGTGACTCGAAGGTCTCACTTAGGTTATATTCGTTATTTGTAGTGTTCATTTGAAAATTTCTTGATAAAACGTTTGAAATTGTAGGCCTAAACTTGACATTTTCAACAATTACATACCAAGTAAAATCAACATTTATAAAAATATATATCTTATTAGGCTATTCCATAAAAATCAAGCATTTTATATATTTTTAGCAAACCCAAGCAAAAAAACATGAGAACGTGCAAATATTGGGTACTGAAGCGAGCCAGGTCCCTGCGTTGCCCATAGAGAGGATGTTCGTGTCTGCGCCGCGCTCGGACGCCGTCTGCTCCTTCTGCCAGTACTTCCTGCATTATGTACAGGTGGAGCTCAGCGACGACAACACTGAGGTGAGGTCCTTGTTATACATGCTCTCCTAGTAAAGTGAGATCGTCAAGTCTGAACTTAAGTTTTCTGAACTTTTGCGTACTGTTTTGGGAAGAAAATAAGTAAAGGTAAGAATAGTCCTAAAATCAAGTCTGCGCAGCCATCTACAGCTAACTTCAGGGCGGCAACGACTAGTTAACCGTATTGTATCGTTGATTAACCGAAAGTAGATCAACTGGACGACCACGTATCCGAATTATTACGCCTTCATTCCCATATGTTTCTTGTTATTAAACGTGCCTACATATTAGTTCAATAATAATTGACAAATAGACAAACATTTTTTAATTTTTTTATACGTAGTGCCTTTTTTTATAAATCTACACTATTTTTAATTCCAATTTTTTGTCAAAAATTTAATATTGTATGAAGATATCGTTTTGATTTCTATGTATATGTACGGTTACCGTTCGATCATCCTAAAATTGGATCTGGAAACCCATGTGCACCAATTGTTTATAAAGTTACCCTACTGTACCCTATTTAAATTTTGAGACAAAGTGAATGTAAATTTGAGCTTTTATTTCAAAAATATTTGTTTAGTTGAACATGCCAATCTCAGGAATTACTGGTTCCAATTGTTTTGGAAAGTCCTAAGTTTTTACTGAGTACTTAACGTAACGCTTTTTTCATTGGAGAGAATATGCTCCAAATTGTCAAATATATATAAAAAATTATTTCAATTGAAACTGAGAACCTCAAGGCAAACAAGCCAAAGTGAAGCGTATGTTCAAATATCGCTACGTAAAAACTTTTGTATTTTTACTATATAGTGTATTCGTTATGAAAATATTTATATTGTGCCAGGAGGCTATCAAAAAGGCAGTGGAAGAGGCGTGCGACGTGCTGCCCGCGTCCATCGACGACGAGTGCCGCCAGTTCGTGTCGCAGTACGGGCCTGCCGTCATCGCGCTGCTCGTGCAGGAGATAGATCCCTCAAGTGTGAGTCTCATATATTCTCGTTCATAGTTTAAGCGTGAGTCTCATACATTCTCAATTTTAGGGTTACCTCATGCGTGAGTCTTATATATCCTGATTTGTAGGGTTCATACGGGACTGCATATATATAATCTTATATATTACAAACGCATTGCTTATTTATTGCTTATGTCACCAGGTATGTCCAGCTCTGGGCTTGTGTCCTAAAACCGAGGAAGTACGTCGCGTTGATATAAACGCTGAGAAATCCAACTGTCCCCTTTGTCTGTTTGCTGTAGAGCAACTGGAAACCATG
This sequence comes from Heliconius aoede, assembly GCA_037355905.1. Classification (NCBI taxonomy): domain Eukaryota; kingdom Metazoa; phylum Arthropoda; class Insecta; order Lepidoptera; family Nymphalidae; genus Heliconius; species Heliconius aoede. Next base: position 1,021,735 of record JBAIZZ010000334.1, read on the forward strand.
CTTAAGAATAATCGTAGTGAGGTATTGTATATATTTTATTATTTTTATTTAGTTTCACGATTTAATACTCTATAAAAGAGTTTTAAGAATCAAACAAAACACCAAAGCTATACATATGTGATTAAATATGGTTCATAATATTTTTTTAATAATATTAAACTTAATATATTTGTAGATTTTTCCCTTATCTAAAATTCACAATATACTCACATATAAATAATTATTTACCCAATAAGAGTTGAAATATAACCAGAATCATTCTGCACAGGTAAGTATCCGTAAAGCATTAGACGGGCTGTGCAACCACCTATCCGCCAAACTGCGCACCGAATGCGTCGATTTCGTAGATACTTATACCAACCAATTGATAGAAATGCTGATAGCCGACCTCAACGCTCAAGAAATCTGTGTATATCTTAAACTTTGCAAAGACGATAAAAAACACACTGATCCGTTGTCTCTCAGTGATAAGAAAAACAATCAGCATACCGTAAGCCATTCGTCCATAGATAAATTTCACAATAGTCCAATATTGAGGGGCGATAGGAATAACAGACGGCGACCGATGCTACCCAAGTCTATGTTGGAAAATGGGGACGGTGATATAGGTAAGTTATATATATATTTTTGGTATTTTTCTTCATTTTGTTCTACACGTTATTTGAAGTCACGTCAATTATGTGTATATGTTTGAGATAAATTAATTTGTTTAAAATTGAACTTCCACATCATATGTTAATTAAATTCTTGTAACTTCCTTACAAATGACAAAGTCTAGTTATATCGAGAACGATTGATGGTAACATTTATTTATAAAATCTATTGTTGTAGCTACAAACGAGATCCCAGACAACACAGTCAATGGCCGCTCAGTTAATTCAAAGCAGAAAACTATTTGCGTTATATGCGAGTTTGTACTCAAAGAGATCGATGACCAAATCAAGGATAAGCATAATGATGTAAGTATATTTCTTTTTTTTTAGGATAAGCAGAGAGAATTTAGTGTTAAAGTCACTCCTTCTCCACTCTTCACAAATTTTCGAGATCTTGCGCGTGGAGTGGACTAAGAGCAGCGCTTTGTCTTATTACCAGAGCGAGGAAAAAAAATCTTTGCTATACAGTTGGATACTATATCGCTGCTACAGCGGCTTCATATATTATTTAATAAGTTTTATTATTGTTAAGTTATATTTAATATCCAAATCAGCATATAGCACAGAAAATACTATGCTGTATACAGACCTTGCGCGTGAAGCGGATATATAAAATAATAGGATATTTATAAATATCTTGTCCTATCCTGCCTACCCTGCTGTGTGCGGGATACAGCGTGAAGCTGATTATTATTATAGATAACAAATATAACATTACATTACAGGACGAAATCAAAAAAGTAGTCCACGGTGTATGTAAACACATGCCGAAGTCGGTCCGCGCCGACTGCGACCAGTTCGTGGAGAAGTACGCTGACCTCGTCATCAGCCTGCTTGCCCAAGAGCTCAACCCCGACGAGGTGTGCCGCGAGCTTAAACTGTGCGATGCCACGTTCAACACTCTTAGAGGTGATTTCTTTAGTTTCATTCTGTATTATAGACGTAGTAGGATAATTGAATGGCACTAATGTTACTCCGCTTAAAACCTTCTGTTCGCCACTTTCTGCCGAATTCTGGAGGCATTATTTCATGAGTGGCGGGACTTGACTCTTTGCTTCGTTACCAGAGCGAGGCATTGAAAACATTAAATATTTCACTTCCTCCAGTGGAAGTCGATCCCACAACCTGACGGTCTTACAGTTGCACGCTTGTAGCTCTGTGCAACGACTAGCCTCTTATATATATTAATTAATTGTGTTATTATTGTAATTATAATAAACGTTTCTCAGCAGAAGAGATTTTGGACTGCGCCGTGTGCGAGACGGTAGTGATGGCTCTTAAGAAAGTCCACAACAATGACAAAATTGACAGAAATATTGTGCATATTGTGGAAAAAGCATGCTCAGCTTTGCCTTCTAAATACTACAATCGGGTAACAATTTATATATTTATGTACAAAAGATAATTTAATACAATATAAGGAATATATTTTGTTAATAATATTTTATTTGACTGAAACACAATAATTGCGTGCATTCATTCTGACTATGAAGCGAAATATGAAATTAATTCAATTTCAGTTTTCTTTTTTATTTTCACAAAATCTTAATAAAAAAAATGTAATATTTTAAAACAAAAAATAATATGTATACACTTTTATATAAATTTATATGATATATGATACAAATACAGTGTCACACAATGCTCGAGATCTACGGTGAGGGAGTGATCCACCTGATTGAGGAGTTTGGCACTAAGGACGTGTGCAAGAAGATAGGCCTGTGCTCCGTCACCGACGCCGCCGCAGTGCGCATGCGTGCGCCTTGAGTGGTCATGTGTAAGTATTATGTGAATATAACTCACGTTACTATTTATACTTGTAGCTATTATCCTGTTGAATTTAAATCTAATTGGTAGTTACTACGTACATAGGTACCTAACTACCACTAAGATCCATCAATGTACAATTTTGTAGAGAAGAATCTGTAGATGCAACGCAAACTGAATTATCTTGCCAGATCATGGTAATAGTAATATTTAAAAAAATGTCTTTGATAGACCGACACACATATAAGGACATCAAAATTTAAAAGAGAATTTTTAAAATAAAAGTTATATATTTTTTTCTTTTGAAATATAGAATTCTAAACATAAAAATATAAGAAAATTTTTTTTTGTCCACAAAATTTGTGTGAAGACGTGCTGACTGCTTTCGACAGAATCAATGCAAAATGGCAGTAATATTGGCATAGAATATAAATAGCAAACGAAAATAATGAGAAATATTTTTTTACAGGTACTGCTGCATCAATAAGCAATTTTATTCGTAATCTCTTCATTTAGTTAAGTCATGATTTTTACCAAATGTTTTTCCTTTCACTTATTAGAATTCTAGTATATTTTTTTTCATTTGTGATTATTTTAAGTTAAAATTGTTTTAGTTAATAAGTTTTGCATCCCTATGTGGTTACTCATAAATAAATATGATATCTTTTTAATTTTTTAATTTTGTTTCATTATAAATAAAAAAAAACAATTATGTGGCTAATTACGGCTTCTTTTAGTTTTTTTTTAAATCGTACGAGTAAACGAGTGGTTGCGATTCCACTCGTTCTAAATTTTGTCGCTTATTAAATGACTGATTGTTGACTTACAACCGATATTTTCATATTAATTCATTGTACTGGAACTATAATTATCATAATAAGTAAAAAAAATATGTTTTTACACTATTCTGACATGTTAGCCTGTGATAGAAGTAATTTTGTAACTAATAAAATAAATTGGGGAATTGTTGTTTTATTTTTAAATACCTTTACCTGATTTTTTTTAAATATTTAAATAAAAATATAAATTAATTAAATTATTCCGTGTCACTCCCAAGTAGGAAAAATACAAACAAGAGATAAAAAATGATTAGCAGTATTTTCGTCATAAAATAAACATACTTTTTTTTATATAGACCTGCTTATTATCACCTGGAGATAAGCTGTAAATGTCACAAGTGTTGAATGACATACTATTCATAATGAATTGTCATCAAGGAGTATTCCAATAATATTTTTTGTGTTTTAAATTTGTTTGCAACTACCAAAAATACCCTGGAAGTAACCGCATGTTCACAAACTACACGAGGAGTTCTGTAAAAATATTTAAAATTAAAATATACAATGTCTACGATTAGTTACATTAATACATTGCATTGCATTATCAGCATTGTTATAAATGTAGACTTAAGCTAGAACTATTTTGTTTTATTAATTATAAATGGGTAAAAAAAAATGTGCTATATTTTTTTATAATGGTTATATTTTTTAAATTAAAGAATAATCAAATTTAAAATGCATTTTTTTATTAATGAGAGGGCGATGGGGTATGACATTTTTCTTCATCCCTCATTTCCTGGAGCTGAGGTGCTAATTCAGGTTCGTTCGGATTGTGACGTTTTAAGTAATCAGCAAGCCACAGCAGCGGTTCCGCAGGTCGTTCGTGGGCCAGGGCGGTGAGAGCTGGCGAGAGTGTCGGCGCCACGTGCTTTTGTATGTAATCACCTATTTGCCATTGACGAAGCATCGGTCCCACTAACACTAAAACATTAATTAGTTATTTATTCCCACATATAAAACAATTTTCTCTGTACTGTACACTTTTAAACAACAACTACTTGTAGAAATAGTAAAATATATCATATATGTAAGGTATCTATAGGAAATTCTAAATAGCGTCACATGTTTGTAGCGGGGGTATATTAAAATTCAATGATTTACAGTATAAATGCTTAAGGGGTTATCCGTTATCCCTCACCCTTTTGAATTTAGTTCAACATACATAAACTAAACACCGGAAAGTGACTAATAGTATCCAAAATATTTAATCAAAAACAGAAAAATATGTACTATCTACTTTCAAAATAATTTTCTATTATAAATTATATAATATCTAATTTCTAAATCGTTAAAAAATATATATGCAAATAAATATATCTACTTAAACATCGATAGGCACTTTTTTTTAAAAAAAATACTGTATTCCATTAAAGGTGTTAAAAAGATGTTAAAGATCAGTAAATAATAGCTTGCAAATATACATAAAAATTATCAATGTACTGTTAGGAAAGAAAAAATGTATTTCCCGCAAAGCTTCTGCGTGACTCTCGCTCCCGTGCAACGCGTTGAAGTACTCGCTGTAATTCGTGCGTCGTCCGTAGCACGCTCGTAGGCTGTCCGGCCAGTACGCCTGAGCTTCCACAACTCTACGACAGGACGTAACAATTACATTCATCATCTTCATTTCACCTTCACGCGTCTGCAGTTGCATTGTGGAATAAGCAAAGACAATGTAAAGCTCAAAGACGCGTAAAAATTATATTAGTTACAAATTAAATTAGACAATTCTCGAGCGGGGATCGGATCGTAAACCTTTGACGTTTATAAAAGACATTATAAATTCATAGCTGAATAATGGGACAATTGTGAGCCATATAGAACCTATGCGTATAGAAAACGAAGACAATATAACTTATTTTTATAAATTAAACGACATGCACGGATTCACATTGACTCGGATCCTTTTGAGATTAAGATTATTAGAAATTAATTAATTTTGTTACAATCCAGTAGAAGCTATTATATTATGTATTAAAGTAATTACCTCGCTGGACCCATCAAAGTGCGCCACTTTTGTATGCAATTTCTTGCAGCCAGGACTAACGCTATAATAGTCCCACTCGACATATGCGCCACGAGATGAGGGAAGTGTTGTCTGCCATAGTGTCCTCTATATAACTCAGCAGCTTGCTCTGGCGTTAGAAGAACCTCACGTCTCTAAAGGACACATACATATACAAATCGCGATGTCCAATCTACGCATTTGTGTCTGTTCATATATAGTATAGATGTGATATTATCTTCACACCAAAACTACTCGACAGATTATCGTGAAACTTGTATATATATTGTTAGAGGTATAAGAAAGGACAAAGGATACTTTTTATAAAGTATATAATTATATTACAGGACGAAATAAAAAAAGTAGTCCACGGTGTACGTAAACACATGCCGAATTATGTTCAAAAAAATATATCCTTTGGATATAATATAAGAATAAGTTTTAGCGAGCATATATAAATTAAGTTCAATAAATGTGACAAAACACTCGTTTATTAAGCTTACAACTGAACGAGGCCAAATAACCACAGGCAATACAAATTGGATGACGCACCTATCGTGTTATATCGCAATAAACTACTTGTAAGCTTACCTAATGACTCACCACGTCCAATGATCATATCGATCTCATGCTCATAGAACTACCTACAAATAATAGATCAGCTAAGATAAGTCACGCATGTCCCGCGAATACACCTTTTAAAAACTTATTATAATTTCATATTTCAATTATACATAATATTAAATAGATATAACCCCGTTTTATTTATGCATTATTTATGCACATTGTATTTTTTAGAATTGTAGAATTGTCTAGTAGAATTGAAGAATTTTATAATTTATTTTAATACTTATAATAAAATCGTAACGGATCGGAGTCTGTATATTGAAGATATAACGCAATTTAACAAACACAATGTTTTTTATTTAATTTTCTTAAAATTTTCGATATTTTAATACTTTAATATTTTAATTTTTTTTTTCTGTTTATCTGTGGTTTTATTTCAATCGGCTTATAAATAAAAAAGTTATATCATTTTAAAGAAAACAATAAATTAATGTTTTATTGAATTGGCTGAAATTGTACTTTTCAATATACATGCGAAAACGAAAGAAATGCAAATTAGAAAATTTATAATTATGTAATTCAAGCGGGCTATTTATCACATGTAATAAATATAATTATTGTCTTATAAGACCCTAAAATTATTAAGTTAATATTAAGTTATATAGAAGCTTACATGAAAGCTACATTTTAACAAAGACTTGTGCGTATTTAAAAGAAAATTACGTTAGTAGAATTAACTTGTTACTACGTAAAGTCATTTAATTCACCTATTTACTAATTAATAAACCTATGCTTTTTCAAATACCGTCTTTTTAAATGTACTTTACTTATATAATGATATAAATAAGCCGCATGTAAAAAACTAGAGTATCTTTGTGTTTAACTTTGGCATGTCGTGATTCTTATTTTTTGAATAGAAATTTGTAATTAATATGTGAACTTATCGTGGACAACCCCACTCGAAACGTCAATGGGAATATATAATTACTTTTTTATGGTGGAAGCCATAGATAGCAGCAGTGACCACACGAAGCTGGGGCGAGATGTAATATTAGCAGGGGTGATATAAAATTGATAATAAAGTTGTATTGCATGTATGAATTAATGGAATTAAATATAAAAAAATATTTTATTAAAATAAAAAAATATATAAGAATAGAAAAGATAATTATTCAATTGAAGAAACTTAAATTTAATTGGCAATAGTAAAAATATTATATCTAATATAATATTTCAATGATATATATATATATCTTGCTGATAAAAGTAATTTAAACAATAAAAAATATATATTTTTGTAATAAAACTCTACATTATTTTAAATACAAAAAAGTAATTATCAAGCTACGTGCTAACCCTACGTTCTCGAGGGTCTTGCTTCGACGCGGGATAACGAACGCGCCCTCACTCTCGACTCTATTTTGCATACGCAACCCCCGCCTGGCAACGTCGCCGCCGGCCACTACACATTGGACATCGCAACCCTTTGTATGTTCACATTTGATATCTTCAAAAACGGGGAGTGAATTTCGAAATGAAACTACAGAATATTATAAAACAAATCTTTCTAACATGTCTATGTAACTTAAAAATATGTATGATATGTGCAGTAAAAAAAGAAAAAAAAAAGTATATATGTGGATACAATCTAATGTCAAAACTCTCTGTTGTCCGCTTATTGTTTGCATTCAAGACATTCCATATAGAATGGTGGAACTCAACGGCGCACTTTGTCTTATCAGTGCACGCAAATGGAAGGAATTTACATGTATTCACCGCCTAATCGGGTAGTCGAACCCGCTACTGACGTGTTTAGTGTTTCTAAATATCTTAGATTATATGTTAGTATATTATATCGAGTAATGCCTAAAATAAGATGTTAATTAATGTTTATTTGTCTATCGCGGTAAACGCGCATTTTAAAGACATGATAATAAAAAAAACTGGTCAAATGCAAGTCGGATTCTTCCTCCGAGGGTTCTGTACCAACTTCTATGTATAGATGGTATGTAGGTCAAAGGGAAGTACTCAATGCATACGCTCGTACACACGGGTAGGCTCATTTTGTATGAAATTAGTTTGTTTGTAAATTCTTGCTTCGTGTCAACTTTCATAACACGACTAATTACATACCAAATACAGCAAAAACGATGCATTCAAATGCTCGTATCTATTGATCGCGTTGACTTGACTTGACCCGTTGAAGCTTGATTTTATCTGTGCTCTAAGAGAAGGTAGACCTTAATATTTTATATAAATTTTAGTTTGACACCTCGACACGATCTCGAGATAAATATCTTGACAGACGGACATACGATTAACAAAGGTATTATATCATATGAGGGTTATGTTTTTTCTATTCGAGATACGGAATCCTAAAAATATTTTGGTAAGGTTAATCGACATATTATACACTTTAATGTATCAATATCAAATTAAAGTATAATAATGTTCTTTAATATACGTTTCACAATAACAGCCATTACTTCTCTTTTATTATTCAAATTCTAATAAACGGTCATTTCAAAGTGCTGTTTGTACTTTATGACACATTTTAATGGAACGACAAAAAAGCCATTTCGTAGATAAATGTATTCGAATGTTAATATCTTCACAATCGTTTTCGTTGATATTCTCGTAATACTTTCTATTAAATTTATTTATTGAGCGACAAAATCAATAATGGTGACAGAAAATTACAAAATTTACAACCTCTTATTACTTTATAAAAAAAAAGGAAAAAAAGAAAAGGAAAAATATTATTCCATCACTCAACACGCAATGACTTCAGGAGCAGAGATTCTTAACACTAGACACCCTCTGCCTATCCTGCTACATGCAGGATATATACAGTGATGGTGAAAAACAATATTACTATGGTAATATGACAAACCACTAATAATATGAATATCGTATGTCGATTAATAAAAAAATAAATATATATAATCCCACAATAAACACGTAGCTTCTCCGGACGAACGTGGAGGTACCACCCGTCCACCCATACATTTCTCTACCTCAGAATAGCTACGCAATGCCACGGCCACTAGGCTATACACACACATTCGCATGTAGCGTTATATCGATGTGAACCTGGACTTAGCTGGTGACTGGAATACGAATTAATAGACTATAAATGATATAAAAATTGGTTTTTATCTCATGCATTTAAGGAAATAAGCAAAGCGATCAGATTTTGATAGCTACATCAATTTATTAATCCACTTAGGACTCAAGATGTCGGGATATAAACCCATGGTCGTGGAAAAACAATTTTAATTGAATATAGAATAAAAACTGTATATTATGCGGTAAAAATAAGCAGGTTTAATCCTATGTCGAATTAAATAACATTTTTATATTATTACTGAGCTCTTAAATAGTAACAATAAATATTTGTGTAAGTAGTTTATACATTTCATGTGAGTGTCTTTCCTTTTTTTTTTTCAAATAATACTCGAGTAATACTAACAGCGAGAATTATAAATCCATTATCCTTTATATGATTCTCAATATCTTCGGCGTTTTCATACGCTTCCGGTTTAATAATCGCCAGCGTCCTTTCCGAGTATGAATGGTGTTCGGCGTCGGAGTCAGATGAAATGATCGACATTTAACACTTTGTTAATACTCTAAGTGTAAAATAATTTTACAATACTGTCATATGTAAATACAGCTTTCAAATTTGACATATGATGAGATATTAAATTTTGAAAATTAAATATATATATATAAATACTCTTTCATTTTAAACAAATAATTAATGAGAGCTAGTTATATATTTAAAATATATACAGACAACTAAAATATTTAAATTTCAATTTATTAAAATCTTATTTGAACAAACGGAAAACTATTTAATATTAATGATTTCGTATTAAACACATCAAAGCCACGTTATGTCTCATATAACAATGGAACCTCCGAGTAACTTTCGATCCCTTAACGTTGGCTGGTATGTTTATATCGAGGGTGTATATTATTGAACTATTTCAAATTTATATGTTACAATTACATATAGCCTATAGGTACGAGTTATATATACATTTACTATGTACTATTATTATTTGTATAATTGATTGAAATTCTAATGAAAATATTTTATGAATAAGTTTTGCAAGGCTTAACCATTAAAATATATCAAAGACTAAAGCCGATTTACATTTAAGTATAATATAACAATATACACTAATTTGTTATACCAATAAGATATTCTCAAGCACGCAAACTTATTACATCTACTCTTGAGAGACGCGTCTTCCTTTAATCATAACAAAGTAAATATAAATTAAGACGTCATAATCAATATGGACAATCGGCAATTGCAGACAGGAAAACTGGCACGCATTTTCCGGCGCGTCCGAGCCACGCGGAGGGTGGCGTGTGGGGGAGGGCGGGGGAGGGCGGAGGCGGCGGCGCAGAGGGTGTAGGGGGCGAGAGGGGCGCGCCGGGAGCGCAGGGCCCAGTGCCCCCCGAACGCAGCGGCGGCGCGACGCCTCCCTGAGAGCCCGCGACATGCGTTGATGTCTCCCGCCACCCGAACACCACCGCCGTATACATGGACAACTCCTGCCTCCTCGACCTCCTCATCAGGTGCTTCGCAATGACCGAGCCCGAGGACCTCAACTTCACCGCGTTCACCGACCTCTGCCGCCTTTGCTCGCTCAAGAGCGGGCCTCGCCTTCATATATTTGACAAGGAATCCGAACAGCGGCAGATTCTATTCAAATTGCGGACCTGTTTACCCACTATGGTGAGTTTTATGTTTGTATTATTAGTTCCACTTACCTTTATAATTTCTGAATTTATTTTCATACGCGGGTGCACGACTGAATGTCGTGGTAAACATGGTGTTAGAGGCGAGGTGCAGTAATAGAGACGTGTCGACTGCCGTAGCCTCGTAGGCGCACGCGCGCTACGCGCTACGAACGTCATAACAACACAAAATATAGAATTGCTGAACAGAAACACGATACCTGTTGAATGGTTAAACAAGATCTTATGTCAGAATAATAGAATTTAATGTGTTTTTTTATAATTTAGAAAGAGATTTAAATAAGTAATTTGGATGGGTTTACTATTTCTGAGGCGGTATTTAGTTAAAGGTGGGTAGTTTTAAATATATCTGACATGTTTTATTGATTGATATATTCTCATTTACATTCTTATTTATTACTTGGAAATAAAGTCGAGAATGCTTAATTTTTTAAATTACAATAGAATTTATGTAACAATATATATATACTCACACACACTCACATATATATATTTTTATATATATCTATAGTTTTATTATATCTAACGTGATCGTTTACGTTCAATGCAGAGCAAATAAGATTACATAACGGATGCTAGCGCTCTGCTAAGATGATTACATTGTAAAAAGTATACATTGTCAAGTTATATTTATTGCGCAATGGTATAATGTCTGACTTCGGATAATTAACGACGGCTGCGGGTTCGACCCTTATTAAGTGGAATAAATAATTTTAATTTGATAGAAAAAACTGTAGCATCAAATTCCTCAAAAATCTCGATATCAGGTGGAAAACAAAGAACTAGACAAATTGACACTAGATTCTCTCACTCTATTTTGCTCTTTGCATAATAAAGTGTGTCGCTAAAAACATAAAAGAATTGTCTGTAAAGTCGGTATAATGACGATAATTTTACGTGATAACGTCGTAAGAAAACATTGAAGAAAATTTGCACACTTTTATGGATTGTGTTCAATTATTATCACTTAATTATATATTATTCTTTTATATAATACCAAGAAGGAGAATTACATTTTTTTTTCGATTAATTAAAATTTATTAACAATTTTACTTATATATTAATTTAAATAAATTAATATTTTTTTGCACTCGTCAATTTAAATATTTTATACTTAAATTATGCAGATTAATTAAAAAGTTACAATGTATTACTTAATTACAAGTAAACATTAATGGATAGATCAGACACAAGACACAAGCCGAAAGCTTAGAAGATCATGCCTCTCTATCGTATTTTCCGCGCTCTCACTTGCGCGTTCGGTTCAGGCGGAACGTGACAATCATTCATGGTTTATTGGGTGGTGGAGCCGATGCTCATGCTTATACAAAACTACTTTTTTAAATTATAACACGAACAATTTATATAGACAATTGCTTGTCTTTTTCAATCATTTTGTTCATCATTTTTATCTATTGTAATATTACAGTGTACCTGTGCTCCTGAAAAAATCTGGGTCCACTTTCTCCTTTCTGTTCTGTACAAACATCTAATAAATAAATAATATTACAAAATAGTTTTTTTTAACATATTATATGATTTGTATATCTTAATAGGAATTAAAAGAAACAAAATGAAGAAAAATGCAAAATCACGTTGAATTGTTCTACAAAATGATTTATTCTCTCTTGTTCACACTTGTTCTCTCTAGGGATATATGTGATCTTTGAACAGAGCAACAGTTATTTTTTAGAAAATATTTTATGCTTTATATTTATACGTATCTATAATAGAAAAAAAAAGTATATTCAGCAGATATCGAAGGATGACTTTCTGCCGAAGAAGATCTGCGAGCGCTGCGTGACGAGACTGGAGCAGTTATACGAGTGGCGCCAAAGTTGTCTTAACACGGATTCCGTGCTGCGAAATTATGCTGAATCTATGAGAATCGTCACATCGACCATAAACTTTCAGGTTAGTGCAGTATCATTGTAGTGTGTGAGCTTAGCTCGCCTTGACGAGTCCAAATATTCTAAAGCTATATTAATATTCATTAAAGAACAATTTTAAACAAAGAAATATCGGTACAATAACTTTTAATAACATAGAAATACGAACAATACACTAAAGTCTTAAACAAAGAAAATAAGGAGATTATATTAATTTTTTTGACTAAGAATAAATATAGATATTATTTAAATAATAATATGAGACAACGGTGGCAGCACACGTACATTATGATTCCCCCTCTCTGTGGAATAAGGCGCGACGTTGATTTCCACCACTCGATACACATGTCTCGTATTTATAGCGGAAAGCGGAGAACGGAGACCACTAACAGTAAGTTCAGTCTGCCTACCCTATTATATATATACAAGATAAATCGTGAAACTATGCGCGCACCTGTATTTGTTATATACTAAATATAATATTTATTATTAAACTACTACTACTACTACTACTAAATATAATATATAATATTTAAATATAAAGCAAAAATTTTATGAACCGCAAATTTGTGTTGATTATCAAATTGGAAATCTCCTCTACTCTCGTTTCCGAAGGAATTTTGAAATATCCCAAGAAACCGACGTGCCTAAACTTCCGCTTTTTTTTATAAAAACACAAAAAAATATATTATACTAATTAACTGGAACTTTTATAGGACACGCCAACGATATATGTATTATATTGGTAAAATGATAACTTATCGTAGATAAATCCACACCAATAAAAGATATGTAATATCGATTAGCATATTGACACGGTTAATCGAATATGAAATGAGATAAAATAGATGGATGACATTTATAATAATAAAAAAAAAATATTTTTGACGCTTAACTTCTTTATAATTTTATAAACGTTGTCGAATCAGATTAATTGTACACTATACGATTGAAAATATAATTTTTCCAGTCGAAAAAATATTTTTTTTGTACATTTAAAAGACGCTACATATCACATAAGGTATCTAAATTGTACGAGACATCCGTCGAGAATAGAATAATGTATCTTGGGTCTATCTAGATAGATTCCCGCTTATAAACATCTGCTCATGCTATATAATAAAGGAAGTGCGTGACTACCTCTTCATTTGCAAAATAACAAAGTATTAATTTAAATAAAAATATTTTCCCATCAACTCATTGACAAATGAAAACTTTCAATGAAAGAAAACCATAGAACTGTCTATCTATTTTCTCCTTTGTTTATTAGCCTTGCCTGGTAGGAAAACAATAATTTTGATTTCATTTATAAATTAATTAGTATTTTTTTTTAAATTAAATAAAATACAAATTAAAATGTGAAGGTTAATTACTTTTGAATCTTTTTATTGAATATATAAATAGATAAATTATTCAGCAACCATTATACAATGATATAACTAAAGGTATTCTGCGACGGAAAGGGTTCGTACATAGGTGCATATAGATACATGCAATTAATTTTAGAGAAACTAACTTTATTTTCACATTGAATTATCTCATTATTTAATTATGTTTGAAATTAGGGCGTCGGGGCGTAATGGCACAAGTATGGTAGCGTAAGTACGACAGTTGTGGGTTCGATTCCTATACGGGGAAATCGATTTAAATTTATTCATATTTTCATTTAAAAATTCACCTATACGCCGAGTGAACGTCAAAAACACAATAGTTGTTGTGTGTCGGCTTGCGGGCGATGCATGTCGCGAGTCGTGGCCCCTCTATCGATCCAGCGTGCCCGGCGCGTATCGACCCTACTCCATACGACGACGGACGAACGAAAATTAACTTTATACATTAAGGAATAAAGCTCAGAATTCTTTTTATAACGTGCCAAAAACGCGTACAAACGATTTCCAACCCAAGAAAAGCGTATCACGAACGCTTATCGAATATCCACATTTTGTCTACTGCGATCACCAATTATACACTTTAATACGATAGTCATAAGGTTGTCATCGGAATGCGATACAATAAGTCATTCGGGAATACACTTATTGGATACGCATGTCCAGTAACTCTTTGATATCGACTCGTCAAATTTACTTCCCTCACCGGGAGTATCTATCATTCCGCAGTTAATTCGTACTTTCTTATATTTTCTTTTGTCATACCCAAAATATAAAATAAATAGACCTTGAATGCATAATAATATAACGGTATACATGCATCGGAAGCAAGGTCGAAGGCTGGCAGTCACCCTGCTCGGGGGACTGTTAACCCTGACCTAGCGGGGTGAAGGATATTCCTACTACGGCCTCCCGCCTCCCGGTGGGGACTATACTACCCCAGAGCATCACGATTCAACCTTCTGCACTAACGTGATGGATGATTGAAATAGACATCATGCAATATTCTTTAGTGGTTTCGTCGACCTATGACGACTATTGAGTGGCCATTTTTTTTTATATAAATTTTTTGACCATATTATTATTTGACATTTAATTGCTAGTAAGAGATTTTGTACTATAAATACAAGTGTTACTCAGCGAAATGATATTATGATGATGCAATATAAAAACAAATTAAGAATAATTTAATATTTTATAATAAAACAGAAAATATATTGTAATAGAAATTTGAATAAAATTTCGTCTAGAATATGTAACTCCCTTGCAAAATCCCCTGAAGTAACCCTTGTGGGGAATGAGGGGGATGCTCTACAAGAGAGTATGTTTTACCCTTGAATTCTAAAACATGCATCCAGCCAGACACAGGCGATGGCTGTAACTTTAATATGTGTAGAAACAAAAATAATCGTATAAGCACTTAACACGAATAGGTATATACCTAATAGTATAAAACTAACTATATTATACTAAATATAAACAATTCATATTTGACCAACTTATAAAATACACATAATACAAAAACGACAAATTTATTTTACAAAATTAACTTATATATTGTAGTTAAGCTAGTTATGCTATAGATAAATTACTGAATATTGAATATATAGATAATAGCCAAACCTATATATGTATTATTTTTATTGAAACGTGTAATTAATAAAAATTAGTCCACGACTCCTAATTGTTATGTAAATTGTAAAACGTAGCAAATTGTAAAATTGTAACTCATTGCTGTCTTTACAGGGAAGATTATATATGTGAAAATCTATTATTGGGTACATTTATCAATGTAACCCAAAAACCCAAAATAATTTACACATAGTATTTGTATCATTTCAATCGGTTCATTTTGTTAACTGCTGTTAAATAACAGTTTTATTAAATTTTTAATTATATTTTTAAAAGCATAGAGCATTGTTTTTAAGATAATATAAGATTAATGATAATGTTATTACAATAAGTAATCCAGTTAGTGAATAAATCTGTCTGTTGTACAGACCGCGAGCGTGTCGCCAATACTTACGAAAAGAAAAAAAAACTATTTTGTCTTTACAGCTACATTTATAACATGTAATAATATGAAAACTGAACGATAAATGTATTTTTTATTTTGTCTTCTCAATTAATAAGGGACATTAGACACGCGAGCTGGTCCCCTTGCCTTCAGGAATTCAGGTGGTTCGAAGGGAAAGTGGAATCGATCGACGTAACGCCAATGCCTGCACTTAGTACATAGATACGGGGGAGAGTGCGCGTCTTAACCATGACTTTAACCTTGACAAGGTATATGTCGAAGTTTAATTCTAGTGAATCTTCAAATATATTTTTATAGGGTGTTGTTTTCGTGATGGAATTATTATTATATGAATTTTTTGGAGTAAGTTTTTTTTTTAATTTCTGATATCTATGATTGTATGTTCTTTTTCATTGAGGTAGATAGATATAGAGACCATTTGGTACTTTCTCTATATTAGATATTCTGTTGCGTACTGCTATATAAAAGTGTTAATGTGCTTAGGAGTTAGTTGAGTAAAAGTTACTAAATATTTATTATATTGAATTTTACTTGAATATAAGACGTGTTAGTAGCTTGGTAGTTTTATGGACACTAATTGAAACTTTGTACGACAACTTTTATACTTGTACACTGGATCTCTTCGCTATCCTTAAGAAATATCAATTATTTGAGAAATTAAACGTCTATATCTCCCATCAAAAAGACGTTATAGCCTTCTTTCTATACACAAGCAATATAGATACATTTCAATTATCACAAAATACTATATATATTAATAAATAATATATTATTAAACCAAAGAACATGTGAGCTTATATTTAATTTTTCGTCTTTGAATTTAAATAAAAAAAGTAAATACATATAGCTACCGCTACTCGGGACGTATTTGTGGAGTGCATCTATAAGATAAAAACATAAATAAAAATTATCGTTTTAAATAATATTTGCGTAGCAAAAGCTACAACACTTACTTATTTAAGCCCAAAGATAAAGAAAATAAAAAGTTCAATAGAAAAAACAAGTCACAATATTTTTCTTAATCTATTTAACTTATTAAATTAGGCCAGTCGTGGTCCAGGGGCACAAAATGTGAACGCGACAGATTGTGGGTTCGATTCCCACTCGAGGAAATTAAATATTTAATTTTTATTTTCACTGGTGTCAAGGCAAAATACTCTGATGTGTGCGGGATTACAGCGTGACGCTAAAAAATAATATTTAATAGGCATGTGTTTTTTTTTGTTTCCCTATGGACATTAGATAACGTAGCAATAATTCGATATTCAAATTCAACGGCACTTATTTCACCCTTGTTGTTTGGGCCCCAGTTAGGTAAGTTTGCTTTTAATCAGTGCAGAAGTGATAAGGCACCCCGATTCGACCCTTCTTTTATCTTCGAGGGGACTTCCTCAAACAATGGAAACGCGGAATCAGATCATTCAAGTGTAGCTTGCGAATTCAGCAACAGATATAACGCAAAACGTAAATACGCCAAAGAAATTAATTTTTATTATATAATAAACTAATTTTTATTAATTAATTAATATTGAGAATAATAAGTGTCAAATTCTAATCTAAGTTTGTATTGGCATTGAATGAACTTTACATTAGTTAGAGTGCAAATACGAGGCCGCCAATTGGAGCATTACTTTACGTAAGTTACTTACTTTTTAAATTTAGAGGCAAATATAATTTTTTTACATTCATAAATCTCGTTAACTGGTAAATTTAAGTAATTAAATACTTAGTTTAAAGTTTTTAGCAGACTAAAAGAAAGAATTTAATGTCATTTGTTTTTTTATTATATTTAATTTCGTATTCGCCATACAATAATAAAGCAATATCATTTTTATACCTAATATTAAGCTGTATAATTTATACTGTCAATATAATAAACTATATAGCAGGTACATATCGCTCTGAAAAGGCGAAACGCGACGTCAGCAATGTCTCAGATTCAGGTGAAAAGCAGAAATTTAAGTGTTTTGACACTACGCGATTCTCGCTGTCTACGTCGTAATGCGGGAAGAAACTTGTAACTAAGAGAAAATATATACAACATTTACATCGTTTAGTTTTATTCCTTCGTCATAATATTTCCCTGGAAATCTATTAGGTCCGCTTCCCCGTTTTTCTGCCGGTCGTTGAACCTACCCCTTATCAAATTTGGGCAATTAAGCATAGGGTGTTCATATTCGTGTTATGGAATGAAAGTCGGCTGTGGGGGTCCGTTCTCACTTTCTGCGGGGTGAATGCACTGAGGGGCCTTGGGGACGCCTCCCTAGCCCTCCCTACGACCGCATCAAAGACACTCATTGAAAGCGACGGAAAATTATCTATAGACGGCTTAAAAAATATAAAAAAAAATATCATAAAAGAAGGAAAACATATTTGTAATTTAAATATAATAGCGACTCATTCTCAGTTGCGTCCGACTGAACTACACAATAACCTATTTATTTGTCTGAATGACTTTCATGTTCTAATAACATTCTCATTTTAAAGAGCTCGTGGCGCAGCGGCACAAAGGTGTGACTGTAACGCGACGGTCGTGAGTTCGATTCCCACTCGAGGAAGTGAAATATTTATTTATGTTTATATTTCCATTTTCTTCGCTCTGATTTCGAGGCAAAGCGCGGCGTTGAGTGTTGCTACGCAACACGCAATGCTTCCAGAATTCGGCAGAAAGTGGGGAACTGAATGTCTTAACACACCGAGGTTCCCTCTGCCTACCCTGCTGTGTGCGGGATACAGCGGGAAGGTGAAATAAAAAATTTTAAAGACATGAAATGTAAAGTTTTAGCTAATTTAATAAAACTTATAGAACTGTTATTTTATAGCAATTTTGATGAACAAAATAGTTTATAATATATTATTATCTGAAATAAAACAAATACTAAATGTTAGTAGAAATTAGGTTTGCCAAAATATAATAATGTACACGGTTAAGCCTTTTCTGAGATAAACGCACAGACAAACAGATAAAAAACAAAGAGGAAAAAATGTTGTAATTATATACATATATTTAAAAAAATAAATAATACATAATCAAAAACAAACATTTTGTAATTATATCATTTTTACCAGGATGGCACGGTCAATATGGATAAAATGACAGAAGCACAAAAAACAGCATACTTAGAGGCACATGTAGCGGTTCAACAACATATGGCTCAAGCTGCTGCTGCTGCAAGACGTGAACAACATCAGCAGCAGCAGCAGCAGCAACAACAACAGCAACAGCAACAGCAGCAACAACAGCAACAGCAGCAGCAGCAGCAGCAACAACACCAACAGCACCAACAACAGCAACAACAGCAGCAGCAGCAACAGCAACAACAAGCAAATAGCGCCAACAATTCGTCACGTCACCATCAAGATATGCAAGTTAGTATTCAAATGTTCAAAATAAAAAATAATATTCTTAGATACACTTATATTTTGTATTAAATATAATAAAATGATAAATTTATTTTACCAGACTCAAAGTAATACACATCCCGGTCATCCTTCACCACCAACAGTTAGCTCTACTCAACATCATTACGCCTCTATTAATTCACCAATAAAAGTACCTCAAGTTAGCTCCAGCACCGGAGGACCGGACTCAACATTCACCGTCCCAGATGATGTAGGAATGGGTTTTGAAGGTGGAGTGCGTGTATTACAAAGCTTAGGAAATTGGTAAAGCTATATCTATCAGTTAATACACATTTGAAATAAATACGTTAATTGATCATTAAAAAAAACTTCATCCCTTCCAGGTCACCTGAAGTAACAAATAATATTCCGAGGCCAAATCTAATACCATTTACAGAGCCATATGCTGAAGGTGGGTCGATGCATCCGGGGACGCGGTTAAAAGCTCTTCAAGGGACTGCTATTAGAAAACACCCAGCCATTAAACCAACTAGTTCTACTAATGAAGGTAAAATCTAAATATAATATTTTTGAAAATCTTTGAAAAATTTAAAAGTAAAAATCTTACAGTATTTTTGTTTATTAATAATTTATTTTTAGGCAATAAGGCATTTGAATGTACTGTTTGTGGCAAAGGCTTAGCACGGAAAGACAAACTAACAATACATATGAGGATACACACAGGTAAAATAATTTTTTTTAAATGAAAATATATATTATTAACGTATGAAATTTGACATAAAAATATACTGTAAAATATCTTCCGCAAAAACCTTAAAATTTATTTGTGTTTAAATTGGACAGGTGAAAAACCATATGTATGTGAAGTTTGTAATAAAGCCTTTGCAAGAAGAGATAAGCTTGTTCTACATATGAATAAATTAAAACATATAACGCCATCAAATATAGCACCTTTAGGAAAACGCACAATTACAATACCTCGTAAGTTTTTATGTAACGTTAGAAATATATTTTTTAACAAAAAAAAATATAAAAAAAAATTTGTAATTAAAAGAATGACAATTATTACAGCTCTTAAATTAGACGATGTCAAGCCGCAGCTCACGAAACAAGAAGATACAAAACCGAGCCAAGCTGAAATTGCAGCAGTAGCACAACAACAACAGCAACAACAGCAGCAGCAACAGCAACAACACGCCCACCAGCAGTCTATTCAGGTCTGCCAGGTACCTGGACACAATTTTACGGTAAATCCCAGTGAGAAATCAATGGCATGGAATATTGGTGTCTAGAAGTTCTGTTTATAGCTGTTTATTACGTGGCATGTTACAATGTTTTTTGATAGACAAATTATTGTAATTTATGTTAGTTTATTTCTATTATTTATCAAGAATAACGACATAAATTGAATTAAATTTTTTGTCTAAATATTTCACTTTATTCCAAGCTAGTCAACGCTTATTAAAGTGCATTCTTTACGGTTCGCCATGATTTATTATGCCGAAACTTAGTGTTTGTGTCGCCCTATTAATTTTTGTGAATAAATTCACTCGATATCGGTATACCGTAGTAATTAAAATAGACATTTCATAATATTTACTTGAAATTACGCTGAATTTTGATATCATTTAATTTAAAGATGAAGTGTAAAATTATTCAAAACAAGTGGGAGTAAAACTGCATAGAGAAGTTTTCATGTAAGTTCGATAATATTGTTCATTTCTGATTCGTGTGTGGTAGCCCTAATCTTTTATAGCTAAGACATACAGAGGCTATCTTTGTACTGATTACTGTAATACACACCATATCCTTCGACACAAAACTCCAAACAACAGAGATTAGATTTGTATAGATTAGATTTTGAATCTGTCAAACTTTTTATTTTTAGTTTTCATTTCGCTACTCTAAATTATAACATTATTGACAGTTTTCCCGAAATTTTCAGAACACGAATCTAGTGCATACAAATGCAGCGACAGCTGCAGTGGCGGCGGCGACGGCGGGTATGGTGGTGTCATGGTCGTGCGAACTGTGCGGGCGATTGTTCGCCACGAGGGACGAGTGGAGTGCACACGCCAAGTCTCATCTCCCAGATAACAAGCTACTGCAGGATAAAATGCAACAAGCTCCACAACATCAGGTTTGCTTTTAACACAAGAAGTTAAATTAGTTATTTATTGCTCGTTTTTAGTGTTAAAATACTCTGCCCTCAACTTAGTACATGTAATTCTGGAGGCATTGCGTGTCGAGTGGCAGGAAATCAACTCCGCGCTTTGCCTCAATACCAAAGCGAAGAAATGAAAATATTAAATATTTTATTTCCTCGAGTGAGAATCGAACGCACAATCTTAGGCGTTTACGGTCACACGTTTGTGCCCCTGCTGACTGGGTTCAATGGGTTACAATTACAAAATATAATTTTACTTACATCCTTACTCAAATATATAATATGTTGTTAAAAATCGGAAACGGTCAAGGTTTTTCAAAAAACATGTCGTCTATATGTTTCTTACGTATTTGGAAAGATATTCTATGTAATTGTAATAAGTGATAATATGTATACATCAATAACAATACTTCACGCTAGTTTCCTTCTAATCAAGGCCGTTGCCTACAAGCAACTGTTCTCGTTTGACACAATTCAACTGTGTTTATAGTCTTTTTCGCCTCCATCTACCCTCTTTTACACAAGTATGCTTACACATTTCGTACGTATTATCCATCGAAAGAATTAAAATCTATTGAAATAACTTTACAATGACATGGCTCGTTTACCTAAAGTGAAGTAATAAAGTGATTTTAATTTTCAGCAACAAGAAAAGGTTCACTTAACAAACCAAGAAAAGTTGCAACTCCTTCACCACCACAACCAAAATCAGCAAATATTGAACGGACACGGGATATCCGCGGCGTCAGTGTCGTCCGCTGCGGTAGTTAACGAGGGGGGAGGAGGGGGCGCGTACTTCACACACGGCCACACACACTACGCTCCGGAAAGGCAACACACGCACGCGCACCACTTGTGTCTAATGTGTAGACAGGAGTTCGCTGGAAAAGCGGAATTTATGTTCCATGTTAGGGGACATTTTGAGGGTAAAGTAAGCGACATCGCGGCTGCGGACGTCCTCGCTCGTTCGCTTGTCGATAACTCAGGGTTGTGCACCTGAGCCGCGCCAACGCCCGTCGGCGCGTTCCAGTCAGACATTTGCGGGAAGGGCATCTTGCAAGACGACGCGATCATGTTGAAGTTTTGAGATACAACTGACGTTTGTGTCGAACTCGTACAGTTGTTGTCTCATTAAAACTGTAAAATAATTCCATACACGGGTATTATGATCAGGTTAAAATTCATTATTTTTTATTAATTTTTTTTACAATATTTTCAATAAAACTCTAATAAGGATAAAAATTAACTCAGCTATTAATTTAATTTATTTACATAAATGAAAAAAAATATACTAGTTTATTTTAAATAACTGCCTGTAACTTGTTCAAGTTATTCTTTTCAATTCACAAATCCCTACGTTTTCTTTAACATTTCATAAATAACAGTAATATTATCTACAACTGTTATAAGCGACAATCTGAATGTATATATATATAAATATACAATAACTTAATTTCAAAATTACTTTATACTGGTCCAATTTGTACTATAGGATATAGGCTCATAGTTGTAAATAGCTTAATTTAATAATTATAATTATTATATAATTCACACAAATATTTTTATGCATAGACACGCTAGCTACAAATTTATTACTTTTTGTATGTTAATTTTGGTTACAATAATAATAAAAATACAAGTTGACCAATTTCCGTCGTGATCGTCTCATTCTTCGTGATATCAATGAGGATGAAGTAAACTACTCGTTTGAATTTCGCCGTATTTATGAAATAACATTCTAATTTTACTAAAACATTTTTATGCAAAAGAATAAATTTTATATTTGAATTTCATAACAATTCCTAAAATTTATATTTTATTAATTTTATTACTGAGGCCGTCGTGGCGTAGTGGCACAAGGGTGTGACTGTAACGCGACGGTTGTGGGTTCGATTCCCACTCGAGGAAGTGAAATATTTAATTACGTTTATATTTCCATTTTCTTCTCTCTGGCGTCGAGGCAAAGCGCGGCGTTGAGTTCTGCCACTCAACATGCAATGCCTCCAAAATTCGGCAGAAAGTGGGGAACGGAATGTCTTAACACACCGAGGTTCCCTCTGCCTACCCTGCTGTGTGCGGGACACAGCGTGAATAAAAATTTTCCATAATTAGGTGTAGTATAGGTGATATACATTTATATGTATATGTATCTATCTATATATAATATTACAACAACTAAACATAAATTATAATTAGTAGGTATTTACTTATTTACTAGTAATAAATAATCAAGAAACTGCCATTCGTGATTTCTTATAATATATTATGTAATTTTTTTACTGTGTAAATATCTAGTCATTTAAAATAAGTTATTAATACTTACAAATGGATGAGTGAATCTAGTCATTTCTGTAGTATAGTAAATAAGTATATTGACTTTTCAGAGGTCTTAAAACATATTATAAGCTACACATAAGCTATTTATTATTTCTTGTAATATTTTTTATTATACCAATAAGTGTCGAGCAGAAAAAAAAAATAAGTATCACAACAACAACCAATTATAAATTTTGACTAATTACTCTCAAACTGCGCTACAAATTTATGTGTATGTATGCGAGAGCCCCAACATGTCGTAACTTTGAAAAAAAAACAAAAGATTATTTTTTTTTAGTTGTACAATATTCATACAGATTTCACAAGAAGTTGATAATATAATAATTGTGAAACATTGTGAGTAAGTAAGAAACTTAACAAAACTGCTTTAATATAAATATTTACTCTCCCAGTTTTAAAAACAAACTCTTTTGTGAAAAAAAAAATATAATATATTATTTTTATTTTACAAAAACTACGTTATTTGTTCGATTTCCTGTAAGATGATCTTTATAATGCAAAGTCATTTAATGGCGATTTAGGTTAAGAACTTAAAAAGTTTAGTAAGCTATTTACATAAATAACGCAGTTACACGCGAAAGAGATTTCTTACTTATATTTATTTCAACATAATATTTTGTTGTATGCAATCTTCCATAAAATAATTGATTGGTGGTTTTTTATGGGTAATGGTTTGGTTAACGAATTGTGATTTCGATGTTACTTTTTTTTTATAATAAAAAAATATCTTCACTCAATTTTATTAATAGTAATATTATAAAAGATTTTTTTTAAATTTTTATACTTGAAAATTTAAAATATCTTACATACGAAGGTATACTTATATATAAATATAGTTCTGATGAAAACAAAAAAAAAACAATACACTTTCTTGCTTGTATATGACTAAGTAAAAAATCGATATTCCAAATAATAAAACTGTTGTCAATCTAAATTTTTATAGTTGTTAAATACAAAAATATTATTTATAATTGATTTGTAACATCGAATTGACAATTTGACGGTTAGTTGTAAGGTAACTCCTACCTAATTCATGCTCACTTTTGAAATTTATGATAGAATTTGGAGATACAGAAAAATATTTCTTATTTTCATTATTTCCGTTCACAAAATGGTTTTGTAGACTTTTATTTTATAATAGTTACAGTTACTCAACGGGTAGTTCTTAAAATTAAAAAGTTTTTTTAAAATTATGTGAAATGAACTTTTGGAGTGAATGAATTATGTAAGGGATTAGGTAGTTTGCGATTAGCGAAACAGAGCACGATGGAAGTTACAAATTTGAGTAGAAATAGGTTCGTACGCGTAAGTTGCATCGCACGATAGGGGGGACATGTATGCAATATGCTACTAGAGCTATTTGATAGTTTAAAATTTTGTATATAAATTTACGTAGACAAGTATGAGTTTGAATATATATATATAATATAGTCCTAATATTATGCTCGAATAAATTTTTGTCAAAGCTATTTTTCTTTTTGAATATTGATGTTTTTTCGATTAAGCATTTTGATGTTGTTACAACTGTTTTTTTACCAGAAAAAATATTAATTTAATTTAATTTAAAACTTAACAAAAAATTAAAGTAAAAGAATAAAAAAAAAATTATATAAAACTCAAGACAACTAGACACGCATACTTAATTGCAGATCCTTAATTGTGGTGCCCCGTTTAAATAAATTTTTACATTTTTTTTTACATTTTTACAATAAAAAAAAGTAGCACCTTTAATATAATATAAGTGTAAATTTTATATATATATTACATAGCAAAATAATGGAATTGGCTTTCAATTGATCTCAAGTTTCTAGTCGTAGCGTGTGATGGTTGTATGACCAAGTAGTGGAATAAGAATAACTATAATTATTATTCAAATTAGACTGTAATTTAATTTATTATTTTGTAAATAATTAGAAATAGGTATGAGATTAAGCGTATATAATTTTTTTTCCTGCAAATCGTGAACGAAATTTACTTTTTTGTATTAATGTCGTTCTATAAATTTAAATTATTTTTGTTCTTTATGTTTTAAATTGTAGTCAACAATAAAAAACATCTTCAACGTTTCGTTTTGGACTTATTACAATAAATACCTCATCAAATGGTATTTTTTTATTTGTAAATAATATTGTAATTTATCTGTACGTATATGTTCTTACAATCTTTAGTTATAATTTAACAACATTTTTATTGTATAAAAATCCTGTATATTTTGAAATAAGCCAATTCATGTATATGTACAAACAAAAAAAAATGTAAGCCTTATAAATTTATCATATTAAAAACTCAATTAATATGAAAAAAAAATATTTTTATGTTTCTCAAAAGAGAAATAAATAATACGAGTATTTCATTAGTTGCAAGTCCTCGATCAGATACTTATAAATGTTCATTGCTTTACATTAAATTGAGTATAATATACATTTTTTGTCTACAAGGACTGAATTTTATAGTAGCCACCTTATTTTTGAAATACTATGTCTACACGAAGTAGACCTAATAATTTCTTAAATTAAGAACTTGCAAACTGTAAATTAATTACTTATATAAATTATTTATTATTTGTAACTAGAAAATCCCCATTTATTAACTTAAATTCGGCTTGCACACATTATACATATTTATGTCACATAGAGCAATGGCATCAGTAATCGACACCTTAATTATTTATTTTGAATTAGAATAATATTTTCAATAAAGTCTAAAACAATAATTACATTCAAAACCAATTAGGTAAATTTTAAGTTACAAAATTTAAGTTACGAAATAATTATTTCCATATCTTTTGATAAATGAAGAAATGCATTTTAAAATAACCAGTGATTAAAATTTATTACGATACGATAAAAATCAATGGCATCTTTAAATAAATTTATGGAAAATATACGTTATACTAATGTATGTCATCATGAAATTATAGTGTTTACTTCGTGTTCACTATAAAAGAAATTTATTATTTATGTCTCTCGTCGGTTACTGGTACCAGTACCCTATTTACTCGTATATATACATACTTACATGCTGCCCGGAATTTCATATTACTTTTTGTAGAATTCTAATAAAAATTATACGACGAAAATGTAGCATAGTGTTTTTATTTAACACTAACTGTTATTTTTTGGCTTTAAGGGAAACTTAAAAAATACCTATGTATAAAAAATTAAAGATGTCAAAAGTGTGGAGGTTCTATATATTACATACTTAAACATATATAACTTCTTTCCTATCAGGGGCAATAATAATGTCTGGCATATCGTATATTTGTAAATAGAATAAATTACGCTGATGTAAGTAATGTATAGTAAGTAGTACGAATTGTAAAAATAAAAGTAAAATAATCACCAAACGGCAATTTTATTGTTTTACAATTAATTATTTATAAAAAACCAACAAAAAAAAGTTTTTTAGATTTAAGCATTTTATTTATTAATTTTCATCGTGCGTGCGTTCGACAAAATTTAATATCACGGTTTTCGTCATTTGATAAAAAAAACATTTGCGAGCAGTTTCGGCAACACATGACGTAAATTAATTTATATATTTTTAAATGATAATTAATATTATTTAAATTAACAAAAACAACAATATCCTTGGTGTGTGTTATTTTTATTAAACCTATATAAAAAATTTTTTTTTGAAAAAAAAACCAGCCTGAAATATTATCTATGTCAAATTCACGTCAAAAGAAATAATTTTGGAGGAAAAATGTTTGCAAATCTAAATTCTTGTATCGGAAACCTTATTCTTTGAGAACTTTATCAGTGTATATCTAAATAGGAGCCCAATATAGGTAAGATGTAATTGCTTCATATCGATGCACATTTACGTAAGCAACATGTATATAGTGTAGATAACAATACTACAAAAGTGTATGGCAGAAATTGCTATGTATATTTTTTTATAATTTGTATTTTTTTTTTCAGTTTTATTTATGTGTATAATAAATATAAAAATAAATGGACAACTCTTATATTCGAATTAAATTTACACCTCTGATGAAACGATTCTCGAAACTGAATGCAGACTATTGTCTTGAAATCGTACCAATAGTAACATGTTTTAAAAATATAAATAAATTAGCACTCAAAAATGAAGAGCATTCAGCTGAATATGTTATACCGATGACGTATAAAATTATCATTAAAAAACAAGAAGTCGATTGTTTAAAAATATATCATTCTTGTGTTGATCTGTTGCCATCCTCTTCATTATTTAATTTAGAGAACTTTAATTCAAATGTCCCTCTGTCTACATACAGTGAAAATTGTTTAATAAATAAAGTAACATCATTGGTTGATGTAAAGCCAATAAATCTTCAAGTGAGAAATAAAGGTATTTATAATATACGTACGCGGTTTTTACCATCTATAATTTAAATTTGTAACATTTAAAGATATATATATTTTGAAAGAAGCACTTCAATCAGATTACTATGAATTATATACAATTTTTTTTTTTATTTCTTTATTTTTTACAGAAAATATTAAATATGATACCGCTACGGAAAATAAAAGTATACAATACAATAACTATGAAACACAAAGTAATGACCAAAGTACTTGCTGCATTGAGGATGAAAATATATTGAAACTTATTGTACCAAACATGAAAAAGCTAGAAAATAAGAAAAGCTCAAAAAATAACTTGGAAGATGTTGTATCTTTTAGAGAATATTTTCCGCAAAAATATTCCGATTTGCACCTAAACTACGAACAGATGTTAATAAACATAGACTGCGATTATGATATAATTTTTGAGAATACGCTAAATATAAACAATAAACTCTTACCAGAGGAACGTGTCGCCCTATTTAAAAAAACTATGAATAATTTTGTTTATCCCTTAAAAGTTGCTATGAATGACATTATAAATAAATGTACAAATTTAGGTATCTATCATTTATTAAAAGAATCTAAAAATATTAAGGATAAAACGAATGAGAATAACTATAATTATTTTAAAAAGACATGTAAAAGTAATCGCATGGTTTATTCTATAATATTTGATGAATAATATTTTATTGTAAAATAAAAATTATAACCGAATAAGTTTTTAATTTTAATGTGCATAATGTACTCATACTTGTATAATATTTTCTCCACTTTTAATCTTTTAATACTATAATGATCAAACAACTTAATGTGTCCTTAAACCGTTTGACCGTTGTACATAACTGATCCAAGGTAATACGGAAGCTGGACATTTCCGACTTAACAGCTGGTTCCGGTTAGAGAGCTCATATTCCACGTACCTGCGCGTCGTTAAACGGCGACGCCCTAGCGGCAGATGTACTAGCTACGACTAGCTGCAGATGGCGGTTTCTGACCTCCAAAACCGTTGAAGGACAATAATAAGCCAGCTGAAGTGCCATAATGACAGCAAAATAGTTTTATTTGAATTGTTTATTTTTTCCACTTTCATAAAACAAAGCGCGGCCATGAGTTCCGTCACCCAAAATAGCAATGTCTCGAAATTTAGGCTCTAAATTTTAATTGTAACGCGTATTAGATGTCAGTTTAAGAATAGAATAGAATATATAAAGTTCACGCTAAGGGAGTTTGATATAGTTACTGAATATTATTAATGCCTTCTTTTCTCTTCATCTATTCAAAGCCATACATAGAAACCACTTTGCAACTCAGCAATACCTTCACCATAATTACAGTTAATAGAAAACTTTACATTTTGATACCACATATCTACCAAATAACTTTTTTAATATTACTAATAATTATTAATAATACTACTAATTAATTTAGTAATTAATATATCATTTTTTTAGAAGTATGACACAGAGTTGTCCCACCGATCAGACTTATAATGAGCAGCGTGTTCAAAATTTACCATTTGAAATTATAGCTGTACCTCAAAATGTCACTATTAATAAACCATCAAATAAAAATATTCCTCTCAACTTCAAGATAAGAATAAAAAGGAAGAAAGAACCTAAACTAAAACAGGCTATAATATCAATGCCAAAATTAAATATAACCCAGCGTACGAAAAATGTACGACTTGTGAACAGCGATCAGACTATCATGTCATTTGATCTATTCATGAATCCTCATAATGATAAAATCCCACCAAAAAAAACCGACAGATTTTTTTTCAACATATTTAAACCTGGTAAGAAAGCTGAATATGTATATATGATTGGTTTTTTATAATAGAAGCTCAGTTATCTGTTTGATAATTAGGTTGCCTTATGCAAAATGATAAAGACGACGTTCCGTATATGCCTAGCGTCTCGCATAATACAAATGAAATGCAAGATGTATATAGTGATAGTATAAACGATTGGACGTTGAATGTAACGGAAAAATTTGCTTTAAGAAAAAATATTATACCACCAAGTAATACATCCAATTCGCCCAAAACATTTTTTGGTCTATCTAAAGGAGGTACTTGTTGAGGTTTACATTAAATATATAATAAATAGAATTTTGTTTGATAAAATTGACATTTTTATATATTGTATATTTAAATATAGGTGGATGCCTAGATCCGCCGTTTAGTGAAGATAAATATGCTTATAAACCAACATCTGTTTCGCCTAATACTCAACAGTTAAACAGCGATATTTCGAACACTAGTACGCAGTATATTCAAAATAAATCATTAGATGATTCGATTTTTGACTCTCAAAAGAGCAAGGAAATTCGTGATAGTGCAATTTCTGATTCTCTGATTACTTATCCACAAGACATATCAATCAATGAAACAAAAAATTACGAAGAAAGTCAAAATATCAGTTTTGAACAAACTAATAACAATACAAGGTTACAGGACGGTGAGTTTACAGATTTATATTATATGCCACCAAGAAACACAAACATTAAAAAAACATATGAAGAAAACCAAAACAGGAAATATATTGATCGTAAAGAGATTTTAGAAAATCAACATGAAATGACTACATCAGTAGTTGATTTTTCACTTCTGACATCGAATGAAATAAAGATGACAAAACCAGAACTGACTAACGAAATTTTACTGGAAAATTTCAAATCCGATAAAAAAATAATTGCTGAAAGTACTACTGACGATAGAACAAAATCTACAGATATTAATAACCAATTGCACACAAGTTTAGAACACAAATATAATAAAATTGACTACATATCAAAAAGGGAAGCGAGAGAAATAATAGATAACTTGATTGATACTATTTTTATACCTGAAAAAAGAGAGTTTGAACAATTATCAGCCACTACTAAAAAACCATTAGACACATACATTGATATATGTAATGACAAAAAAGAAAAACATGACTTGCGAGAATTAAAAAATGGCATTCGTAGTGATCCCACCATAAACATAAGCAGTACATCAAAAGGTACAAAATGAATTTAATATTATTTACTATGTTATATAAAGAAAAATTATACTAGCTATCGAAGCTAGGTATCAACCTATTGATTTAGTTTCTTTAAATCCAAATATAGTTATACTAAGTAGTATATCGACCTATGTTACAGATATTTTGGCAAGAAATTTAAAGTTGGGATATGAAAACGATATTTCTATAAAAAAATCTATTCAAGTTGATGCAAAAAGAAAAGTTACGCGTTCGGAAGAGAGCAATATAGTTGAAAACCAATTAAGTTCTTCATTAGATATGTTTGATAATAGATCAGAAATTCAAGTAAAACTACGAGACGAAAATTCGAATACATTTAATATTGAAAATACTATAAGTAAAACAATGTCCTCGCCTGAGGAAAAACATTTAGAAAAATCAAACGAACAATACAAGATGCCAATACAAAACAAAAATATTGAACTTCTGGCCAATGACGACATAATCGTGAAAATAAATAAAATACATCAGTCTCCACAACAATCATTACAAGAACTGAGAAAGACTGACATTATTAGTGACGTACACATACTAGAGGAGTTATCAATTAAAAGCAAGGATGATCAATATTCTGAAACGCCATCTGCTGCTTTTTCAAAAGATTTCAATAATATGCAAAGTATTACATCTATAACTAAGACAGATATTGATGGCAAGCTTATTGAACAAGATATATATTTACACAAATTTAACGAAGCTACGAAACTTATGACCGAAAGTACAGAGAATTATATTAATGATGTTCGCAGTACCGTTACTTTAAATATAAGTACAACTTCTGAATTAAATACTTCTATTAAGAGTGTTCACGGTAGAATGACAAAGTCAGAGGAATTTACAAATATATATAAACCTTTAAGTAAACAGAAACATCAAGAAGAGAATGCAATTGAAGAAGACATTGTTGTACAGGGATCAAGAATGTCACTTTCAGTAAGCGAAGCTACAGTCTCTTTGTTAAAAAAATCTGGCGACATTTCTAATACTAAAAAATCTAGAACTGATGATGTAATAGTAAATAAAATGTTAGAAACACCGAAAGATGAACATGAGAAATATTATAACGTTGTTGATGATGATATTCCCAATAGACAAAGGGTAAGTACTACCTATATTTAACGTTTTACGTGTGGTTTAATGTTTTACGTGTCGTAGAGTCTTGTCGCCAGTAATGGCAACACGCATGGGCAGACTCGACCAGATTAATACCACCCCCGGCATTCAAAACCGGCGTGAAGTAGTGGCTCTTGCCACTGCGTTTCGCATTAGGTAATGCCCGGCCCCAGCGCCCTATATCTCCACCTTAAAGTCCGGCAACGCACACATTGTATATAATGTACAATTAATGAAATTTAAGCTACGGTTTGCATGATAGTGAGTGTTCTATTATATTATAGGTATATTAGTGTACATTACATATGTGCTATATATATATTTTTTTAATTTGCTTAGTAAATACACTATCATACTATATTTAAATATTAATTATGCTTTAAAACGTATTATCTATTTCGCCTATAATTCATTTTTGAAAATATACCTTTTTATTATTCTTATTAAAATAGCTGAGTTATATTACATTGATATTCGTAGCTGGACAACTATTTTAATCTCGTACAGTACGAGGATGGGTGTTAATTTAATGCTGTAAAAAGTATGTTCAACGATTTTATTAAACAAATAAAGATCGCAATATATAATATAGTACGTTATTTTAATATCTCATTTATATTTATAGGATTCTTCTGAGGAAATTTTATCACATCAAATAACGAAGATTAAAAACGTCGACCTAGAAAAGAGTATTGAAAGGAATTCGAGAATCACTGATAAATTTTCAGAAAATAAAGTAAAGATTTTTTTTTCATCTTCACGTTGTATCCCGCACACAGCAGAGGGAACCTAGATTTAAGACTCAACATCGCACTTTGCATCGACACTAAAGCAAAGAAATGAAAATATTAATTATTTCATTTCCTCTAGTGAGGGTTGAACCAACTACTAGTCGCGTTCATACTAAAAGACAATATAATTATTTTATTTGTTCATATATATTTCTTTTATTTCAACAAATTATACTTTGTAATATATATTAATACATAAAATTAATCACAGTTTCCTTTAATTACAGCAATTATATGAGTATCAACGGAAAACTTTAGATACAAGAAATCCAGAAGATGTTGATATATCTAGCTTAAGAATGAAGGGTACTGACTCGAACAATTTTGTACAGACATTGTTCCTAGAAAGTGAAAGTTCTATAAATATCAATGTCAAAGATCATAAAACGTCTACGCACTCTGTCACAAAGGATGTCAGTGATGTCTTGGCCTTTGACAAAGAAACATTATATGAACATAATATAACTAAGAGTGATCCTGTCACAAAAAAATATACATCAACGTCATTACATTCAATTGCGGCTTCGACGAAAATGTTGCAAAAGAACATGGACGCGGCTCGACATGACATTTTTCCTTGGGGACTTGAAAGTAATGTTTTAAATCAACAAGATGATAAAATAAAATCAGAAGATTTCAGTCTATCCAGCGACAAGTTTAAAAATAGGCAAAAAAATGCTGATGATTTTATGACAATAACAAACACTGATATACTGATCGAAAATAATAATGGTGTGAATAATGTAGAACCTGTAAGGAATACCTCAGCTACAGATTCATATTCAAAATCCAATGTATCGCCTCTTTCGATCTCTTTAAGTTTGAACTTTCATATATCTAATAACAATGATAAAAACATTGTTTTCATTAAAACATTTGATTCTGTGTTACCACCTGAGAAACGTTTAGAAGATAAATTTGTATCTGCCAAATGTGTGGTCACTGAAAATGACAAGGAAATAAAAATGCCTATAACTTCGGACTTGGACTTAACGTTGATCATTAAAAAAAGTACTGTTTCTAGTTTTATACATATTTTCATTCCAAGTAAATGTTTTTTTTTAATTATTTCCTTGTACTTTTACAGAAACAAGTACGAGGAAAATTCTTAATCAAACCAATGAAATTGGTAAAACAGTTAGCGAAAGAAACGTACACAATAATTTATTATTCCACAACACGCTTAATTCAGTCTATAAAAATCTATTTCCTTTAAAAGAAATAATCAACGATTTGAGACAAGAAATGAAGCTACTGTTGCAACAGCAAATACAATTTAAGGAATTGTCAAACAAATTGGAAACAAAGTCTTTGCGACTAATTGATGTCAATCATCAATGTAAATGTCAAAAACAGGCATTTAGCATATATTATGAATAGTCGAATAATAATAGACAAGCGTCTGACGTGTCATAATTATGGAATACTGAATTAAACATCACATTAAACAAATAAAAGGTAACGTGTATGTAACATTTAAAAATGAATATTTAATTGTTAACTGATTAACAGTAAACTAATAAAAAAGTATATAATATAAAAAGCAATAATTAAAAGTCATCAGAAAAGTAAGAGAATAAAATCTCATTACATATATATACAAATGTTGTATTATGTAATAAAATTTTTGTACGAAAAATTAATAAAAAAGCATATCTAAGTCTTTTCCCACATAGTTAGGCACGCAGCGGATAATATACTCTGTTCAGGGAGCCATAAAAGGTAAACAAACAATAAAAAACTCTTTTATAGATCACTATATAACGAGGTCTTTCGAATTTACTAATAGTCAACCAGTTATTAATATTAGTATTTTTTCAAATTTCAATTAATTTTCCATTCAAATATTCTCATAATGAAATTTTTTTCTCCATACGTAGCACAGCGCTGTAGGTTTAGTTTCTTGCACCATTATAAAAGACTTATTTTTCTTAAAAGTTCCTAAAAATTAATTTCAGTTTTTTAAAGTTTCTTAAAAAATAATGTACCAAGAATTTTAATAGCAAATTCCGAGCTCCTCCCATGATACCAAATTTATTACATTATTTTTTATTTTCTCTTATATTTTTTCGTAAACATAAACATACAAGTATACTTTTATTGTTTATTATTTTATTATAGTAAAGATAATAGACTGAGATCATAGACCTCCCAGACCTACGTCATTTTAGTAAAGCTGAAATTTTGAAGATTTATATTGTAATATGTAGATAAAACTACATGCGTACTCACTAACTTGAAAGTGGGGCTCTTTCAGACGAAGCGTGAACTTAGCGTTTCTATTTAAACGCTGACATACGTTAAAGTAGAAATGCTCATGCTTGTATATGTTTTTAAGAATAATTACCAGACCCTTTATGTGAGCTGTTACTCCTACCAGACGTCCTAAAGGTTGTTAAAAATTGGGACAAATTAAGTTATACTAATAATTTTTAATTTATGGTATATATGGTATGGTATGGTTTTAATATATGGTATTATTTACAGCCTAGTTCAAGACTCCTTTTAAGCACACAGACCAATCCGATGGCTCAATCATTCTCTAAGATAGAGATGTACTTTTATTTGGCGCTACCTCTGGAAGGGCCCTTTCAAGTTAGTGAGTATGCATACTGTCTTAACTACATATTAGATTAACAGTCCTCAAACGTTCAGCTTTGCTAAAATGACGTAGGTTTGGCGGCTCTGGGATTTTGGGCTAGAAGATTAAGTTATTAATGTTATTGCATGTTCTTAGTAATATTAAATTACATATAACTAAAACTCAGAATGATAAGAAGCTTGAAGATAATAACCAAATAATCTGTTATCTAATATACTCGTAATGAGATCATTATCAAGGCAATTGACACTTTTCTGCATTCTTAACAACTTGCTGTTCCTTTGCATTTATGATCTCCCTATCACCTGACCTAAGTAAAAAAATATAATTACTTTAGAAATAAAATTAATCTTGTCACAAAACAATACGTCTACGTTATTACATTCAATGTTATTAATAATCTGTAATAATCAAAAGATATTTAAAATTAAAAAACAATTATAAATTATATTTTCTTTATAATAGTTTCCCTGTCAATGACATTGGATTAATTATAATTATAAGTAACTGTGGATTATTAATTGTGAACAAGAAAAGCATAAATGGTGAATAGAAAAATATAAAAAATAAATAGAATTTCTTACGTTGACAAATGGATAGAGGTCAAGCTTATAAGAATTTCTTAGAAATACCATTTACTGAGATAACTAATCATTTTAAATATATTATATTACATCATTGCGAATCCCTTGCGCTTTGTCCACTTGAACTACATAACTATTATTTATTAATCTGCATATCCTTCGTCTTCTAATAAACATAAAAGAAAGTTTTCCAAAATTAAAAATTGTGACAACCCCAATCAAATAAGTTAAGACGTTTATGAGATTACCGTCAACAATGTCACAAAGATAAAAAGTAAATGTTTTCGGTTCTATTACGTTATTAAATTAACAAATATTTTTTTTCTTGTATATCTTCCATATACAAACACCGATTCATTACGTTTCATTATAAGTATAGATATAGTAGAATAAAAAGTATAAGTGTATTCTGGAGGCATTGCGTGTTGAGTTCTGCCACTCAACACGCAATGCCTCCACAATTCGGCAGAAAGTGGGGAACGTAGAGTCTTAACACTAGGTTCCCTCTGCCTACCCTGCTGTGTGTGGGATACAGCGTGAAGCTGATTTATTTATTTTTTTAAAAGTATAAGTATTGATTAGTAATTCATAATAATCAGACATTCGTTACGTTAACGTACAACCCTGTTGTATGATGACATCCAATCCAATGTCAATAGCAATTACTATTATTACAGATGCCGCGAGCTTCAAATTGACTCATTGTGATTGTGGCCTTGAAATAAATTAATATCGATTTTCATAATTATATAGGCATATTTTTATTTAGGTACATGTACATATTTGAGAGAGAATCTGGTATTAAGACACTCCGTTCTCCATTTATCGCTGAATTGTGGAGGCATTGAGTGTGAGAGTTGAATTAGAGTGTTGAGTTAGAACTCAACAACGCGCTGGACATTAGAACAAGGAAATGAAAATTTAATTTCCTTGACAGGGAATCGAATATCTTGAGAATGGAATATCATTGATGAATCTAATTCGAAATGAGGTGATCTGACAAGAACCCAAAGAAACTCTCCATAAATAAAAAAAAAACTAATTTTTTATAATAATATGATTTTAGTCTATCATATATATTTGCACTTCTTAAAAGTTTTAGATCAACACACACGTCAGCGTGTCCAGCCAAATTATAAATTATAAAGTGGAATAGGGCAATGTTTATTTTACACAAAACAAGTCAAGTTGTTATTGATATATTAACGTTTGAAATCGACATTTTTGTGACCGATTCATCAACCCAATTCGAAGTGAATCTAGAAATTATATATTTGGTTCCAAGATAGAATGTCATATTATAAATATGACTTAGGATTTTTTTACCACCATTAGGCACCATGCCAAAAACCTCGCAGGATACCGCCCAAACTCAAGGGGCTGATATACAAGGGCATCTTCCGACCGGTTCTATTATACACCAGTGAATGCTGACCAGCACTATTTCGGCACACTCAGGTGCTTCACATCACGGAAATGAAGATAATGTAGCGTATTCAAGAGCACTGCTTGAGTTTGTTTTTCCATGTCAGAACTTTGTAGAATACAATGCAGAGAATATTAGATTTAAGAAGCAACGCAGCAGTTTTGAACGGATTCAGAGACGAACAAAATAATTTATATATATTAAAAATAAACTTAATGAAATTCGCCTCTTAATAACAATTAAAACTACACTCAATTAAACTATTAATATCTTAAATGGATCACCTGAAAGTAAAAAAACCAAGGCTACATTAATATACCTACATTTGTTATCATACAATAGTTCTGAAAAGAAAAACAAAATTACTTGCCAACGCTGAAATATTTAGTCGATATTCGTGCTCACGTCTTCACGCTATTAAAAATTACACCAAGGCCTCGCTGTTATTGAAACCAAATATCTCTACAATTGTTTGTAGATCACTCGACATTATGACATATGTATATAGATGGTGGTAATAAGCATAAGATTATGTAGAGTATATTATTTTTGTGTTTGTGATGTGATAATATTCGGGAAATATTATTTGACTCGTTATGATGCTTATAAGGATGGTTTATCAGTGCGTCAAGTCATTGCAAATGTAAATAGATACGAAATTGTGAATCGACATCAAAGTAGAGCGGTCGTCTTTGTGATATAAAATAAGTGAAAATTTGTCGCGTGAATTGTTTTGAATTGTAAGAAAAATAATATTATGGTGATGAAACAAACGGAAACTCTATCGGAAGCTGTTGATTCTAAGACTCAGAATGATGTGGATCTGGACCAAGCACTTTCTGTTGCAGGTTTGAAATTATTTACTTATTTTTACCAAAGATTATATTAATATTTCTTAAATTTTGTTAAATGAATATTTGATTATTTTAGTGTGGCTATCTATACTGTTATACATTTAATTGATAGTCGGTTAAATCTTTTGGGATCTTATTTGTTCGCAAGAAATCGTATTAATTTAAAATGTATAGTTATTTTATATCTAACTAGGTAAGCAAATGCCCTGACCCCGCGGGATATCCACTTGAAAAAACTTTTTGTTCTGAAACTCTTATGTTAAATTTTTTCTATGACAAGTTTATGTCAAGTTAAGACATCTTAATATTCTCACTTGTTCTATTACAGTACAGGATATAATGGTAGCGTATGTTGTCCTAATTTTTAGTATACTAGTGTATATATATGCTTATTTCGGTACAATGATATCTAATAACAAAGTTCGTAGACATATTTGCACAGGGCTGGCGCATCTCGCGTAAATAGATCGTTGAATTAAAGTTATTTATCTTCATTAAATGATTTTTTGGTTGATCATGATAAAATTTTCGCACGTTTCGTTTAAAAACGGTTTCGTTTAAGTATAAAAAACGGTCAAATATCACCAAAAAAAAATTCAATTGTATTTTATCACAAAATGCCTTATTGTCACTTATTTAAAAGAGTAGAGAAATACAGAATAATTCGATGGCATTCTTAATTATTTTTATTATGAATGCCATAGAATTACACCGTAACGTGCATATAGGACTCCTGAGGAATGTAACTTTCATACAAATCAAAAAAAAGTAAATCTAAACAACAGTTTTAGAGATTTTAGCGTTTAAGCAAACACATAAAGAACCAACCTCTTCCATTTCTTCACATTAGTATAGATCTATTTTAATTCCACTAAACATATCAACTGAACGTTAACATTACAACACTCAAAGTAAAGTAAAGTTTAAATTATTTTTTTTCTTTGTAAACACAAAAACAATTCGATATCGTTGATAATATAATTGATAAAACCCAATTTTCTTGATAAAATGTAAATACATATATTAAACATCATCGGTAGCTATCGTGGCTCAATAGTACAGTGAGTGTGTGTAAACGCGACAATTGGGGATTCGATTTCTACTTGGCGAAATTAATTTATTAATATTTTCATTTCCACACCATTGTAACAAGACAACGCAGAACGGAGTTAGGATCCGCCTCTCAACATGTAATGTCTCGAAAATTCGGCGGGAAGAGAGTAACGGAGAATTGAAGCACTAGGTTCCATCTGCGTACAATCTTGACGTGCTTACTTTATTAATTACTAACGACTTTTTACCGGGCTTTTTTTATCGGGATAAAATTTTGATTATATATTGTTCTACAAAACTCTATGTGTAATTGAGAAATTTCAAGCACTACGTGGCTACTTTCAAAATCTTGAAATCTCTCTCCATATTATAATCATAAAAATCTCAATATTTTTCTATCATCATACAAATAATAATTTACAAGCAATATAAGACACGAAACATTGAAAACTAAAGATTTAACCAATTTACTATAACAGTTGTATAAAATAACTCATTTACAAGGTAGCAATTTTGTCGAACAAGATGCCTTAAATTGATATAAGTTTTTTATACTATCAAAAAAGCTTTAATCTTGCTCCAAAACCCTCTCTATATTTTAATGTTAGTTCCATAATAATCGGTTCAGCTTGTCTAGAGGTTAGCCCGGATAAACAAAGAGACAAATAAAATATGTTAAAATTGTTTTATTGTGTTTTGAATGCGCTTAAGAAACACAGTTATGTTGATATTACAGACAGACCCTTCACTTTTATTTATATGTATATTTGTATAGAAATCGTTATATAAAACATTAAAATATATTTAAATTTTTTTTTCAGCTTTACGCTATATCTAATATCCCGCATATAACTACTACTAGTTAGTAAAACAGTTGTATAAGATAACGGGTACGGCAATTAGCAAATTTGTCGAATTAAGTATTTTAAATGGACTGATAACTTTTTTATTTATGTACCGATTGTAATAAAATAAGCCCTATAAACAGAAGGTTTTTTTTTATGGGAAAGGACAAGGCAAACGATCGTTCGGGTTAAGTGATCACCGCCGCCCACGACCCCATGCAACACCAGAGGAGCTACAGGTGGCCTTTGAGGTGGAGGATGTTGGGCGCCGGGGTCCGGCATCACCTAATGCAGTGGCAAGAGCCACTACTTCCAGTTTTAAATGCCTGGGGGGCAGTACCAGGGTGATCCTATTCTAAGCCGGGACCACACGGCTGACTTCACCAGAGCGAAGAAATGAAAACATAAATAAATATTTTCTTTCCTCGAGTGGGGATCGAACCCACAACCAGTCGATTGTGCAGCACATTTTGTACTACTGCACCACGACCGGCCTCAAAAACGGAAGTACGAGATAAATATTTTATGTAATATGTTGATGAGATTATAAAAACGAGCAACTTCTCAGTGCGTATTTTATGTATTATAATAATATCAAAATTATGAAAAAAAAAACAATGTATAACGATAACAAACCCGTTAGTTAAACACTATGTGGCAATTTATGATGCCCGCCAAATAAGCGTTTCATAAAGTAGAATGACTTTGTAATGTACTCTACATTACTAACAATTGTTCAAA
The DNA here is from genome assembly GCA_037355905.1 of Heliconius aoede. Classification (NCBI taxonomy): domain Eukaryota; kingdom Metazoa; phylum Arthropoda; class Insecta; order Lepidoptera; family Nymphalidae; genus Heliconius; species Heliconius aoede. The sequence continues at coordinate 1,062,890 of JBAIZZ010000334.1, forward strand.
GTAGGACAAGTTTATAAAATAATAATAATAAAAAACGTACACTATTGTATGAAAGAAGAGAAAGATTATTTACGTTTAAAATTTTATTCGTCAAACAAAACATAATAAAGATAAAAGAGATTAAGAACGTGCCTATTATTTAAAAAAAAGATTTAATTAAATTGGATATTATTATGTATATATACTGTCTCGCTTCATCCGCTTGAACTGCACAACTCATTATTTACATATATATCTGTATATAATATTAAAACCTGTGTTTATTACGTCGTTACGTTGACGAATCTGTATAGATTCGGGATAAACGGGCTTACTTTTATTATATATATCACAATATTTATATATTAAAGTTATAATATAAGTAAGTGTGACGTAAAAAAATCTAATACATATCTGGAGAATCTCTTGTGAAAATCAAAAATAATCTTTTTAATTTCTCTCTCCCTACCACTCTCTCTTCTTACCACTCTCTCTCTCTCTCTCTCTCTCTCTCTATGAAATGGACGTCGTAGCAGCCTCATATTTACCACAGTAAAATCGTTTTTATAAGATAACAGTATTAATTTAAGCTCTTACTCACTTTCTTGTTACAGGTATTGGATGGTACAATATAAAATACAGTTTGGTCTTAGCGCTGTTCTTAATATCCTGTATTGTAGAGCCAGTTGGATATTCATACATTTTGCCAGCTGCCAAGTGTGATCTGCAAATGACCAACGCCCAGCGGGGTGTTATAGGTTCCATACCATATATAGGTACGTTTTAGTTCTTATCTCATAAATTTGGAGCTTGTATATTTTTCAAGTTCTTTTTTCTCTTCTTTATTCTTTCACTATTAACCTTTCAATCTTTTTTTTTATTATTTCGTTCTTACTTTGCAGGAATAGTCGTTACTTCATTTCCATGGGGCTATCTGGTGGACACGCGAGGTAGGAAGAATATGGTGGTGTACAGTTCTCTGGCTGCGGGAGTTTTTGGTGTTATTGCAGCATTTATGCCGAATCTTATAAGTTTTACAATGTTTAAAATGCTGAGCTCCCTATGGTAATATTCTGATCAATGATATAATTGTTATTACTTTTTAATAAAATACATTTCAAATTCTGCGTGCGATTTCTGCTAGAGAAAATTAATTTAATTTAATTTTTATTTCTTTGCTCTGGAAAGATTATTTTTCGAGAAATAAGGATTGGAAGTGTTTTTTCACTTCGTTAAAGTCGCATACAGTTACATTATCCTCGCGAAATTAGACTCTGCCATATGTGGCAAATACATATTTTATATTAATATATAAATGTTAATCATTATCACGTTTTAGTATAGCGTGTCCAGCGGCAGTACCATATACATTTATTGGTGAAATAATGCCTCCACGATATAAAGATATAACACTTTCTATAGTAAACGCAATGCAGATATCCGGATCTGCCATAGTACCATGTAAGTGAAATATTTATTAGATACTGTTAATTGTATATTTACTAGAAATTGTGATTTAAACCATAATTAAAGTGAAATATGGTCTAGATAATTAATTCTGCTAATATACATATTTTTGAAAATTTATTTTCTTGTTTTCATATAATAATATTATTGCACAAAATCTGTTCTGATATTTAAACCCCCATAGTATATGAAAATTATTATTACAATATAATACCGTCGTCGTGTCGTGGCCTGTGCAGATTTGCTTTTTTAAATTTCTTTTATTTTTTACTATTTTTCTCCCGAGTAAACAATTCTCTAAGTTCAGTAGGTCTAACGGAGTGGCCACGAATCGTCAACCGTACTATTTTGTCTATAAACATTGAGTTAAATTTACTAATAATTTAATATTTGTTATGATATATGTTGCTTTTTCTCATTTATTTCCAGTGCTAGCCTGGGCAATTCTTCCATTCAATTTCAAAATGGATTTTGGACTATATTATTTCCGACCCTGGAGGTTATTAACACTTATATATTCACTGTTCTTTGTCATTAGTGCTATTTTGATGTCTTTAGGACCTGAAAGTCCAAAATATTTAATTTCGCAAGGAAAACATGACGAAGCTTTGCAAGTGTTAAGAATAATTTACGCGGGAAATAAAAGGAAGTCCCCTGAGAGCTATCCTGTAAGTATAGTCCAATATAAAATATTTACGATTTTGTTACATATATTATATCCGACATTTCAGTCACGTTTGTCTTGTCTTCAAAGTTTCCGTTACACGCATCTTATGGAAATATGAACAGTAATATACATTTTTACTTATTATTTCTAGAAAGAAATACATAACAATTCATTCTAAATTTTACTCATACAGTCAAAATGTTTACATTTTACACCTAATAAAAAAAAAGATAAAAGTTAACTTACAAATTTTAGGTAAACGTTGATATTCGAAACGTTGTTTATGACAGTTCTAAAAGAATAGATAAAAGTTATTAACCTAATTATCTATTTAAATATATTTTGTAATTTTTTTTTCTCTTTATTTTACCAAAACGAATATTCACTTTATATATTAATATTTCTCATGTATATGATAACCTTGACCATGACCTAATAAGAATATAATACAATTAACACATTGTAGAATAAAGAGCATTATTAACTATGATGTTTACAGCATATAGTTTATCATAATATAAATATTGTCGACGACATACATACATGTGATTGTGCCTGGCGACTGCGCTTGTACTACACAATTATTTATTTTCCCATCTGAATCACAATTATATATGATAGCGAACGTTTCCGGCAATTCAATAAAACATTTACTTTGTGGCAATAACTTTCCTATTGACATAAGTTTTTTTTATTTTTGAACCCATTGAAATACTGAAAACTTATATCGATTCTGAAAAAAACAAAAAAAAATTCCAAATAAGGGCGAGTCGGGCACGCCAACCCGCGCGCTTGTTTCTCGCTTGGAATAGAGGCTTAAATACCAAATATTACCCACTTTTTAAGGCTATTACTTTTTATCATTTAACCACAAATGTATAGTTTTCACATTTTTTCCTGAACTAATACTAACTGTAGATGCTAGCTGCCAAACACTACGTTAACCGGAAGTACCCTATTTATTTTGATTGCTTTTATAGTGTCGAAATATGCCTTGTTTGAATGTTAACTCGATATCTCCAAGCGTTCTTGAGATAAGGGCTCTTGACAGACAGACGGACGGACAACAAAGTGATCTTATAAGGGTTCCTTTTTGCCTTTAAAAGATACGGAATAAAATCATTTATTTCTTCACACTATGTAAAGTATACAATATTTTATGTAAACAAAAGGTAGTATGTATACAATATTTTATGTAAACAAAAGGTTATTATTTACATAGAATATTCCTTATAATCATGTGAGGCGTCCAGGCTCTCACTCGGGGAATGACTAAATATATACCTGCGTATGCACCGAACTATTGTTACAGTAGGTGACATACATAAGACAGAGAAATAAGTACAAGAATAGGTAAAACGTAGGTAAAATCAACATGAATAGGTAAATATAGGGCAGACTTTACCTTGTATTTCCATTTGGGGTATAACATGATTCGGTGTGTTTTCTTTATTATTCAATTCTGTTACAAAATAGTCTATCAGTGCGTGTACTGCGTCTGAAGTCGATCTATTTACACGAAAAATGAAACTGGTCTAAATGGTCCTAAGTAATTGACAAGTATTTTATTGAATATATTATACCAACAACGATGAGTTACAGTTTTGTTAATATACATGTTTAGATAAAATTATTTACATATGATGTAAAAAAAATATCTTAAATATGTATATATTAATATCAATTGACGTCATGCCTTACTTTCACATTAGTGCTAATATTATATATTTATAAATATATATATGTGTATGTGTTTATCAAAGTAGAGCTCAATATTTTGAAGAGTTTTAATGTATCAGCATTTCATTTGTGTATCTATATTGTATATACTAATATAATAAAGCGGAAAGATTGTTTGTCTAAACACTAAAATCTCTTGAACTATTAGTCGGACTTGCCTTTTTTATTTTGTATTAAGCAAAGCACTCTGACTGATGCTGATCATGGCGGCTTGTATTTTTTAGTCGTTTTATTTTTTCTAAATAATTTATTAATGCTACACATATTAATAAAAATAATGCTTTTTTTTCGAATGGACTTTATTGCTGTTGACCTGGACTGGTCTTGACAACGTTATTTAGGCTTTCATTAATTAGATACATTATTTTAATGGTTTTAACTGAATGGCATCATGCTTATTAATCTGACGGCCTAGAGTAGACAATTGTACTGAAGATTTTAATACTTTAATTACATGAAAACATATTTTTGACAGGTCACAAGCCTTAAGATGCAGGATACTCATAAAGGAAAACTAACATTTTTTAATTCGCTCCTCACTCAAACGAGACCTCTGTTAAAGTCACCTTATTTAAAATGGTTGACTTTAAATGGAATTCTGTTTTTCGGTGCTTTTGCTACGTAAGTAAAATATAAATAAATATACATACAAATATTTAAAAAATAAAAATTAAGGGGCAAAGATAAGTGACTAGTTGTAGATCAAGGGCACAAGTGTATTACTCCCCACTCAAGGAAATGAAATATTACAACCAAAAAGAGCCTATCTTTAATTCATAAATAAATTAATACACTTAATTATATTGAGATAATCTAAGAAGGTGACGTATAATCTCTGTGTGATTTCAAATCAAGGCTTCAATTATTACTTCAATACAATTTTATTTTTACAACATACTCGTAGATTAAATGGTCTCTACATGTGGCTACCAGATGTTCTTAATAGAGTACTGACGAAAAGCGGCGATGGTGGTTTTACTGCTTGTGAAGTAATAGCCCAAAGGCTCAATGAGGTAGATATAATAAAATAAAGAGTATATATATATATATATATATATATATATATATATATATTAAACCTTTAATATAATGATTATTTTTTTAATATATTTAAACATTGTTTTGTTTCCTTATAGACGGCGACAGATTCGACCGTTTGTGACGACTCTATAGAAACGGTCACTTTCATGATAAATACAATAGCTAATTTCACGTGTGCCTTTATAGCGTTAGCTGTAAGTAGCACAGTGAAGTTGATTGGAAAGAAGACTCTACTTATTTTAGTGTTCGTCATTATAGGCACGTTTTGTATCTTAATTAATTTCGTTACACAAACTATACTATTCGCTGTACTTCTATCGTCTGTGCCGCTCATGGGACTATCGATTGGCCCTATAAACGCATATTCTGTGGAAATATTTCCCACACATTTAAGGTAAATATTATTTTATTTAAAAAAAAAATCGATATGTTAAAATGCAAAAATAAATATATATATATATATATGTTTTTTTTAAACAATGACTATATATTATAAACCTACTTGTTCCTAAATTTTTGATTGAAATTGCGTATTTTACATAAATGCACATAATCTGTGAATTTAACATAGTTATAATAATTAATATTTATTAACAACTTATATTTGTAGAGGAATGGCCGTCAGTCTTACAATGATGGTGGGTCGCTTCGGCTCTATAGTGGGGACCAACGTAGCCGGAGCACTTATCAACGCTTCTTGTGAAGCGACATTTTACTTGTTTAGTATTTCATTAATAGGTCAGTATAACACAAAATAATAATTTAATAAATTATATATGAGAAAAAATACAATAGATCAATCAACTAATTATCTAATATTTTACCAACTTTTCTAGTCCAGTCGTTGCGCACGGGCACAAGCATGTGACTGTGAACGCGACTGATTGTGGGTTCACAGTTCCCATCAGGGGAAATGATACACTTAAAATTTTCATTTCTTCACTCTAGTGTCTTGCCATTCAACACGCAGTGCTTCCAAAAATCCGCGGAAAATGGGGAACGGAGTGTCCTAACACTAAATTCTCTCTGCCTACCCCTGTGTGTGTAAAAGAAAAGTTTTTAATTTTAACAACTTTTTTGGTAACATGTATATGATAACTAAAATTCAATGAAATCATATATTAATATCCATGTTTTTATTTTTTACAGTCTGCGGATTCTTATCATTTTTACTTCCGAGGTCAAAAGCAAGTCCAAAGAAGCAAAATCTACAAAAGATAATGACGCACCTGTAAATTGCAATGGAATTTTAAAATAAATTTATATCCTTTGAGCTTTAATTGTAATTTGAAAAAATACTTCATTATTGGAAAACTGAATAAATTAATCATAACCTTATATTTTAAACTGTCTGTCTATCCTGATTCCATTCCAATCGATATAATAAAAATAAATTGCCTTTTTTGGAGGTATTTTTTAAAATAACATACAAATTCAGGTCAATTAGATACAAAAAAAATCGTTTAATATGAGAACAATATTATAGAAAAATAAAAAAAATAAATTCCATATTACAAAGACTAAAAAAATCCACCACCCATTTTTTAACCAAGTGAATCTACTCAAGTGTTCAGTAGAATTTCAATGGGTTAAATTTGTTACTTCTTCTATTTTTTTATTTTTTTGGTATGTTTCGCTTATAAAATTCAAGAGTGCAATTTTTAAGTATCATTCTTGATAATAGTTACAACTATAATATTTAGTCTACTGTTATTTTTTTCATTTTTATTTACTTATTTAAACGAGTCGATTGTAATACATAGAAAACCAAATTAAACTATTTATATGAAAATGAAAATTTAAGACATCTTGATACCCACATTACAGGATTGTATAAAGATATTTCCCAAAGTATTCCTATATACCTACCTAAAGCACCTTTAGCAAAAACGTATTTGCTTTGAATGTTGTTTCGACTAATAATTTTAGTTTTTGACACTTTTTAAACAATTTTAAACCAATTTAAATCTACATATACTTAAGTTCTATATTATATATGAATCGATATAATACTATGTAAGAGTACAAAAAGAATAAACTTTATTTATAAACTCTGATACCTATTATGCATTATATATTACTTAGCTTTATATACAATTCCTATTAGTTATTTTTCGGCAAACACCGTGATAAGACGATAGTTTATTCTCGTTATGACTGAGCCTTCTTCATTATAGTGAACATAGTCTTTGAGTTTCAAATCTTTGATAGTTTTCAAATAGTCTTCTTGGAAATCTTCCATCAGTTCCTGCGGTATTTTAAACGAATCGATTCCTGCTATGAAATCTGATTACCAAAAAAAAATTAATATACAAATATATTTAAAATTTAAAAGAAAAGTTATTTTATAGCTTACAATTGATAGAGCTATCGAAATATTTTTCATATAGATTAAATGTAATTTAATAGAGGAATTAAAGTCTTAAAAACTAGCGAAAAATAGATAATACAAAGAAGTGATAACAAACATTTATATTCGAGATATTGATTTACTTACTTTTAATTGCCTCCACGCCGATGTATGTAAAGGTATTTTCAGTACAACGCACATCAATATTGTTAAAACCGATAGATGTCAATATTTTCTTAATTACTTTTTCAGGGTCCTTTAAAATAAAAAAATTAAAAAGTCGGTCCAAGAATTAGGGAATTATATTTCTGAAATTATGTTTAATTTTTTGATCACCTGACAATCATGGTACGGTGAGACGATATGTTCAACGTCTCTCAGCCAGTTATTCCATTTATTTTGGCGAGCTAAATTTCTATAAATAGTGTATACGGGTACGTATCCCACTATTATAAGTAGACAAGCGCCACCACTCGTTAATAGATTGTATATATTTGTGAATGCTATCCTGAAACATATGTAGAAACGGTAAATTCCTTTATATCATACCGAGTAGACTATGTCATATAGAATAGAGAAGTAATAGACATACAATCTTCGAATTATGGAAATTTTCGATAATTTATTATTATTAGAGCATTCCTTTGCATCCACTGACAAGCTGCATCAAGCAGCTTCCGGCAAGCTTGATTTGATCGTTGTTACACTTGTCAGGGGACTTATCTCCGATAATTTACATTGTACATTTATTCGAAATATATATATATTTATACTATAACATTGAGATTCTGGGATCTTGGGCCAATAGGTAGGTGTTTTTCTAAATGGTGTGGGATAGAAATACTCTAAGAAAGTTTATTGATAATGAAAATATATTGTGATTTGAAGGAAAAAAGTAAAAAAATAAGATAACAGAATTCAATGAATGACTTCAAATCAAAATTCTTTTAAAAACATTGATTTCGTGGTTGTCGTAGAAGAAATGGGATAATTTCGAAGAATATATTTTTCGGTCGAATTGCGAACCTCTTATCTTAAAGTTGGTTAAAAGTAATATTAAATATAAAACTTATTTAAGCACTCACTCCTGCTGTCTTATCCAATTTAGGGCGTAATTGGAAAAAACGAAATCAAACTTTCCTCGCAACTCGTCAGGTAAGTCACCCTCTATGTCGAGGGTTGTAAAGCTTAGAAGGTTGGTCGCGTGATGTTTGTTTGCGAATTGTACCATTCTTTCACTTATATCACTTCCCACGACTCTTGTACAATTACTGGGTAAAAATTTTGTTAGTATATTTGATGTAACACTCCCATCTCCGCTACCAATGTCTAAAACTGCGTTCCCATCGTTTTTCCACTTAATTTTCTGCGCATATTCTTGTAAGCACAGCAAAGCGTCCCTTTTTTGTATAGCATTATTTTTATGATATATTTCAGCATTTTCCATGTTGAGATATTTTTAAATTTACATAAAAAAAGAAAAAAAAAGTACGCGTTGACCCTATCCTTGCGTTCGGCGCGGTTTCGGCGGTCAGTCTCGTCAGGAGCTTAGATCGTATGTATTTATACGTGTCGCTGCGGCGTCGATGTACGTTGACTCCGGCAAAGATGGTCGACAAAGGCCAGTTCCAGGCAAGGCATGGCTCTTGTAATCTGATATTTAGTGTAATCAATGATTACGTGAAAAAACATTTTAAGCCTTATTGATAATTTATTTATCCTCACGTGTCTTTCTTCTCTATTTTAGTAATATATTCAGTAATATTTACTTTTTTTCAGCTTCAGGGCTATCGATATCCCGCATGTAAAAAGTTAGTCCTAGAAAACCTAGTGTTAAGAGCCCGGTTCCTCAATTTACGCCGAATTTTCGGGATTTTGTTAAGTGGCGTAAATATTTCATATCCTTTAGAGAAAAATGAACCCACAATCTATCGCGCTTATAGTCACACTTTATGCCCCTCCTCTGCGACTGGCCTCAGTTTAACTTTTTTTTCCTAAATAATTAATATCAGCGAGTATATTAAAAAAGTGACAAAATAATAATAGGACATTTTTTCGAGTTTAACGGTAAAATAGTTACTATCAGTATTTTATATAATTTTTAACATTCAAAATTCAAAAATTTTTTTTTTTCGTGGGTGTTCCACCCAGAAATTTAAAAAAAAGATTATAAATTTGGATACCTGATGTGGAGCCTTGGCAACCTGTCTTAACTAAAAGAGATTACTTGCCTTGGGGAAAATTGAAGAATATGACAAACAATTTGGTGAAGGCGGTTACAATTGAGGTCTATTTTCTAATGATAGGTATATTATTGATGACTGCCTCGCTCCTGAAGAATAATTACGATATTTGGTAGACGTTCGCGCATCCCCCGATTAACAAAATTATTTTATAGTCTTTTCCACTTATATCTTTTACATGAATTCGCTAACAGTATCATAATCAATAAGCTTTACGTATCTACGTAATGCTCTAATATCTAATAAAGCACATTATTATGAAATATCAAGTATAGACTTTGGTCGTATTTTTTAATTCAAAACATTAAAAAATCCTTATAGAAATTACGATAATATCGTAATAACACATATTCGAAGTCATTATAATTGTCAGTCAATTCTGTGTATAATGTGAATAATCATGTAGTTCAAGCGAGTGAAGCCGCGGGCGAGCCGCTAGTATATATTAATATATTTTCAATTGCTTCCTCTCAAAGCACAGCTCACAAACCATGCGTGCCATAATAAGCGATAATTAATAATTTATATGTTGGTAATGTCTTAGATATATAAATCCAATAATCATTAACTAGTTTGAGAGACGGATCTTACTGCCTATAACTCGTTGAGTATTGCAGCACCGCGACGCCACGAGGCGATTGAAAGTAGAACTAACTCGCTTTCGGCTTTACGGCTGAAATATTGACAGACGGACAACAAAGTAATCTTATAAAGGTTTCGTTTTTTCTCAAAAGGTACGGAGGTACGGATCCCTAAAAAAAGAATCATCGGAATTGGTTGGTGTGACATTGAGATATTCGTCCATTTGTCACGCACATATCTAAGGCAAATTTAAAACTTATGTGATATAATCACCGATACCATTGTCAGAAATTAACCAAATTAAAATTGGTTAACACGGGAAGCACTAGCTTTCAAAAAAAAAAGTATCCTCAAAACTTGTTCATCCAGTAAAAATTTCTGAGGTAACAAACATAAAAAAACAACCTCCTTTCCTAACAGAAGTCGGTTAAATATATATTCTTATAATGAAATGGTTAATTTAGTGAACCTTGACTAATCCTTTTTATGTAAATAAAATAATTTTTAGACGAAGTACCTGGCAACACTTTACAACTAAATGTGACATATGGGGTTGTAACTTAATGAAAACTTTTAATGATCTATGTGCTATATTCAATTTATTAATAATTGATATTTTCAAATGTAAACCAACTATTATCATATAAATTAGTACACTCAGAAAAAAAATCTTCTCATTAATTCAACAGTCTTTGTTAGTAAGACCATATTGATGGAAAAATGCAATGAAAAGCAATTATTGAGAAATGAGAGGAAATAATAATCGTTAAAGGAAATCAATAATGCAAACAATTTAAATTATTTATACGAACATCTAGGTGTAATATATACCTATTAACTAGTTATTTTTTTTTAACGCAGGAAATGGAAACGACACATACGAGTATTGTCTTACAAAGTCGTCTGGGCTTTATATAATATAAACAGGTCGCGGTAGATCGCACTTTTAAATGAATATTGAAAATATTTTACAAATATTTTTTTGCCTATTGTGGCGTAATGGGAACTTTGTCTGGCAACGCGATGGACGAACGCAAGATCAATCTTCACTCGAGGATTTGAAGGATTATATTTGAATTACTTATGTCAAAACAAAGCACAGCATTTAGTATTATTTCAATAAAATAAAAAAATGAAATCCAAATATTTATTACCATAAATAACCATTACACCTTAATTTACATTCACGCATTGTAATTTACATTTAAAACATGTATATACTATATATAAAGATACCGATACTATCAAGAAAATCAAAATGTATTGGGTACTTCCGGTTGACCAATAATTATGAAATTTGGCAGCCAGCATCTACAGATAGTACTAGTTCAGGAAAAACATCTGAAAACTATACATTTATGGTTAAGTCTTAAAAAATAATACTTTTAAAAGGTTCAAGTGGGTTTTTTACTTTTTTATAATTTTTACGCACCCTCGGTGGGCAATGATGCAATTTCTCAGTATCACTCTCAATAAAAGTCAAAACTCTCTCTCTGTTTTTTTTATTTACTAATTTAAACTAGTCAATCGAAATACGCAGAAAACAAACTTAAACAACTTATATAACTTATTATCATCATATTATAGGATTGTACAAAAATATCTCTATAAGTATTACTTTAATGATATATTTTATTATTTGAACATACGACTTGATAAGAGAAAAAAATAAAAATGGCAAAAAAAAATGGCAAAACGCCTAGTTATATTAAGTAGACACCTATAGCAAAAATGTATTTGTGTTGTATGTTATTTTGATGAACTAACAATTTTGGTTTTTGACACTTTTTATATGCGTAATAGTCTTAAATCTACTGTATAATAGTCTTAAGTCTACTGTATGTAAGTATATACTGTAACTATTAATAAGTAATATACTGTAACAAATTTCTACTCGTTATTTTTCGGCAAATACAGTGATAAGACGATAGTTCATTCTGATTTCGGCCGAACCTTCTTCATTATAGTATACATAGTCTATGAGTTTCAAATCTTTAACAGCTTTCAAATAGTCTTCCAGGAAGTCTTCCATCAGTTCCAGCGGTATGTTAAACGGATTGATTGATGCCAAGTGATCTGTGATAACCAAAAAATGAATTATCGTGAATATTTATTAATAGAAAAATTATGTTTTTAAGAAAACTCTCTTATATTTTCCACTCGTGATTGCGTCGCAGTGTGATTTTTTTAGTTTCATGCCGTATTGCCGTTGAGATACTCCCTTGCCAAGTTTTCGCCTAATTTTCGAGACATATAGCGTGTTAAGAGGCGGTACTCATTGCCACTCTTTATCTTGTTACCAGAGCAAGGTAATGAAAGTAATTCATTCCCATTCAATCCATAACAGTCGCATTTATAGTCATACATTGTGCCACAGCACCATATTAGCCCCGTGAACCTATACCCTATTTACGAAACTACGATCGATTTCATCAAAGATTAATTATTTTTTTTTTATTTTATCATTTTTAATGACTCAAAATTTTCATTTTGAGTCATTTTACTGATGTTATAATATACATTTCAAAAATATGTTACATTGCGTTTCGTTTACTTTGATATATAGTCAGTCAGTCAGGGTTTTCAATGCGTGAGCAATTCTAAGTACATTGCACAGCAATATAAGAAATTCATTAGAATGAAAGTGACGACATTTGTCGAAATTTGGTCATACCAACTCAGACTCAGAGTTCATACGCAACTTTGCAAGATTATTACATGATCAAATGCACAGTTTACGATTCTATAAAGAACATACAGACAAATACTCACATTTAAATATATAAAGATTTTAAAATTTTACAAAATTGCACATGTGCAATTTGAAATTTTATAAAATTTGAAGTGAAAAGAAAATAATATAATAATCAAAAATAAAAATTGTTTTGATATTTAAGATCAGGAACATTGTAAATGTGTATATTCACCCCATTTAACGGTATCAAAAATGCCATGAATTATTTTCTTAATTTTTTATAATATTGTTTAAATACATCTGAAAACACCCAAAGTTTGAGACACATTTTAACACTATTCCTATTTCTTGTACAGCTACTGCGGACGTTTCACATTAAAATGTGATTTCTTGTTATCGGTCAGATTATATCCGCCATTTTTACTATCGTTCAACCTGTTCATAAGAAATAAGACAGTATCGTTGTGATTCCGTGTCACGTTTTTATTTTCATGTTTTGTTGAGTGTTAAATTGTTTTCCCTATTTTTAATATTTCAAAACCTGCGCCAAATTAAATAAAAAAATTCTTTATTTTTTCAAGGCCAGAACAAAACTGCATTTAATGTCAGTACGTAACGTTACATATAAGCGGGTTAGACGATACACAGTATGTCTAACACGTATACACGTACACATAACACCACTGATATACGCACTATCAAGGAAAAGTACCAAAATATGCAATAACGCTACTAAAATAGAATTATATGCATGTGCACATGCAAATACGCTCATGTATATAATCCGATGTCTAGTGATACTATATTCGAGATATTCATTTACTTACTTTTAATTACGTCCACACCGATGTATGTATAAAATTTTTCAATACAACGTACATCAATGTTGCTAAATCCGATAGATGACATCATTTTGTTAATTACTTTTTCAGGGTCCTTTAAAATAAAAAATTAAAAATGACATCTTCACGCTATATCCCGCACACAGCAGGGTAGGCAGAGGGAACCTCGGTGTTAAGACACTCCGTTCCCCACTTTCTGAAAAACTCTGGAGGCATAGCGTGTTGAGTGGCAGAACACAACGCTGCACTTTGCCTCGACACCAGAGCGAAGAAAATGGAAATATAAAAGTAAATAAATATTTTACTCCCTCGAGTGGGAATCGAACCCACAACCACCGCGTTACAGTCACACCCTTGTGTCACTGCGCCACGACGTCAAGTTAGGAAATTATATTTCTGAAATTATGTTTATGATTTTTTTGATCACCTGACAATCATGGTATGGTGAGACGATATGTTCAACGTCTCTCAGCCAGTTATTCCATTTATTTTGGCGAGCTAAATTTCTATATATAGTATATACGGGTATGTATCCTAAGAATGTAAGTAGACAAGTACCACCCCTCATCAGTAGATTGTATATATTTGTGAATGCTATGCTGAAAACGTCAAAGCAGTAAATTCGTCTACGGCATATAGAGTAGAGTATATCATATAAAATAAAATGTATCATATAGAATACAAAAGTAATTCACATCGGCCTATCGAATCTATTCGCAGTCTTAGGTCTACGAAATTTTTCGTTAATTTATCATAATTATAGGCTTATTTTATGTCCACTGCTGGACTACGCTTCCCCTACTGTCAGGGGATTTTTCGACGAGCCGACCTGAACTATACAAATATTTACTAAATATATTTGTGAAATTATTATGTGGTGAATTTTAAAAATACACGAAACACGTGTTTGAAGAAATATTTTTAAGGGTCTGATTTTAATTTTTTATAAAAATCGGTCGCGATTTAAACATTTTTCCATACAAACTTGCAACTCTTATTTCACCCCTTTAAGGTTATTACACTTATATTAGTACATTATGAAAAAAAATATCGGTCAATACTTCACATTTCTACGTACGTGCGTCTTACCTCAGTCAGTCTGTACATCTCCTTTTATATATACTCGTATATACATATAGATAATTTACATTTTACTCCATGTTTTAAAAGAAATATATCTTATGTTTATTTTTTAATTAACAACTGAATCTTATGTTTAAGTTCTAGTTGAGAACATTTCATATTAATTATAAGTATACAATAATAAGTAAAATATTTTTATTTTTTGCTACGGAACCCTTCACAGGCCGGTTTTTATTATTTTTGAGTTCAGTATATCTGTTGTGTATTCAAATATAAAACTTATTTAAGTACTCACTCTTGCTGTGTTATCCAATGTAGGGTGTAATTAGAATAAACGACATCAAACTTTCCTCGCAACTCGTCAGGTAAGTCACCCTCTATGTCGAGCGTTGTAAAGTTGATAAGGTCGGTCGCGTGGTGTTTGTTTGCGAATTGTACCATTCTTTCATTTTTATCACTTCCCACGACTCTTGTACAATTACTGGGTAAATAATTTGTTAGTATATTTGATGTAACACTCCCATCTCCGCTACCGATGTCTATAACTGTGTTCCCATCGTTTCTCCATTTAATTTTCTGCGTATATTCTTCTAAACACTGCAAAGCATCCCTTTTTTGTACAGAATTACTTTTATGATATAGTTCAGCATTGTCCATGTTGAGATATTTTGTAGATTAAGAAAAGAGAAAATAAAATGCGCGTGCGCTTGTTCCTTGCGTCCGACGCGGTTTCGACGGCCTATCTCGTTAAGATTATAGATTGTATATATGTATTTATACGTAACGGTACACGGCACCATAGACTCAAAGCAAAGATGGCCGAGGAAATAAAATGTGCCTTGCTCTTTAAACCTGAAAATTAAGGTAAGGAATGATAACGTGAGAAAATATTACAACCTTATATAATTAATGATTTATTTATCTCTCTGTGCCTTTCCACACTATTTAATTTTTTTTTGTCAGCTTCACGCTGTATATCGCATATAACTGAGTAGGCAGCTGACTCCGTTCCCTATTTTGCGCCAAATTTTCGATCGATCGCGTGTTGAGTGCCGGAAATAAACGCCTAGTTTTGCCTCGTTACCAGAATGAAGAAATGAAAATACATAACAATTTCCCTGAATGGGAATCGAACCCACAACCATAGCATATACAGTCACACTCTTATATCACTGTAGCACGATGGCCTCTGTATTCCTTTATTTATAATAATTATTATCAGCAAAAATTTGAGTAGTAACAAAATTATAATAAAACATTTTTTTCTTGTTTAACCCTAGAAAAAAATTCCTTTACTGTCATAATTAGCATATATATAGTGAAACTAACAAAACAAAATTCCAATAAATACCCAGGTGATGTCACTCTGAGTAAAACGCTAAACAATTTATATTATAAATATAGAAGGTAAAATATTTTTTATAGATATAATAAATAAATAACATATATTATAAGATATTTTTTTTATTATACATAAATATTTAAATATATTCGTTACATGAAAACAGTAATTCGATCTGAACAAAATATGGTTAAAATATATATAATAATGTACAGAGAGAAAACTTTAGTCTTCGAGAGAGTTAATATGAATTGAATTTTCGAAAGAGGCCGTCGTGGCGCAGCGGCATAAGGGTGTGACTGTAACGCGACGGTTGTGGGTTTGATCCACGCATATTTCTATTTTTTCGCTCTGGTGTCGAGGCAAAGTGCGGCGTTAAGTTCTGCCACTCAACACGCAATATATGGAACAAGAGGTTCCCTCTGCCTACCCTGCTGTGTGCGGTATACAGCGTGACTGTGAACTGAAAGATTCTCTAGGGCAGGTGGAGTAGGAGACGCGCGTACCACCTTCTTGTACCCCCTGGTCTAAAGCGGTGGAGCAAGTTTACGTTCTAGTTGCAGACCAGCCTCTCACAGTCCAGCATAGCCCCCACCACATTGGCCAGTGTGAGGTCCCTACCCACTACTTAATGATTTATTTATTCATAATGAATGAAGCCACAAGGCGTGGCATTGTGGGACCCAAGCGGGACATTTAGCCGAAGTGTGATGTGCCGCATCCACGGAGGCATCACACTCATGGCATACCGGCGACATACACCTCGCGACCGCTCGCTTGCTCGGAATACATGTACCCTGGCATGCACTTCCGCCTGTAGCTCCCACGGCGGATCGCTTGCCAAAACAAATTCAATCTAGACGAAATCCTACAGGTGACATATATTTATTTTGATAAGGATGAATACCAAATTATAAAAAAAATGATTTAATTAAATTTTTATCCATTATTATTTTATAATTTAATTTTAATCAATTTATAGAAAATATATTAACAATAAGCCGATAAATTTAAATTTTAATTAAATATATTAAAATGGTTACTGTAGCCCAACCTTTAAACATAAACATAAATCATCTCGGACTTTTTAATAGATTTTTAAGGGACTATATTTTTTGTAAAACAATGTTTTTAAGAGTCTCATAAAATTGAGTCCAGGAAGCTAAATTTGGGCGATCTTTTCTTTAAACAACAGTTCCGCGTTGCTTAGCAACGGTTGCGTAGCGACAATTGAAATAACATGGCAGAATAAAATATATGGTTGTCAAATCGGATTATATTCTAATATATTAGTATAAGTCGTGAATATTAAAAACATGACAAAAAAATTACCTATGTCCATCCCAAGACCTCTATATAAACTTTTATCACAATCAAATCAACGGCTTAGCCCTGATTGTAATACAGACAGACAGAGTTACTTTTGAATTTATAATATAGATATGGAGTTCTTTATTTTTGTTTATCTTGTTTTTTCCCTGTGTGAAGAATACAACTTAACATTTTACTATAAAATATATATTCTTAAAATGATATTGGCAGAGTAGTTGACCTTGCGTGTATCCTCTTAATCTTTAATCTTTTTTTATGTGGATAAAATGATTTGGTGGTTTCTTTTACAGCTTATGGGGTTCTTAAGTGACTGAAACGTTCAAATGTAAGGCAACTATTATAATATTACACAGTATACTTGTTTACAAAATCTTATGGCTAATTCAAAATTCTTCGTAAGACTATGTTGGAGAAAAAAATGTAATAAAAAGCAATTATGACGTAACGAGAGGAAATAATAACTTAAGGAAATCAATTACACATCCATAAATAATTGAAGTTATTTATACTAACATTGTAGCTCTATATATGTTAAATTATAGTTTTTTCTAAACATTGAAATGAAAAGGATAACTATACGAATATACATACAGCAGATTTACATTTTTTTTTTATTTCATATAATAATGAATTTGATTTTTTGCGGTACAAGTATTATGTTTATTTTTAATAAAGTAACTCGATCTGTAATGTTTATGTATATTTATTTTTTGCCTGAATGTCTAAGTTTTATAATCACATAAACATTTTTTGGTAAGGCAGTTTTAGATGATAACTAAAAGCATAAACAACTGAACGATTTCAAAAGTAAAACCAAATAGAAAGGGTTATAATTGTACGCATAATAAATAATAAGAAGGTAGTCAGTGAATGATAGTTTTAACGGAAAAATATTAGTGGTGGATGGTAGGTATAAGTAATTAATTATCTTACTCTATAAATGACGTGAAGACCGAAGCAGCGCCTGGGACTTGCGACCACAGCTGTAGGCTTCAGAAGGCGAATGTTGTTATAACAGAAACACCAGCCCAGTGTAAATAGGTGTTAACCGCATTCGTAATTACAATAGTAATTAATTAATTAAAAAATCTATTACCCAAACAGTCGATGTCAGGTGGCGGCGGGGCACAAGTAGTGCTCCGAAGCACGCCAGAGCCAAGACTCCAAGTATATAATTATAAATAGGTTACCACATTTACAATTATAATAATATTAAAGTTATATAATAAAAGTATATATTGTATTAATTAATCAAGTTATCAATTATCCAAATAGTCGAGGTTAGCTGGTGGCTGAGCAGGAGTAGTGCACCCAACTATACCAGACGCAAGACCGCTACCACGACATTTCTGACATCCGGGTCTAAAGCCGGGCAACGGTATCAGTGCGTAATAGAAATATACAAAAATAATAGAGAGTACAATTTTAATTTAATACAGGTTCAATTTTTCTATTCTTTTTTTAATAACTTAAACTAATCAATGGTAATACATAGAAACCGAAATAATACAACTTATACTATATAAACTTATTATTTATACATTAAACTTATCCAAGTCATCATGATTTAAAGAATTGTATAAAAATATTGTTAGAAGTATTACATTAACGATATTTTTTATTATTTGAAAGTGGGGGATGGAATGCCTTAAGACAACGTCTCCCTCTGCCTATGCTGCTATGTGCAGGATACAGCGTGAAGCTGATTTTTTACGTACTATCAAGAATTAGGATACGAACAAATTATAATATAATAAGTAATATATTTTAACAATTTCTACTAGTTATTTTTCGGCAAATACCGTGATAAGACGATAGTTCATTCTCATTCTGGCTGAACCTTCTTCGTTATAGTATACATAGTCTATGACTTTCAAATCTTTAATAGTTTTCAAAAAGTCTTCCAGAAAATCTTCCATCAGTTCCTGCGGTATTTTAAACGGGTCGATGGATGCTAAGTGATCTGATTAAAAACAAATGAATTATGATGCAAATATATTTAAAAATTGAGGCCAGTCGTGGCGCCAAGGCAAAGAGTGTGACTGTATAACCGGCTGGTTATGGGTTCGATCCCCACTCAAGAAGATGAAATATTTATTTAAGTTTATAATTCCATTTCTTCAATCTGGTGTCAAAACAAAGCGCGGCGCTTAGTTCTGCCACTCAACACGCAATGCCTCCAGAATTCGGCAGAAAGTGGAGAACGAAGTGTCTTAACACTAGGTTCCTTCTGCCTACCTTGCTGTGTGCGGGATATAGCCTGAAGCTGATTTGTTTTATTTTTTATTAATATAATAAAAAAATGTTTTTAAGAAGCTCCATTATAGGTTCTAGAGAATGTATAATAGATATTTTTATTTAATTCTGCCGTTAAGATACATCCTTCCCAACTTTTCGCCCAATTTTCGAAACATATAGCGTGTTAAGAGGCGGTACTCATTGCCGCTCTTTATCTTTTTACCGGAGCAAGAAAATGAAAATAATTCAATCTATTGAACCCACAACAGTCGCGTTTATAAACCTAGATATTTTCTGTATATGTTTACTTTTTGGTTATTTTTTTGTTAAACACAGAACTTAAGGTCTCAACAACCAGCAAAAAATTGAGAACACAAAGACTTTCTGCCAATTTCAAAAAAAGTGATAACAAACAAACAAAATGATATTCGAGATATTTATTTACTTACGTTTAAAAGCTTCCCGACTGGTGAATGTATACGATTTTTCAGTACAACGCACATCAATATTGCTAAATCCGATAGATGTCATCATTTTCTTAATTACTTTTTCAGGGTCCTTTAAAATAAAATTTAAAAAAAATCAGGTCCAACAGTTTGGAAAATCATATTTATGAAATAATCTTTTTTTATCACCTGACAATCATGGTATGGTGACACGTAATGTTCAACGTCTCTCAGCCAGTTATTCCATTTATTTTGGCGAGCTAAATTTCTATATATAGTATACAAGGGTATGTATCCTATGAATGTAAGGAGACAAGTACCACCCCTCATCAATAGATTGTATATATTTGTGAATGCTATGCTGAAAAGTAAAAAAAGTAACTTTATCTCCATCGTATAGAGTAATTAATGTACATCACATATATAATCTAGTATATTATATAGAATAGAGAAGTATACACATCGGCCTATCAATCTAAACGTAATCTTATGTCTACTAAAATTTTCGACTCCTATTCCTACTCCTTACATGTAACTGAGGGATGAAAAATATCTTTTCCTAAATGGTATGGATATATTTCTAAGAAAGTTTACTAATTATTAAAATATTTTATGCCTTTAAGGCAAAAAAGTAAAAAATTAATTAAATAATTCAATGATGACTCTAACTAAAATTGGTTTGATCAAAATTGATGACGTGGTTTTCGTAGGAGATATGGGTTAACTTCCATGAAAATAGCTTTCGGTTGAATTGAGAAGCTCTTATTTGAAAGTCAGTTAAAACAGTTATAATGGTAGTGGTGGTAGTAGTAATATATATATTTGCGGCTTGCTACGGAACCCTTCATAGGTTTTTTATTATTTTTAAATTTAAGGTTATCTATTGTGTATTATAAAACTATAATAAACATAAAATTATTTTATTTAATATATAAAACTTATTTAATACTCACTCTTGTTGTGTTATCCAATGTAGGGTGTAATTAGAATAAACGACATCAAACTTTCCTCGCAACTCGTCAGGTAAGTCACCCTCTATGTCGAGCGTTGTAAAGTTGATAAGGTCGGTCGCGTGGTGTTTGTTCGCGAATTGTACCATTCTTTCATTTTTATCACTTCCCACGACTCTTGTACAATTCCTGGGTAAAAATTTTAATAGCAAAGTTGTTGTAACGCTCCCATCTCCGCTACCAATGTCTAGAACTGTGTTCCCATCGTTTTTCCATTTAATTTTCTGCGTATATTCTTCTAAACACTGCAAAGCATCCCTTTTTTGTAAAGAATTACTTTTATGATATAGTTCAGCATTGTCCATGTTGAGATATTTTTTAGATTTACATATATATTTAAAGAAAAGAAGGTGCGCGTGCGCTAGGTCCTTGCGTTCTACGCGGTTTCGGCAATCATTCTAATCAGGAGCGTAGATCGTGTGTATTTATATATAAGTATCGGTGCATGGCACCTCGAGCGTTGGCTCCGGCAAAGATGGACGAGGATAGCAAGATTCAGGCAAGGTCTTGCTTTTGAAACCTGAAATTTAATATAAGCAATGATATTGTGAGAAAACATGTAAGTCTTATTAATGTTTATATATCCGTATGTGTCTTTATCATTTTTTTAGCTCAACGCAAAACGATTTACATTGTAAATAAAGTAAACATTCTCCACGAATGTAAAATTTATGTTTTTTTATTAAAATTAATATTCAAGATACTTATAAGATTACTTTGCTGTCTGTATGTCTATAATAGCCTTACGCCTATTTTTGTATGGAACATTCGGTAGACGAGCCCGACTCGCGCTTGTCTGTGTACGGAATAATCTGCTCATCGGTCGAGGCAACGGTTCTTTCCAAAATTATAGGACGTATTTTCAAAAACAGTTCTTCGATCGTGTAGATTCTGTTACGTGAGCGTCATTAACGAACTTTTAATTTGAAGAAATCTCACTATAACGTATTCTAGTCTTTGGAGTTGCAACTGAGCTTATCAATATTCCTAAAGTACAAATTACCTTTATTCTTAGCATATCCTGTAGTCTAATAACTATGCTGAAAGCACGTTTTAATTTCACGATTTATTTTGATGAAAACATTTTTTAATTTGGAAGTCGATGTCAAGCAAATGCTACAACAACCTTGCTGCAATATCAAATTACTAACCCCGTTTGTTTGTTACTTGCCACGGACTCCAAAATTATTTTTGTTTAACAAAATCAAACTACGGTTTACTTTATGTAAAATTATTTTTTAATTTTTAGTTCATTGTTTGAAGTCTGTTTTTTTTTATTTATTACGATTTTAAGTGATGGCTGGTTGTCTTTTGTAAAACTTCAATCTTAAATAGGTTTTGTTTGTGCAAAATAATATTTTAGCATATCGACAAGAACATACATAAAAAATATTCGGTTGAATTAGGCACCTCTCCCTTTTTACAGTAGGTAGAAAATCATTTCTGACAACAATTTCAACAATGTTTTTCGTTGTAGCTATTACAGAACAATTATATTTTTAACAAAAAAAAGTCCGTTTAGAGAGCCAATATTCCACGTTGCAAAGCGGAGTTTCCTTCTGGGTACTTGCATCTTTAACAGTGCCCGTACTTGACATGTAGCCCTTGCCCACTTGTCGCAGGTGTACGGCGATTTAGAGTCGTTTTGCGGAGAGGGCTAGCCGTACCCAGTCTCACGGTATTTCTTTTCATAATCTGTGGCGGATAGCGGTTTTTTAATGTAGCGATTGCTATCTGACCTCCAAAAAATCAAATTCATGATTATAGATGAAATAAAGAAAAAATCTAAAACTGACGTTGGTACATTTGCATAGTTGTCCAATTGATTTCCTTAAGAATTATTATCATTCATTGCTGACTCTCATTGCTCAATAATTGCATATTTCCTCCAATATGGTCTTATTAACGAAGATTGTTGAATTAATGAGAAGATTTTTTTTAAATAGTAACATTATAGTTGGCTTACATTTCAACATTTCAATTATTTATAAATTTAATACTGCACATAGATCAGTAAAGGTGTTCACTTAGTTAAGAACTCAATATGTTACATTTAGTCGTAGAATGTTGCAACATAAAAAAAGAATATTTAGGATACAAGGAAGGTCAACTACATTAACCATTCAAATGAATAAAATAAGATTTAAAAAAATAGAGGATAAATTATTATTACATATTCAATATATGATATTGTATTATATGAGATTAAAAATAATTCGAGTTCGTTTAATGTAATGTGTATATTCGTGGTTTCAAGCAGACGTGTACGCATACTGAATCTAAAAATTCCAAACATAGTCTACTTGTCACGAACCGTAACGTCTCTCCGAAGAAGAAAGTAGCCGAGAAACGTAAGTCAAGTAGTGGTTGCTGAATGGATCGATGCAGACCGACTACCTGACAGAGGTGAAAAGTCATAATCTTTCAACTAACACCGAGACTGTTCAGGATGCTTGGGATCGAGCTCAGTCAGTAATCACTGCGGCAGGCAGGCGAACTTGAAACTATGGAGGGGCAGAAGCTCATTTAGAGTAGTAGAGTAGTCAGAGATTACCATGAATAAACTGCTGACTTCCCAGAGTCTACTCTTATGAATTCCCACAATCGCCTAATCATTAAATGATAAGAAACTCCTGGAATTGACTGTTTTAGAAATATGTATGGCTTTAAACTCACTCTGTATAACATTGAAAAAATTCTCATATAATAAATTGAGCTTATTATTATATTTTAGATATTTTCGTTTTTTTATTATTATATTACTTCTAAACTTTTCTACACAACCAGTTGCCATTGGTATACAAACAATTTTTTATGTGTTAAAGTGAATTCAAGCCAACTATCCGCAATGATCTGACCTTAACATATTAAATTTTGGTTTTTTAATAAGCCACAGCGTTTGTAAAAATATTTTTAATGCAAGTAGAAGTGCAATGAGTGATTCTTATTGGCTCTAAATTATATAAATTTAGTAATGAAATTTTCAAATAAATTTATATTAAAATCACTACTAACTATTATTAATACTAACTATTAATCTCTTAGATCCAGATAACTTTTTTCTTTTTCTTTTCTACTTTTTACAAGTACTTGTTCTAAAATTATTTCAAAGTGTTCATATAACCCAGTGGGAGGGTTATAAACACTTACAACAATGAAATGCTCAAGCTTAGCACAGGCCATTTCAATAGTCTGCTCAACAGACAGGCTCACAATATCTTCACGTTCTTTGAATTTAAAACAATTATTCAAAATTATTAGAGCCACCACAAATTGCTTTTTCTCTATTGAATGTACTTGTTACTTGGTGATTATTGGAATTAAATATATCTTCAGCACTTCGAAGCCAGAGCTCTGTAATACAAATTACATGAATATTATTACTGTTAAGAATAACTCAATTTCTAACTCTTTATTAAGCATCCAGTGTATATTTTGATGCACCAAGTGTGTAGAATTATCATCACAAAATCTGTTTGATTTTACATTAATATTTCTTTCATTTTTATCATACTAAAATATGTTGCCAGAGAGGTAGGAGGTGCCAAAGAGGACAGTATTGCCTCACTACTTAATTTAAATTAATTGGAGCGGATTCTAAGCTTGTATTATATTATTCAAGTGGAACGGTTGTCTTCATAGTGATAGTATAAGCTAAGTTAAATTGTAAATAATATAATAGTATACTTACTATGTTGTTTGTAGAAAAAAGATATCACATGTCAAATTATTTTTATTTATATTTATTACATTATTTATGTCAATTAAATTTATTTCACTATTTTTATCTAATGGTACATAATCACTATTTATCAATCAATATATGTAACATATTATTTAAATTAAATCTAATATCATTTTCTTGTTGCAACTTGTGTATGTAATGAAAATTAAACATAATAATTATTTTTACATATAAATTCACTAGTGGTAAATGGTAGTCTTGTAATATTTTTTTATTTGAATTTCACCTTCCCCCGAGCAAAATAATTAAAATTGTATTAGGTCCAAACTGTCCCTTACAAATATTATCTAAAATCACTTACATATTTTTCCGATTGTCACTATATACTACATTGCTACTTTGATTTTGTGTGGGAATGGGTTGTGACTAAAAAGCTGTCCTGAGCTCCATCAGCCCGAGATTGGTTTTTACTACCAAGAACAGGCTTGCACGTCACCAGAAAAACCAGAGAAGGTGTATTCCCAACGAACTCTTCAAATAGACACTGGGTTTGAAAGGCTTTCTGTTTTAAATTATTATTTTCTAATGTAAATATATATTCCTTGGCCTCATGCGGTTGTGATTTTAGATTATTAGTAAGCCTAAGAGCTTCTTCATATTTTGCACTAGACAAACCCATTAGCTATTTTTTGCAGATTATCATTTTGTTCCAGTACTTGTGAATGTTCTAAGTAAAGTTTTAACAATTCATTTTTAAGATCTTTATTTTTGTTTAATATTTGCAGAAATTCTTTCTTACTGTCATTTCTTTCTCTCAAAAGTTGTTCATACTGCATCCTAGATGATTTTAGCTCCTGGAGTATCAGTTGGAGCTTATCCTCCACCTGACGAGCCTTGGTGCCACATCTCATCATTTTATTAAGGTAATTTATGCTATAGCATGCGTTGCAACTGCAAGTTAGGGCAGTAGGCACTTGTTTTATTAGTTACTAAATGTATTTTTGTATTAGAGAGCAAAGGAAATATAAGCGCAATAAGCGAAAAAGTAAAATGATCAAATTTTAAAATATAGTTCGTTACCTGCGCGATGACAGCTGACGCAACAGTACACAGCAAAAACACTAAAATTACAAACTATAATGTACTGATTATGTTATCAATAGTACAAATGTCTATTTCAGAGAAACTTTTTCACAAATTCCACAAAATTATATACAAAAAATTATTAAATTTAAAATATATTTTCACGAAAGAAGTTTTAAAAAGGATATTTGCTAGTGTTGCCACAAGCTATCTTTCTTTATATTGGTTTAATGCAAATAAATCAGTTTCTTAAGTCAAATGTGTTATATAGTGTGGTCTGTTCGCCAGGATACGAGGGTTTCTAATAATTTAGATAATATATCACAATAGTTAAAAAAACTCCCTCTATACGATTTGGTCATTTTAAAAATATAATGCACATTGCTGCCATTATTAGTCAAATCCAGTGAGGCCAATCGTGACGCGCAGGGGCACAACGCGATAGATATTTCCTCGCCCTAACAATGAGGTACAGCGTGGCGTTGAGTTCCGACAATCTGTTGAACTATGCCTTCAGAATTTGGCGGAACGTGAGAGAATGGAAGTGTCTTAATGGATACAGAGTGTCTTAATACTACATTCCCAGGTTCTCTCTGCCTACCGTGCATGTGCAAGACACAGCGTGTAGCTACAAAAAAAACTGTCTAATAATCAAACACAGGTTATATGAAAGTATTCTATTAAGTTTGATTATCTTTATAGTGGCGAAATATACGTATTTTACCATTTAAGGCTATTACTTTTTAGGATTAAACCACAAAAATGTATAATTTTCAGATCTTTTTCTGAACTAGCACTACTTGTAGAAGCTAGCTGCCAAATTTTATAATTCTATTATAGATTAACCGGAAGTACCTTTTTAATTTTGATTTCCTTTATAGTGTCAAAATACATGTTTTTTGATAAATAAAGCGCCATATCTTTTTTTAAATAAATGTAGAAATACTTTCTTTTAGGAAATCATGGGGCCGTGGATTTATGTATACGGTTTGAATTTCAACTCGATATCTTCAAGCGTTCCTGAGATAAATGTTCTTGACAGACAGACAAGCAGACGAACAACAGAGTGCTCTTATAACGGTATATTTTTTCATTAAAAATACAGAACCCTATAAAACTAAAATATAAAACAAGATCACTCATTATTCAAACAAGGCGTCTGTTAACGTCACCTTATTTAAATGGTTGACTTTAAACGTTATTCTACTGTTCGGTGGTTTTGCTTCGTAAACAAAATATATATCAAGAATACAGAAATAATGACTAGGTTGACTATTTGATGAGGAAAATTAAGTTCCAATTCACTCATATTCATATTACACATAAAAATCTGCGACCCCGGTGTAAACTTGAACAAAAATCTAATAGGTTGTAAAAAAGTACTAATATGAAATTATATTATAATTTTTTTGTAATGCGTTTTTGGAGAAAATTGCACTTATATGTTTTTATAAGAATCCATCATCATTTGAAAAAAAATCGCATAAGGGATTAGAAAAACAATGGTTGCCAGCTCTCAGTCTGACGCAAGCCAAGGATTATTTGGTTTAAATAGGTAATTTAATGTTAATAATGTAATCTCTTTACTTCTTACTTTTTAAAGAAAAATATTATGTAATAGATGGTAAATCTTAAAATCAATGTTTATTCTAACTGTTCGCGAAGCGTTCGAAAATTCGGGTCTTCAAAAACGTATAATCTTTAAATATACGGGATTAATCCGGTCAAAATAGTTTCATTTAAAATATAAAATAAAAATAGCGAGTAATAATTTCGAGTAAATCCTATTTTACTTGACCTCTTGAAGAAAGGATCTTTATTTGATGTAGTGGATAACTTCCTAGAAGTATACATGTAATATAATTTTTTTTTAAGTTATTACTTTGTACACTTATACATCTTTGCCCCTGCGCCATAGCAGCATCCTTTTCCTTTTATTAATATACCTATAATAGTATTATTTATTAATTTTTACTATCAGAACTGTAAATTCGTATGTAACGCCAGAGAATCACACATAAAATCCACTTATTTCATTAAATGAATGTATATATAAAATAATAGTCACAATTAGATAGAAAAACATCAAAGAAAAATAAGAATCTGTACTTGTGGAAAAAATATAATTGTGAATAGTTGCCACTAGGGACACTGTCCGTAGAAAGAACTATGATGCCTAAATTTTTGGTACGGATACCTTTTTTGAAGTAAATAAAAACTATTCATATATCCGACTCTATACTGATAGTATTTAAGGCCGCACCACACACACGGCCACAAGGATCAGAAGATACTCGTGGGTCTGACAGAATTGTCTATATCATTACAATAACTCCCCTCCTAATGTCCCTAACTTAGTGTTATAAAAACTGAGGCTAAGTTGCCTCAGTTTTTATTACTCTGCAACAACTATCTACGATTTGTCCTGTATTTAAAGTTATTTACGTAGAGAAAAATATATAATATTAAACATTTAAGTATACTTACGGTTTGTATTACAGAATAATTCGAAAATCTTCTTTATACTTTTGATTTAGATAAACATTATATAACAATTGCATAACTTTTTCAATTCTTCATTTCTAAAATTCAGCCCTTAAAACAATTTTAAAAACGTCTTCACTCTAAAACGAAAGGAACATACTAAGTGATATCCTCAAGCACATCTAATTTGGCCATCTTCACTTCTATTGCGTAGAAGATAAATACATGCAAATAAAAATAAATACATACAAATGAAAAAAATATTTATTGCTTTTTGATTGCTTTGTATTGCGCCGCAAAATGCTTGTCTATAGTAAAAAGTTGACAACTAATTGATATTTGCCGACTCCTGGTGATAAGCCGTAAATATATATAAATAAGCGTATATTAGTCGGCAATACTGTCGGAATTTTTTCCAATTTATTTTTTAAGGAAACACGATGTAATTAATACCTTATAGTAGGTAGATCGATATTAAAATTATAAATAATTTAAAATGATAATTAATTTAAATGAGTATTAGTAGATATTTAGTAATTCATGATTTCATTATTCCACTTGAAAAACAACTTAGTTTTGGTATTATTTGGTTAACTATTTAACTTTTAAGTAATATAATATATTATATATATTACATATACAGATAATTTATTACTACATTTCGGATTTTTAGTATTATATAGGTATATAGGATATCAAGATACTACTTTGTATAAATTTATGGTTTTTTTACAAACTTTGCTGATGTGATTATTAGAAGCGAGGACGCTTCTCAGCTAATATAAAATATCGTTAATATCGATTAACATTTTTAAAAAACTTTCTTGGTCTCAACTCATTAATTTGATATTTTTTATCAAATCGAATTTTCAGGTGTGCGCAGCTGGCATTTTTACACGAGTTTTGTTTTAGAAGTTGGCTTTTTATAATATAACTATTCATATTCTAGTAGAAATGAAAGAGTTCCCAAGTTCTAGCATAATGAAATTAAACTAATATTTTTTTCATATGAAGACTTTAAATAGACAGATATGCTAACTATGCTCTGCTGGCAGTTTTTTCACAGTTCTGGTCTTTTTTAAGCTAAATATTATTAGCAATGTTTATTTTCTATAATAAAATTAAGAGTTCTCGCGTCCGAGTATTTTTAAAATTACTTTACTTTTCAAACTATTTACAAAACATTTATGCTTATTCTCATATATGTTACACGAGATATTTTTTAATTTAGTTAATTATATTTTATTAACATTATACTAGCATCGTCTACATCGTGCTATATGGGGAAAAGCCCGAGTACAATCGTTTTCATAAACTTTAACATATTATATATATACCATTTTTTTTTAATATATTTGTATATAAATCATATTTAAGTCTTAATTTTGTTATAAAAGTATTTGGAAGTTGTACTGAATCATAAAAGTTCTGATATTCAATTAAACAGTACCAGTACCTACTAATTAACCAAAAGTTAAAAAGTTTGCATACAAATAAAATATATTTTGTGTACAAGTTTTTATAATATTTTCCTTGTACGTGCTAACTCAAATTAATTGAATAGAAGTGTGAGTCTTCCAATAAACGATAAATTTACATATATAATACGTTTTTTTTAAATAGACAAAGCAAAAGAGCGTAAGGGTCATCTGACATAGAGATACGTTTCGATGTTATTTTATAGGCGACTAAAAGATATAGATAGGCGCATCCTTTCGAAGGTACTCATTTCATATCGACCCAGAAACACTGCTGTTTCACTATTGAGTGGCACATGAAAGGAACTTCCTGCTACGTACAGTAATAGAGTGCCATGTATCCTCGTGATGGAGATGATACAGTTACTATGCTGTTAGAAATTATAGCTGCAGTAATGTAGAACAGTTCTCCAGAATACTTCTTATGATATATACGGTAGAAAATGAAAAGCAAGGAAACGACTCTACGCAAAGCTGAAGTGTTAAGTGTTTCTCAGACTATTTGGTCACTTTAATGATGGCTCTTATTTATGTGTTTGTATGATTCAAGCGAATACTGAGGTGCACTAGTCCAGACTCATGTCTGTACAATATTGAATACTGACCCAGCTACATTAAGATGATCACGAAACTGGCTTTACTTTACAGACGAAGACACTCGAAACATTAATTCACGTCCACTAAGCATCCTGATACTGAGCAAGGCTTTAAGAGGAGTATTTTTAAAAACTAACGAAAGATAAATGAGATTTTATTAGTGGTCAACGCAAAAACTTATGTTTTCTGGAGTT
This sequence comes from Heliconius aoede, assembly GCA_037355905.1. Taxonomy (NCBI): domain Eukaryota; kingdom Metazoa; phylum Arthropoda; class Insecta; order Lepidoptera; family Nymphalidae; genus Heliconius; species Heliconius aoede. The sequence continues at coordinate 1,093,468 of JBAIZZ010000334.1, forward strand.
TGATTTCTCGGTTGAAATCTCATGAATAAGGAAATATTCCGAGGAATGCCACAGATCATAAAGAAGTATTTTTCCACAGTCCTCGACAGTTTCCAGAATAAAGTCCTGCGCGGGTGGGGTATACGGAGCCACTTTGCTATTCGTCTGTATAGAAAGAAATGTTTGTAGCAGAATGCGTAATATTTTATCACCTATATAAAAATATTATTATACCTTACCTTAATTATTTATTATCAATTTAAAAGTAAAGTAAAAAATAAAATATTAACTATACCAAATTTAATGAAATTCAAATGAAGGTTCGTAGACGTATTATCTATTAACAGCGTGTGTATAGCGACATTCTGAATGCAATGAATTTAAATATATTTGAATATTTGATGACCGGCCTCCATGTCCAACTGTACATTTACATATCTCGTATCATATTATATTAAACAGGTATTCGAGTCCACGTGTGATTCGTCGTAGAATGTCGAAATAATGTTCTCAGTCAAGTTTCATTAGAAAAACACTACACTGGTAATAAATCCACCACCAATGAGGAATGTTACGCTTTGTAAAATAGTATATTTTTATTATTTATTTATTTCTAACCCTCTATGTAACCTGCTTTTTGTAAATAATTTACTTTTGCTTTAATATGCGATGGCTGTATTTTAGGCAGTAAGTAGGCACAGATTTTTGACTGTAAAACGGGTTCGAGAAAATGAAATATTTATTTTTAATTTATATTTTCATTTTATCGCTCTGGAGTCGAGGCAAATCGTGGCGTTGAGTTCCGCTACTCAACAAGTTTTCTCTGCCTACCCTGCGGTGTGGGGCCTACAATTATATTTAATACTAAAACGATGGGATAATTGGGGTTAGGCCCTAAAAATGTATTATTCAAGTTTTGTCACTACTCTATTATTTTCGTTCATATTAATTATTATGAATAAAAAACTAAATTGTGGTAAGTCGTGACGCAGAGGCACAAAGTGTGACTGTTAACGAGACAGATTATGAGTTTGATTTCCACTTAGGAAATTAAATATTTAATATTTCCTTTAAAATTTTCATTTCTTCACTCTGATGTCGAGGCAAAGTGTGTTTTTTAAAAAAGATATAGCGTAAACAAGAACATATTACAAATGTAGAGTGGAAAGACACATGAGGATAAATAAATTATTAATAAAGCTTATAATTTTTTCTCACGTTATCATAGCTCAAACTTTCATTGTCTCAATTTCAAGTTTTAAGGGCTACTTTGTTTTTGTCGGTGTGAACGCTCAACGATGCCGTGCACCGACAGGTATAAATACATACGATATAAGCTCTTGACGTGACTAACTGAGGAAACCTCGTCGAACGCGCGGCGGCAACTTACGCTTTATATGTAAATCTAAAACATATCTCAACATGGACAATGCTGAACTATTTAATAAAAGTAATTCTTTATCAAAAACAGACGCATTGCAATGCTTGGAAGAATATGCGCAGAAAATTAAATGGAAAAACGATGGGAACACAGTTTTAGACATTGGTAGCGGCGATGGGAGTGTTACAACAAATATACTAACAAATTATTTACCCAGTAATTGTACAAGAGTCGTGGGAAGTGATAAAAGTGAAAGAATGGTACAATTCGCAAACAAACACTACGGGAATAGCTTTATCAACTTTATCACTCTCGACATAGAGGATGACTTAACTGATGAGTTGCGAGGAAAGTTTGATCTCGTTTATTCTAATTACGCTCTACATCGGACATTACTGCAAGAGTGAGTATTTAAATAAATCTTACATTTTATTACATTAGATATATATATATTACAATAGATATATTGAAATAAAATCATTTGAACCGGACTAAGAAAAGAAAAAAAACACATTACAACTGCCACCACCGTGTATTATATTAATCATGATAATTTTTTTTTTACTTTAAAAGATGAGGTTCTCAGTTCGAACGAAAGATATTTTCTTTGAAATTATCCCATGTCTCCTACGAAAACCACGAAATGATTTTTTTTCATGCCAATTATCATTTGTAGTCTTCACTGAATTTATTTATTTAATTATCTATTCATTTTTAATAATAAAAATACTTGTACAAAAATAGTTGTATATATATACACATGACAACAGAGCACGGGAACATGGCACGGGAACATCATATAGGGTGAAATATTTCAAACCCATACCTAAAGAAATTAAATCAAGATACCTCAATAGTTTACACGCAGCATTCTTTTTCATTTCACGATGTTAATCCAAACCTGTATTACGTGTTTCTTGTGTTAGGCAGCTACGCATAGATAACGTAAGCGCTTACTATTACAAAAATACTACTAAATGATTAAACAATTTTGAACTTTATCCCCAATACTTACGTATCGATTTCGGAATGACTCGTGCTCGGCAGTGTCTCTTTAATGGTTTATGTTACAACGATAGTTTTATTATTTATTTTCTTAGAAAAAAAAAACTTTAATTTTTGGGGATTGAATTCATTAAGTATTAAGCTTTTATAGAATAGTTAATATAATATATGGTTTCATTTAAATTGGTGCTGACATAAACACTCTGTTTATATACGAGTATGAGTATATCTGTATAATGCAGGGAAATTTATATGTTTATATATTTCAGAAAAGCATTCACAAATATATACAATTTAATGGCAAGGGGAGGTACTTGTCTACTTGTATTTTTAGGATACACGCCCATTTATGTTATTTATAGAGCTTTAGCTCGTCAAAACAAATGGAATAATTGGCTCAGAGACGTTGAAAATTGCGTGTCACCGTACCATGATTGTCAGGTAAATAAAAAAATAAACATAATTTCATAAATATAATTTCCTAACTTTTGGAGCACATATTAACTTTTATTTTAAAGGACCCCGAAAAAGAAATTAAGAGAATGATGACTTCTATCGGATTCAGCAATGTTGAAGTACGTTGTACTGAAAAATCATTTACATACATCGGCTTGGATGCTATTAAAAGTAAGTAAATTAATATATTGAATAAAAATATTTGGTTCTCGAGTATAACTAGAGGCCAGTCGTGGCGCAGGGGCACGAAGTGTGACTGTAGATTCAAATGATTGTGGGTGCACGCAATGCCTCCAAAATTCGCCGGAAAGTGGGGAACAGTGTCTTAAAATTAGGTGCCCTTGGTCGTCTATCCTGTTGTAAGCGGGATACAGATTTAAGGATAAGTTTATTTTGCCATCATGGCGCAGTGGCACGGCGTCTTACTATAAACGCGACTGTTTTCGGTTCAATGGAATGAACTATTTTGATTTCCTGGCTGTGGCACGGGGCGCTCCTAGCAAAATTTTAATCGTACAGGCTTCCCGAAAATTTATTTCTGGGCTAGCTTTCTATCTGGGCGCGGCATTAAGATCGCTGTCGACAGTTTTGCTCGGACTACATATCCTTGAACGCTGGCGTCCCCCAAGGCTGTGTGATGTCCTCTACGCTGCTTCAAGAATGAATAAACGCTCACTAGTATTGAAATAAATTTGTATGTGTAAAGCATTCCCCTAGAATGTCTGCTCATGAGAACAAAGGAACTTGGTTCGACTCCCTGAAGACACAAATTTGTGCGTAACCACTAAAAAAGCCCCTTTTGTCATATCGCCAGTTCCTCAAAATACTGCGCTTATAGCCGCGCACAATGTCAGCATATTGGACCTGTATATATAGTATAGTACTTTGTTTATTAATATATATATACTTTATTATAGATATTTTATACATTCTTTTGAACATAATACAAAATTTTTACTTAACAACCGCACCGCGACGCAATTATCAGTTGAAAATATAACAGAGCTTTCTTAAAAATATAATTTTTAAAAATATTATTTTTTGGTAACAGATCTTATAGCAGCTATCGATCCATTTAACATACCGCAGGAACTGATGGAAGATTTCCTAGAAGACTATTTGAAAACTATTAAAGATTTGAAACTCATAGACTATGAATACTATACTGAAAATGATTCAGCCAGAACGAGACTCGACTATCGTCTTATCACGGTAATGGCCCAAAAATAATTAGTAGAAATTGTTACAGTATATGATATATTATTTATTATAAAATATTTACTTACCTCAACACGCAATGCCTCCAGAATTCGGCAGAAAGTGGGGAACGGAGTGTTTTAACACCGAGGTTCCCTCTGCTTACCCTGCTGTGTGCGTGAAGCTGAAAAAAAATTAAATATTTTGTTCATCTCCGAATGCCTAATAATATGATATAAAATAATGCATTATTATACCTATTTGTTATTACTTGTTAAATCAAAGACAGTTGAAATGAGAATTGTGAAATTAGAATAGAGTTGAATGAATTTAGAAATACAGTTTATTCTTATCTTACTCTTACATATATTACGTATTATATAACTTAAGTATATGTCGTTTAAAACTGTGTCATTGGTGACACTATCACTCAAGGCACACACAATAAGCACACACAGACACACAGTGTCAAAAAATAAGTAAGTTGTAAGCGTATAAGATGCAGCTTGGTTCTGCTTGCTGTGCTTTCATCTTACCTCAGTCAGTGGGAACATGTATATATATATATATATTTATATATTCTACAGAACACTTGAGTAAGATATTTAATTGGTTAAATAATGGGTGGTGGGTTTTTTTAGTCTTTAAATATGAAATGGTTTTATTATTTTTCTGATATAATATGTTAATAATTCTATATGCATTTATTATTTATTAGAATATTGTATTACATAAACAGATATGCATAGATATGCATATTAAAAATGTAACTAATGCAAATTACAAAATGTGAATGTATATTACGATATAATGGTGATTGTAATAAATATTTGAATTACATGTTTTTTATTTTATAACACACGTTTATTATAGTTATATATCAATAATCCTGCATTAAATCTGTTTTGAGTACAGTCGCGTGGCCGGCGTATGACGTCACGTTCTAACATTCTTAGCTGCCAGCAGGGATAGAAGATCTCGTGCAGTATTTTGTTTGTTTGTGACTTGCTTGTGTTAGTGTTTTTTTTTTCAGCTTCACGTTGTATTCCGCATACAGCAGGGTAGACAGAGGGAGCCTCGGTGTTAAGACACTCCGTTCCCCACTTTCTGCCGAATTCTGGAGGCATTGCGTGTTCAGTGGCAGAACTCAACGCCGCGCTTTGCCTCGACACCAGAGCGAAGAAAAAAGGAAATATAAACGTGAAAAAATATTTCACTTCCTCGAGTGGATGTGGATGTGGATTTTTTATATTGTTATATACGTATTTTTTTACATATATAAATTAATAATTAAATGTAATGTTAATGATTAAAATAGATACAAAATTAGAATTACAATCAAACTACATACATAGTAATATCTATTAGTCTAATAAAGGAATCAAACGGTAACGTGAAATATTGTTTTGTTTTCAAGTACTCTGTTATAAATAAATTCGAAATTTGTTAAGATATCAAAGACATTTATATAATTTATTACAAAATAATAAAATACTAAGTAGGCCTATTTCTACAATCATCCACACACTTAGAGGCCAATCGTGGCGCACGGGCACAAAGTGTGACGTCACTTATGTCAAAATGGTCTTCCCAACAATAAATTATGCTTTTTATCTCCAAATGGATCTACCTTTTTTCATAGATTTGAACCAATTCTTTCTCATTTTGACTTTCATTGGAATGTAAACAAAAAAAAAATTCCGGCGCTTTGTAGGTTGCATTTGTACATTTTGACACAACATACGATTTTATAATATTTACTTTAGTAGATATTTTGGAAACTTATGATGAACGGCAAGTACAGAAGAGCGCAAACTGCTAGTGACTGAGGGTCGAGCACAGTCTGGCGGAATCTCGCGTTGCACGTTTATTTCAAAGTACAATATCTCAAAAACTAATTGAAGTATCAATAATAATCTTTCCAATATATTTTATGTTTTTAAAGACAATACAGTGAGTTACAATTGAATTTAGTGATTATTCCTTATTATAATTTTGATTTCTTTTATAGTGGCGAAATACGCGTTTTTTTGCTATTTAAGGCTATTATTTTTTAGGATATAACTATAGCCACAAATGTATAGTTTTCAATTTTTTTCTGAACTAGTACTGTCTGTAAATGCATTGCATCGTATATCTGAGTACCTATGTTTTGTATGTCAACACGATATCTCCAAGCGTTCCTGAGATCTGGACCCTTTGTCCAGATAGACGACGGACAAACTTCATCTCTCCCTTTAGATTAAACTGGTTAGGAAATAGTAAGCAGCCGCATTGTTAATATAAATGACATAAATTGTTTGCATTATTGAAGTAATTATCAATAATTAATTAAATGATTTCCTTAACGATTATTATTTCCTGTTATTGTATTTTTCCTTCAACAGTCTAAACAAATTTAATTATTATAAATCAATTATTCAGAAATTTACTAAGTTAAGAATCACATATCTTACATTTTAGTTGTAAAGTTATTTAAACGTAGTAGCAACATTACGTCTATACATTATTTACATAAAAAAGTCATGAAACAGGTCAACTTCATTAACGATTTTATTATAAAAACATATATTTTTTTAACTGGCATTCTTCACACAGGGGAAAAAAATAAAAAAGAATAAATTATTATATTACATATTCAATATATAATATCGTCCATCGGGCCATTTCATCTAATGATATCTGAATGTATAAATAAAAAATTATGAATCTAATAATTTTCCTTATACGACGGACTCAACAATATTATAATACTAGCGACAGGCTGGTTGCTTCGCCCTCTTACACTACACTAGTCGTGGAGCAGGGGCACAAAGTGTGCTGCAAAATCGACTAGTTATGGGTTTGATCTCCACTCGAAGAAATGAAATATTTATTTAAATTTATATTTAATATTTTCCTTCTGCTGTCGAGGCAAAGGTCGGCCTTGGGTTCCGCCATTCAACAGGCAATGCCTCCAAAGAAACTCAAAGCACTTAATATTTCTAATGTGAAAATTACTCGAACCTTAAACTACACTTGCGTACTTCCCATCAGAATATTCAATTGAATGTTTAAAAAAACAAGCTTAAGTCGAGCTTGCCCACCGAGGGTTCCGTACAAAAGTTGGAGGTCTCGAACTTTTCATGAAATTCAGGCTTGGCTTGACCAGAGCCCTTTTTTTATCTGATACCTCACTGTCCGTCTGTCCCTCTGTCCATCTGTACGTCTGTTTAAGCAAAAATTAATATTTAACAAAGATATATATTTTTATGTATATAAAGTAATGTTCCACACTTATTATAAAAAGTTATTTTGAAATATTTCACTCCATACTGTAGCGGTTAAAATTTTTATCATTATATTATAGAAAAGAATCTGAAGTTTTTTTTAAGGAAATGTGTAATACCAGAGGAGCCACAGGTTTCTTTTTAGTTAGATGCTGGTTTTAGGCCATTATTTGTGAATCTGATTTGAATGTTACGTATCGTTTGAACTCATTCAATTAATATAAAAAGACGTAGAAAAAAATTCGGCTTAATAGTTATCCTAAATTTTTTTTTTTTAATTGAAACTTCTAAAAATGGCATTTAGAACAAATAGCCTTCATCTCCACCTTAAAGGCTGGCAACGCACCTGTGGCTCCTCTGGTGTTGCATGGGGTCGTGGACGGCCGTGATCACTTACCATCAGTTGACCCGAACGCTCGTTTGCCTTGTCCTCTCCCATAAAAAAAAAAAAAAAAAGCCTTTCAGCCATTGTCGTCATTGGATATGTGATTTTAATAGACATAAACTATAAGAGATTTAGAGAACATCGCATTATCTTGTAGTTAAGATCAAAATAAATATTTTTGGGAGTGAAATAAACATATAAGACTAACAAATAATGATAACTATTTATTATTATAATTACATTCATAAATTATAGTGATAATTAAATCCATTACAAGATCTCTAGTTTGGTATTTAAGGTACGCACGACATAGGGATCATTTACTATAATGTATATTATAATGTTTTTTTTATCATATTTTATTACCAATTACCATAAAACAAAAGTGATAAGAAAAATAAAAAACTTATATACACTTCACAATAGTAACTGTCTTGTTTCCGATCCATAGGATATAAAAATCAGACGAGTGATGATTATTGTTTTGAAAAACTCAACAATAAAATTACTAAAATTAATTAAAAATAATTAAATTGAAGATTACATATAACTAAAATAATTTAAGATAAAGAAATTTAAAAAAATAATAATAATATTTTTTTATAAAATATATAATTAAAATATTTATTAAAATAACCATTATATCTTAATATACATTCACATTTTGTAATTTGCATTAGTTACATTTTAATACATACATACTATATCCAATACGAAATCAGGTAATCTGTTTATGTAATACAATATTCTATAAATAATAAATGAATATAGAATTATTAACATATTATATCAGAAAAATAACAAAACCATTTCATATTTAAAGACTAAAAAAACCCACCACCCATTATTTAACCAATTAAATATCTACTCCATTCTAAGTGTTCTGTAGAATTTCAATGGGTTCAGTTTTGTTTGATTATAACGAATTATAACGAATGGTACAATTTTTCAATAACACTCTTGATAAAAGTTAAAAGTATTTTGTTTGGTTTACGGGGGAAACAAAATTATACAACTTGTATAACTTATTATCCATCGTGTAATAAATTTAAGTAATTTTGATCCTTAAGATGTTGAACAAATGTCCTTGTGCAAATGAAAACGGCCACCAATCTCTCCATCTTATTTTTCATTAAAAAAATCTACAAAACGACAACTTGGGGCAAAGAAAAAAATATAAAAAGACTAAACGGCTATTAATTCACAATTATATTAAATAGCCACGTACAATAATGTTGTCATGACCTAATAACTTTGTTTTTGGATACTTTTTTATTATTATTTTATTGTTTGCCTTGAATAAGATAGATATATCTAATAGATAAACCTAAATCATTTAAGAGAAAAATAGGATTGATAAACTGTATTTCCAAATTCGTTCAACTCTATTCTTATTTCACAAATTTCATTTCAACTCTTCCTAATATTTGGGCATTGGGAATATGAACAAAATATTTTATAATAAGTAATATATTATATTGTAACTATTTAATTGTATTATACTGTAACAATTTCTATTAGTTATTTTTGGGCAAATACCGTGATAAGACGATAGTCTTTTCTCGTTCTGACTGAACCTTCTTCATTATAGTATTCATGGTCTGTGAGTTTCAAATCTTTAACAGTTTTCAAATAGTCTTCTAGGAAATCTTCTATCAAATCCTGCGGTATTTTAAACGGATCGATTGCTGTTAAGATATCTGTTGAAAAAAACGAATATATTTAAAAATTATGTTTTTAAGAAAGCTCTGTTATATCTATTAATCTCCCTTGCTTTCAATAGCCGCAGTCCAGCGGTGGGTTAGGTGGTTTGTTACCTGAGCAAGGAAATCAAAATAAATCATTTCATTGAACCGAAAACAGTCGCGTTTATAGTAAGAGGCCGTGTCACTGCGCCAAGGTGGTCACAGAAACTTACATATTTTCTAAATTTGTTTACATTTTTGAGCTTCAATCTGTATCCCGCTTAGAGCAGGGTATGCAGAGGGCACCTAGTTTCACACTCTCACACACTCTGTTTCACAGTTTCCGCCGAATTTTGGAGGCATGACACGGAAGTCTCCACACCGCTTTTGCCTCGACACCAGAGCGAAGAAATGGAAATATAAAATTACATAAATATTTCATTTCCTCGAATGGGGATCGAACCCACAATCAGGCGCGTTTAGAGTCACACTTCGTGCACCGCCCTACACCACGACTGGCCTCGAATTATATTCGAGAACCAACTATTTATAATCGAGATATTTACTTACTTTTAATAGCATCCAAGCCGATGTATGTATACGATTTTCGAGTATAACGTACTTCAACTTTGCTGAATCCGATAGATGTCATCATTCTCTTAATTTCTTTTTCAGGGTCCTTTAAAATAAAAATTAATATGTGCTCCAAAAGTTAGGAAATGATATTTATGAAATTATGTTTATTTTTTTATTTACCTGACAATCATGGTACGGTGACACGCAATTTTCAACGTCTCTGAGCCAATTATTCCATTTTTTTTGACGAGCTAAAGCTCTATAAATAACATACAAAGGGAAGTGTCCTAAGAATATAAGTAGACAAGTGCCTCCGCTCGTCATTAAATTGTATATATTTGTGAATGCTTTCCTGAAATATGTATGCGGTAAATTTCTCTACATATACATATATATATATGGCTTTATAGCGTAGGTCCTTCTTTAACACAAGTATAAGCCATACAGAAAATATATTTATAAATAATAAATAAATAAAATAAATTCAGTGAAGATTTCAAATGAAAATTGGTTTGAACAAATTTTATTTTGTGGTTTTCGTAGGAGACATGGAATAATTTCAAAGAAAATATCTTTCGTTCGAATTGGGAACCTCTTCTTTTGAAGTCCATTAAAATTACTTCACAGGGAAACACGGTGATTGTAGTTTTTATATATGTTTTTTTATATGCTGTTACCGAACCCTTCATAGTCCATAGGTTTTTCATTATTTTATTTAAATATATCCATTGTAATTTTATAATATTGTACATTATCTATTGTAATAAAATGTAAAATTTATTAAAGTACTCACTCTTGCTGTATTACCCGATGTAGAGCGTAATTAGAAAATACGAAATTAAACTTTTCTCGCAACTCGTCAGGTAAGTCACCCTCTATGTCGAGGGTTGTAAAGCTTAGAAGGTCGGTCGCGTGATGTTTGTTTGCGAATTGTACCATTCTTTCACTTATATCACTTCCCACGACTCTTGTACAATTACTGGGTAAAAATTTTGTTAGTATATTTGATGTAACACTCCCATCTCCGCTACCAATGTCTATAACTGTGTTCCCATCGTTTTTCCATTTAATTTTCTCCGCATATTCTTCCAAGCATTGCATTGCATCTCTTTTTGGTAGAGTATTACTTTTTTGATATAGTTCTGCTTTGTCCATGTTGAGATATGTTTTAGATTTTCATATAAAGCGTTAGTTGCCGCCGCGCGTTCGACGAGGTTTCCTCAGTTAGTCTCGTCAAGAGCTTATATCGTATGTATTTATACCTGTCGGTGCACGGCATCGTTGAGCGTCCAAAACACAAAGTTGCTCTTAAAACTTGAAAATGAGAAAATGATATTATAATCCATGATAACGTGAGAAACGTTTAAATTACCAAATGGTATTTTATGTAAACAACAAGGAACCAGCCCGCGGCTCCGCCTGCTTATATATGTGAATTATTTTTTTTCTTTAAGTTATCGAACTACGATCATGTTTTAATAAATAATATATGTGCGCAGAACACTTAACATTTCTAAAGAGAAAATTATTAAAACCATAGAGTGAGATTTTGGATTTTCAATAGAACAATTGTTATTGATATTAAACGATAATTTTCTAAAATATATCAGTTTCTTGGTTTTTCTCTTTGTCGACACTGATCTCAGAAGACGCAAGCGCGGGGCGCGAGCGGGTAAATCAGTTTGTTTTTATTTACTTTTTATTGTAGCATTCGTGTGTCAATGTGTATGATGGATGTGATAACTATTTATTTATATGCTCGTAGCTTTCCTGGGCACTCTTTTGTCAAGAAAGATTTATTTAATTAAAAATTATAATATCTTTATAATTGCTTTCCCTCTCTTCCCCCCCCCAACCCCCCCCCCCCTCAGAATCACTGCTACGATACGCGAGGCCACATTCCGCATTTTTTATTATTACAACATTTTCTTTAGATAGACATTTTAAAATTCATCTTATGTTTTGGATGGAATGTCCAATTTTAATAATTTAAAAAGTATTTTACTTGTATTGATATATTACATAAATTAATAAGAAAATAACTATATGTTTTTTGGAGTATTTTTTTTTATTATCATCTGCATCATCTGTAAGGGAGTAATAAATAGAGAAAGATTGAGAGAGGAATAGAAACACGTAGCTACATTAAACTTTATCGATCAATTTTTATTACTACCGCTTGTGGAATTCGTCATATTATATATTTTACGTAATCCCTTCAAAATTAAAAAAAAAATTAGCCACGCTCGAGAATGTCGAGATACAAGACAAACAAGGTACAAGAGGTCTCCGGTCACACCGTACGTAAACAAACAGGTCATTAATAAAAAAAAACCACTTAAAGTCAGCCAAACTCGTTAATTTTACGACTTTAGATTTCGTGTTGCCTTCTTGTTTGTCTATTGTATACCATTTGTAGTAAATAACAAAATTAGAAAATACGAAAAAATGCATTATTATTTTTTTTTTAAAACCGTAAAGTCTTTTAAGTACCTAGTTAGGCTAAGGTTAGATTTGTTATTATATAAAATGATATAACCTAAACTTCACTTAAACTAAAACCGCCAAATCTTTGGTTGTGAATTGTACAACCCTACGTTACTTCTGTCTCTCTACAACTCACAAGTGTGCAGGAGATGATACGGCGTAGTAGGTAGTAGAACTTATCGCGAGTCACGATCGATCTGAACGTTGGAAAAACACATTACAAAACAATCTGACGCTCTACTATGTAATGCTGTGGATGCGGCTTCAACACCTGCACTACAGACTGAACGAGGCTTGTGTCACGTTTCGACATTCCGCTCGAATTCGAGACATAGTTTAAGATGAGTGTGACAATAGTACTTAACGCTGCGTCTTATCTTGGGAGTAGTTAAAATATAGTGGGAATCGAATTGAAAAGGTTATTGACTTTGCACGCAAAGTATGACAAAAAGTACGAAAGTTTGACTTTATGACACTTGTCATGCATCTTTTATATATCGCTCACTATTGTTATTACATCTTGCAACAAGTACTTCCTACTTACCAAAGAGCACTTAGTGTCAAAACACTCCGTTCTCCATTTTCCATCTAAATTCCAGTCACTGTATATTGTGCTGCAACAACGCTACCTATATTACTCGTTGTTATTTAGCCTATACAAATTTAAACTTAAAGATACATGCTCAACTGCTATTTAGAAATGAAAGTTCATGTGCGGGCACACTTTTTTACTGTTTCATTATAGTCCATAAAATATAAATAAATTACATTCAATTAAAAAAGATAAAATAGCGTGGTGTTTTATTAATTGTAAAGTGCGGTTTAGTTCAGTTTAGAAATTTATGTTAGATATTAAATAAAATCTAAACCGTGACGTAATGTGATTTCATAATACTTTTTCGTATTTTTTAAAAATTGAGATAACTTTCTTTAAAACATTTAGTTAATTATCAAACTTCAGTTCAGCCGTGTGGTCCCGGCTTAGAATAGGATCACCCTGGTACTGTCGGTGTCGTAAGAGGCGACTAAAGTACGTGTGGTAGAGTCACGTCGCCAGTAATGGCAACACGCATGGGCAGACTCAACCGGATTTAATACCACCCCCGGCATTTAAAACCGGCGTGAAGTAGTGGCCCTTGCCACTGCGTTTCGCATTAGGTAATGCCGGGCCCCGGTGCCCTTCATCCCCATCTTAAAGGCTGGCAACGCACCTGTAGCTCCTCTGGTGTTGCATGGGGTCGTGGGCGACGGTGATCACTTACCATCAGGTGACCTGAACGCTCGTTTGCCTTGTCCTCTCCCATAAAAAAAAAAAAAGCAAGTTTATGCTTATTCTCATATATACTCATATATCACCTATTATATTGTTAAATTTATTCAGTTGTATTGTATTAATATTATGTGTTCAGAGTCTCCCCCAACTAGGTCTTTCACCGTAGCTCATTTAGATTTATGTAGTGTAGAATATATAAATACTTAACAATAATTAACGCATTTTCGAAATACGCACACGTTTTTCATTTAAGTGCTGAAATGCTGCTGCGATTAATGTCGTGCAAGGTTTATTAAAAATTTGCACTCGTCATGGTGTGGGTCGATTTCAAATCAGCTGTGAAAACATGGATTTTGAAATAACTTTTTCATTCAAATAGATATCTAAATACTTTTTATTTGCTTTTTACGCGACCTTCTTATCATATTTTCGAATAGGACAGTCAAAAGTTCAATGGTACTTTTTATTAATTTACGAGATAATTAGAAAAAACTATGTTCTTTTTCATTCGTGTGATTTTACGGAATTGAAATAAAAACTTTGGATTCTAAATAAAGATTACTATCTTAAACTCAAGACACGTGTAATAAAAAACTATTAAATTTAATACGATTCCTCGGATGTTTTATTTGGCGTTAACTTTTTTCCATCATTAGTGTCGGTAAAAATAATTTAATTATAGCAAAATATCTGTGCCCTTGACGTTCGTAACCGATAGAGGCCCCGAATATTCAAACCAAATATTTTTAGAGTTCCTTAGATTAAATAAAATATTTCACCATAAGTTTTTACCTTGTTCGCCTAACGAAAATAGTGGAAAGGCTCCATTCCACATTACTAGAATATTTAAGAATTTTAAAATTAAACCAAATTGTAGAATCAGTTATTAATCTCATGCTTTATGCTCTTTCAGTTTACAATAGTTTCACGAAATGTAGACCTTTAGATATAACAATTATTACAATTAAATACTAGGGCCGCCGATTTCGCTTTGCTATTCATTTTTATAAAGTATTTAAATTAAATCGTTTTTTTTTTATCATACGCTGCCACCGTAAGGCCTGTTTTTCAATATTATTGGTAGATTTCTAGGAATTCTGTTTTTGTCACGACAACATCGGGGGAATGCAGGGTTATTGTCAATAATATTGTAGTGTGCGGGCGCGTGACAATATTTTAGTTGAATAAAAGACTTCGAGGGAAGCGGATGCTTATGATTTTATTAAGGATGGACGAAGACAGTGTATATAGCGAAAATATTGTTGATATTACTACTTCCACGAAAAGACAACATTTAATAGAGTTTATGAAAACATGGGAGACTTATCAAGATGTATGGGAAAACATCTTTTTTTTCAACTTCACACTGTGTCCCGCACACAGCAGGGTAGACAAAGGGAACCTCGGTGTGTTAAGACACTCCGTTCCCCACTTTCTGCCGAATTCTGGAGGTATTGCGTGTTGAGTGGCAGAACTCAACGCCGCGCTTTGGCTCGACACCAGAGCAAAGAAAATGGAAATATAAACGTAAATAATTATTTTACTTCCTCGAGTGGGAATCGAACCCACAAAATTTAATTTAATTTAAAAACAGCTCGATATTTACAAAAAAAATAATATTTATTTCTTTTCCAATGTTAGTAAAATTAGTTTCACGCTGTATCTCGCGAGAGTAAACCTAATTTTAAGACACTCCGTTCCCCTCTTTTCGTTGATTTCTGGAGGCAATGTGTGTTGAGTGCCGGAACTCAACGCTTCACTTTACCTCGACACCAGAGCGGAGAAATTCCTCGAGCGGGAATCGAACCCACAACCTGTCGCGTTTACAGTCATACTTTATGCCCCTGTTCACGAATGACCTATGTTAGTTGTATTTCTTTAATAATATTGAAATTATTAAACTCAGTTTTTTCCTCATCCAGTCTTTGATATAAAAAAAAATTTTGCCTGTTTTTTGTAAGCGAAATGCATTATTAATTTATTGCAGCTATGGCTTTCTATCCATCTTAGATGTTATACGTCCGCACCCAAATAATGCTACTGAGCGACTGCATCAGATTTTACGACAAAATATTGTCAATAATAATATGTAGTATGTGGGGCCATATAGTGAACAATATTATTGCCGATATAATATTGACAATAATATTGTGTGTGTGGCTAGCCTATAGATTAGTCACATAAATATATGTCAATGTCATTGTTATGTCAGTTGTCATAAATAATAATTCTGAAGAATCAAAGAAATCAAAGAACAATACCAAGACTGTAGGTAACTTATATACTTTAAGATTTATCACAGTAATAAATTACTATACTATTGGATTAAAAAGAATCTAAATAACTTCTTCATTTCAGGCGTTTACGTTTAAACATGCTTATCTAGCGTCTCTAAAGAACGACGACATCACTAAAACTTATAACTTATTTATCTAAAAATGCATAACATTGATTCGGATAGCGAAGATGAGCTTCCACCGGGCTGGGAGGAAAAATCAACAGAAGATGGAAATGTTTACTTTGTAAAGTAATTACTTCGTTAAATAATTAAATGAAATGATTTGTTATTGTTTATATTTTATATTTTTATGTAACGAAATATAATTTATATTATAGTACATGTAATAACAAGATACAGTGGACTCATCCACGCACAGGTCATAAAAAAGTTATTCCAAAAGACATGCCGTTTGGCTGGAGAAAAAGTACAGATGAAAATGGTAAACCATTATATATTCACCAAGAGACTGGAAGCAAAACCTCTATTGACCCGCGGTTAGCATTTGCTAGGGAAGAAAAAAAACATGTTCATGACTTTAGGCAACGATTTGACAGTTCTTCTACTGCCTTTCAGGTATAGTTTTCATGTTTTTTTGCTTTATGCTTTATTCCGCATTTAACAGAGTAAGCAAAAAGAACTTTTTATTTAGACACACCACTCAATTTATGAGACATTTCACGTTGAGTTGTGAATTTCAACACCATATTTTGGTTTAGCAGTGCAGAAACATGAAATTTTTATTAATTAAATGAATCAAAGAATTCAAATAATCAGTAAGTTATTCATATTTTCAGGTATTACATGGAATTGACTTATCGGGTAAATATGCCCTTATTACGGGCTGTAATGCTGGAATTGGTTATGAGACAGCAAAATCTTTAGCCAGACATGGCTGTAATATATTAATGGCAAATCGTAACATAGAAGCCACACATAAAGCTATTAAACAGATAATTGAAGAAGTAAATGTATCTGATGATAATATTAAAGTAATAGAACTGGACTTAAGTTCATTAAAAAGTGTCAAAAAATGTGCTATGGCTGTCAAAACTGTCTTTTCAGAGTAAGTATATTAGACTTATTCACTAGTGTTCTCCATTCAATGTGACATTGGCAAAGTGATTAGTGCTGAACTGGCATGCTTGGAACACCATAAATAAAGAACAACAACTTATTACTATCCTATAATAAGATCTTAAATAAATATGCTACAAATTATATTGAGATGCTGAGTACTTAAAGGTCACACACACTTTTTTTTCCACTCAAACGTGATATTGGTTTATTTGCATCAATTACCAATTTTATTTACTTTTTACAATTAATTAATATTATTTGAATAATATTAATTAATTTTAACTTTTGTATTAAAAAGTAATATTTGACTTTCATGTAGAATAAGTCAGTTTGTTTTTGTAATCAGTCTTCATATGATCAAGCAAATTTTTGTGTCATTTCAAAAAACGGGAAATTTTTATGTCCCAGTCTTATGACAGTACAGTCCAAAAAATGGTGTTTTGTTTCAGTCCACCTGTTCTTCATGTGTTTACATTAAAACAAAGTGTTTGCATTAAAACAAAAATTTTAGAAATATTGACATATTTTCAAAAACAGTTAATGATCTGAATAATAAATATATTTTTTAATTTTGTTATTTCTGTATTTAAATTATATATTATAGAAAGTTTATTACTTATTACTAAACACTACTATTACTAACACTACTGTACTATAAAAATATTGTGTGATTGTGTTGACGAACCACAAAGATCTATCATAATAAAAAAAACAAAATCAAAGATCTCAATTGATTTTACTGGTCCGATTTCCGTGGAATGCCTCATATGCAAGGTACAATCTCAAGCTGATATCAAAGTGACCACAATATACAAATTTTATTCAGTAGTTGTTTACTTCAATAGTTATTAATTCAATTGTTTTAGTTACTTTTACTTTCAGCCATCTGGATATGTTAATATTGAATGCTGGAGTATTTGGCCTACCATATGAAGAAACTGAAGATAAACTAGATAGAACTTTTCAAGTAAACCATTTGTCGCATATGTATTTTGCGTTATTACTAGAACCATTGTTAAAAAAGGGCTCAAGAGTTGTATTTGTTTCATCAGAATCTCATAGGTATATAACTCCATTTTTATCATAATAAAATCTAACCTTGCAAGGAGAATAATATTTTTAGTTTTATTAAGTAGCTAATAATTAATTTGCTCTCATAATAAAATAAAAAATTGTGCAGGGATTGGGGAACATTGTCCAATATCAGCCTCACACATTTGGGATTAGACCGGATCTTGATTGGGTCTGGATCTCATTGTTTCTCATACGAGAATATTTTAAAGACTGAAAATAAGCTATGTTAAAAGACACCGCATGAAGCTACAAAACATATAAACTTTTAATACCTATAAAATAATAATTTCAGAATGGCGAGCCTAAAAAATGTTTTTGTAAAGCAAAATCTTGCACACCCTAAGGAACAGTACAGTACAATGACAGCTTACGCTAATTCTAAATTGTACAATGTTATCACTGCAAAGGTATGGTACATAGTATATGCATTATAATTATAATTTTTTTAGCTCCACATTGTAACCTGTAAGGGTTATATTCATATTGAAAGTAGGCAGAAAGAACCACACTAGGTTCTTTCTTAGTCCTCAAGACCTCAGATTCACAAGACTGCATGACATGTATAACATAATATGCCATGTAATTAGTAGGTGTCGTCAAGAAAATTAGCGCCAAACGCTGCGGTCCCTACATACCTCTTTCATGAACATACCACTGTCATGAACCTCTTCATGCATCCCCTCCGGCTGGGTCATAATTACCACTCACTTTTCCATCATAAATGTTTTTTACCATTCTTACATCACTCATTCGTTCGACGTGCCCAAACCAGCTGGGCACGTTCTTCATTCTCGCCGTAACATCATCGCTAGTACCTGCCATTCTGTGTATCTCTTCATTGCGAATTCGGTCAGCTAAGCTGACTCCGCATCTCCTACGAAGAGATCGCATCTTCACGGCATTCATCTTACTTTCATTTTTATTCTGTAATTCCCCCCTTTCGCTGACGTATAACAGCGTCGGCACCAAATCTGCATTGTTTACGGACAAACACGCAGCTGACGTTTCGCCGTCTCATCAATGCAGCTAAGGTGCCGTTAACCCTGTTGTCGGCAGCAACATCTGAACATACTTCCCAAATATACCACTTCATTCACTTGTTCTAATATCTTACCATTTACATTGATCTTGCATTCCATCCTTTCTTCATATCTTTTAAAAATATATAGTATATCTATGTTTAAAAATATAATTAATTGTATTTTCTTTTTCAGATTTTAAGCAAAGAATGGAAACAAAAGGGCATTGCAGTGAACTCATTACATCCTGGAAACATGGTGTCTACAAATCTACCTAAGAGTTGGTGGTTCTATCAGTTGTTGTTTGCATTAGTTCGGCCATTTACTAAGTCTCTGGTAAGCTAAATTATATATTTCTTTAGCTTTACACTATGTCCCGCATATAGCAGGGTAGACAGAGAGAATCTATTGTTAAGACATGCTATTATCCAAGCACTGCCAGATTTTTGAAACATCGTGTGGCAGAAATCACTGGTGTGCTTTTGTTACCAAAGTGAAGCAATAAAAATAAGCCCCCCTGGCAATATAGCCCCTAAAACAAGTTATCTTTAATACACAGTTCTCTAAAAGTTAGCTTAAAAATTATATGTCAATTATTTTAAATGTTTTGAATGGTTATTGGAAATGTGATACAAACATTTATATACAAGAGATTACTTTTATTTATATACAAAAGAGGAAACTCTTTGGCCCTAGGCACCAATAGCCCAGACTTCTCCGTAATACTGATGTATATGGTTCTTGATCAAAGAGTTAAGTGTTAACCACTTAAGATTCTGGTTGATTCTTATTACAATTAAGCTGTTAACTGAAACCACTATTGGTAAAATGATAGTGGCATTGATATTCCACATGGCAGTATTCTCATGGGCTAAGTCCAAATATTTAGGTTATTTTTCTTTAATCCGTGTTATTATTATTGTTGTTATTTGTCGACAGCAACAGGCAGCAGCTACAACCGTATATGCAGCAACGGCAATGGAATTAGAAGGGGTTACTGGTCTTTACTTCAACAATTGCTTCTATTGTGAAGAGTCCACCTTGGCTCGTGACAAGGATATTGCCTATGAGGTATTCGCCTTATCCCTCAAAATGATTCAAGATAGGATTGGACCTGATAACATTGAAAAATATATTGAAAAATATTGTAAAGACGAACAATAATTTATGCTGGGTGGGATTGTAAGCAACACTTTAAACCACACTTTTAACTATAAAAGCTTTATATAATTAAGAATTTTAAAAAAAAGTCCATAGATAAAAAAGTTATTTTTTCAAACCATACAATAATATTATCGTTTTAAAATAAAACGCCATTTGTAAAATATGACATAAACACGCCCACTAACGCTTAGTTGTATTTTTGTAGTATTATGTGTGTGTGCATCACACGAAATACAGGTATGTATGAGGTATCTTGATTAATTTCTTTAGGTATTGGTTTGTAATATTTTAACATATATGCTGTTTCCGCAAAAGTCCTTGCACCCTGTATATGTATATTAAATTTAATTTTAGTGTTTATTCTATCTGTGGAATCGAAATCCACAAACATCGTATTCATACAGTCATTAATCACATATTTTATTTTATTTTATTAACCATATTACATAATAATCAGTTGTGTTTGAGTAATTGGTATTTAAGTTTCATTAATATAATATGTATGATGATTTTATATTTTAATAAAACGTGGGAAATATGTATCTTGTTTGAATTTTCTTACCTCTCTACTCCTACTTCCTTCATTACTGAACAATTTTCAATTAACAATTTTACTAATTCAGTTAAATATATAACATGCGACAGTTAGTCCCATTAAAAATTACGAAAAATTTTCTGAATTTATAAAAAAATCAAAGAGTTAAATGTCCATTATACTGGACAACTTTAGCTACGATATAAGTTAACACGAATCAGCTTCACTCTTTATCAGCCACTCGGCAAGGTAATAAGTAAGAACGTAGTATGAATATCATTTAAGTAAACAAATATTTGAATTAATGAGTGCAAATAAATGTTATTTTTTTGTTTTCCAATCTTCAATTGATTGCTTCTTTGTATTATACAAAATAATAATTCAGTGTATAATACTTAATTAATGTTTTCTTACGACGTTATCACGGAAAGTTATCGTCCGTAAACCAATTTTACAGACAGTCGGTAATTTTTTTATAGTAGCTTTTGATATTCAAGTATGGCCTGACCCCGGCGTCTTAGGGAGCTCCGCGGCGCCCCCTGTGACCGCGGCACCCGTGTACATTGCACTCCCTGCACTATAGGTTAACCCGCCTCTGGGTCTATATGTAATGTTTGTTCATACATATAGAACAATTGAACAAAAAATATATTATTATGTAAAGTTCTCTGAACCGTGCCTATCTGAATCCTAAACGGTTGGTCAGCTGGATCCAATAGATGTCGCTAATGTTGTATTGTAGTTGGAATATTACGCTTATATGCTTGACAACGCTAGGCAAGCGCACTTAGAGCTTGTGCAGCACTTGCCTTCACAAACGCATTGAATGCCATTGAAGTGCTTGCGAGTGCAAAGTGTGTTGATGTTTCTGACGGGAAAGCATAAAAATTTGGATGACAAACTTATTTATTTACTCTCTCTATTAACTTAATCTCGCATTAGTTTTAAAATATGAAAAAAAATATTGGAAGCGAAAAGGTTCAAAAAGAATCTGTCAATATCAGTTTAGTGTATTATTGTACTGCATCTACAATTTCATAATTTTTTTATCTGTGAGAAGAAAACCTATTTCATATTATCTGTGAAGTTTAATCGGATACATATAATGAAATAAATACTAAACAAAATAGAAAAAAATATATAATTAAAATATTAAATAAAAACAAAAGATATATACAGATACTGTTATATTTTTTTAATAATATAGAATAGTCTAACATAATTTTTGATGACTTAATATAGTAAGATAATGGGCTATATACTATTTAGTAATTATGGGTCGACTATCCGACAATACGTTTGTGTGTCAAGGCAAATTGTCAAGAGAATTTATATTAATTTTGTAAAAAATTAAATTGTTTTATTATCGACTTATATAAAACTATTTAAATCTTAATATGTTAATTTTCTTATGTAGTTTACATGTGCATCATGATAGTCGTTAAAAATATGAACACTAATTCTTAAAGTTTCGTTCCTAAACAATGTTAGTTCGGACGCTCCCAACGGTTAATGAAGTATGATTATTCTAAACAAGTTAATTAATTGCACACAAATTTATAGATCGCAAAATGCAGTTTCTATAATATAATGATTGTGAGTGATCTTCGGATAGGGATGTTTTACGTACAGTGATATTTATCTGTCGTGATGGGTGATAAAATAAATAGAGAGTACTTTGCACCTGGCGCTGCAGCCTTCAACTATAATGTGGTATGTAAAATTTAAGATTTTTTTATTAGACGTTACTAATTAACAGCATTTGTAATTAAATAGTATCTGTCATACAGTCAAGAAGTAGCTAATGATGTCCTTATTACTTGTCAATAAACTTCATAGATGAAGTACTTTATTTATAATTTAAATGGCGCCTTAATGACCTAGACTTGCATTAATCGAAGACTACTACTTATATAATTAGAGATTTTTTTACATACAAAAATTTATGAATGTAATGGAAAATCTGCTGATTATATCTTGAATCTGTTCTTGTTCTTTGATTATGGAATTTCACTTTCAATTTCACATACTAAGTGAACACTGATCTCTTTACCTCTTCTATGGAGGATAAACAATTTTCAATAAAAAAGACCGAAATTAACTTGTGATTTCTATTGAAGCATTCCTCGGAAATATTTTCATAAAATGTGACAGGAAACTAGTTCAATTCTATCCCCAAAAGACACATGTTTTCACTACAACCACTAAGCGCCATCAGGCACTCCACTACTGTGAAGTTTCATAAGAATTTCTTTCCTTGCCCCAGTGCTTCCAACACACATGTAGCTCCTCTGGTGTTACACGGGGATGTGGATGGTGGTGTTCACTTACCAACAGGTGAACCGTATGCTCTTTTGACTTGTCTTTTTCCATAAAAAATATCAGATTTTGAGACTACAAAAAACAGTACAGCTTGCTGCTAGAAACATGGCAAACAATTTAAATTGTTTATTTGTTATTCTCATAGACCTAATTAACACAAAAGAAATAATTAATAAATTTACACATGCAAAAGAATTTATCTATTACACTTACTACACTAATTTAATATACCTTCTGACATATGCATATTTTATCAACTTTTACCTCTAGGCTCCAACATCGGCTATCCATAATGCAAAGTCTTTACTTATGTTTTGGTTAGGCACAAAATTCACCACAGTGAAGGAAGCAAAGCCAGAACTATTGCATATATTTAAATAAACAAGTGAGACATTTCTCTACCTTTTGTGTGCTAGAAGCTTGGCTTATTAGCTTCACGCTGTATCCTTCACACAACAGGGCAGACACTGGGAACCTAGTGTTAGGACACTGTTGCTATTAAGACACTTCTATCCCCCTCCCATTTCGCCACATTCTTAAGGAATTGCGTTTTGAGAGGCGAAACTCAACGCCGCGTCTTGCCTCGTTACGAGACCGAGGAAAATATTAAAAATTAAGTACTGCCAAGTAAGAATGAAACCCACAACTGCTGCGATTTATGTTGCACACTTGTGCCCTTATGTCACAACGGCCTTACTTGAATTTTTTGTAGAATATATTATAGCTAAATCAACTTTACGCTGTATCCTGCACACAGCAGGGTAGGCAGAGGCAACATAGTATTAAGACACTCCATTCCCCACTTTCCGCCGAATTCTGGATTTAATTTAATTTTTGTATTATATCTACACTATTATTACTTCATTCATTTATCAACTTATAAATATTTTTTGTGAGTGAAAATCATTAAGGCAAAAATATTCATCAACTTTCATAATGCTAGATATTGTCATTATATTAGTAGAGCTAACATTTTACCTGTTTTATCTCAACGACAATCGACATTAGTTCCGTATGTTGTGACGCCGCGTCGTAACTTGCTACGATCTGCTATCATTTTTATGTGTGTACGCCTGCAGTATCTTATGAAACATGGAGAGCTGAGAGAAATTTTAGGCTGTCGTGGCGCAGCGACTATAAACGCGACGGTTGCGTGTTCGAATCTCACTTGAGGGAATGCAATATGTAATATTTCCATTTCTTCGCTTACGTGACAAAGCCAAACGTGGCGCTAAGTTCCCCCACTCGACACGCAATAACTCTAAAATTCAGCGGAAAGTGGGGAACAGAACTACACTAGTAACTCCTAACACTCAGTTCCTAACAACAGTCTCCCAGGATCCTCTGTCTTTCCTGCTATGTCCGGGATACAGCGTGAAGCTAAATAAATAATAGATCCTAAATGCCTTATACTTAATATATACAGCGTTTGCTTTCCACTACTTAATGGTTTAATTGTAATGATTTTATTTTAATAATAAATATTGTAATTTCAGTTTAAACAACACAAAAGATCAATTCAGTGTCCAAGTGGAAATAAAGCCTAATCTAGCGATTGTTTGACAAGTTGCAAGACTAATTAACATTATTTAGAATGTTGGCGTTTAGTAATAAATAACAACAACCAAAATGCAACTTACAGGCCAAGACAATAAATACGAATACTCTCTGAACGGTTTACCGCGGGAGTTAAAAACTACAACTATTGTTCGATATTTTCTATTTTACCGGCAATTTACTTCTCTTGCTTCTATGAACAATAACCATACGTGTATATGTACTACGGTGGTCCCACGCCCAGACATGCGACATGCGATGTGGGGCATGTATTTGACACAATTAGATTTGCACGAAATAATCAGCCATGATTTATCAATTGTTCAATACAACTGATCTTACACGCAGCTATTTAATAGGAAACCTATGGGAATTTATTTGTGTGTTTGTATACCGCACACAGCAGGGTAGGCAGAAGGAACCTAGTTCTAAGACAGTCTGTTATCCATTTTCTGCCAAATTCTGAAGGCATTACGTGTTGAGTGGGGGAACTGTCACAACTTTCGCGTTTACAGTCACACTTTGTGTCCCTGCCACGACTGTCCTCTTTTACCCGATTTATATTATCGTAGGATATATGTATACTGTACAGATATAGTTATTTAATTATGTATACTGTACAGATATAGTAATTAAAGTATCAGCCAAAGTAAAGTTTATTTATGTAATTGTAATGAGCTCTAACGCTGAAAATTAATATAACCAAAAAGCACAAGTTTGTTTGTGAAATTATATCATACAAATAGCCTTATATCGTAGTTTAAAACGAAATTTTATTACCCTCAGATGTTGCATGTTCAAGGCAAACCTGAACAGGGTGCCAGGAACAGCCTGGTGCTCGCGTGTGCTAATATTTAATAGATATTTGGTTGACACAAAAATTCAGCCGTTGCGGCAATATGCTTTTAATCATATGAGTTATGCTGGTTCACTTGTACATGTATAAATACATGTGTAGGAAAAAGTAGGGCATAGTATGTTGACACTTCAATGAATATTCACACTTTTATGAGGAATGATAATAATTAAATTATTACTTTTAACATGTATAACGTATATGTTATATATGATTTTTTTCTTATATTGTATAATTTAATTGTAAAGATTTTTAAATTTTAATAAAAAATTACAATTTATTTTTACGAATTGCATATTGAAATTAGCATTACGTAGGTACTGATCGCGTGTTTGGAGCTAAACCTATCTACTCGGTTGCCAATGCTCTGAGTTCATTTAATCCGTCAGTTCATTTTAGTCTTGCGAAACGGCCTATTCGCGGCCTTAATTCTTTATGTGTTGTACTATTCTGGCATCTGTTGATATAAATGTGATGACTACATATAGATGAGGTGCTATTGACACTAAGGGATGAAAAAAGTGCGTAATCCAAAATGGAAAGTAGTGAACATGGTGCGTGCTTATTTAGAATAGCTCTTACACCGTAGATAATGATATTATGACACATGATTACATGGGGTAAGATAAATGATTACGTTGTTCGTAAGTAGACTGTAAGTCTTTTCTATGCGTCTAACATAATATCTTATACTTATTGACGTAGGCATAAAATACAAGTAAATGTTACAGTTAACTTTTTTTTATTTATCTGTAATAAGTAATATAGCTAGAGTCTACACTCTCAGTTTCTACAAACCATGTAGGAAGAAATAGAGTACGCGCGTACTCTTACACGCGATTATTTTTAAGACTTTTTTTTTTCATTTGTTGCAAATATATCAATAAAGCAAATATGCCTAGAAGTCAAAGAAAAAGTGAAAGAACAATTATATAGCAGCGGCTTACACACGTTAGGTACGCGAATTAATGAAAGCAGTTGCTAAATCGATGACCACTTGCCTGTTTACCTCTTTAACCTCTTGCAGACGTAGCCCCCACGAGCTGAATTTCTTTCAATTTCTAACCGCAAAAGAGCTAAGTTATATGTTTTGAATGAGCATCAATATTTTTGTTACTTTACGAAATAATCATTAATTTTTTTTTTAAGAAAGATATTCAAATTATAGTCGAAATAAATACCTAGTTTATTTTCTAGAATATTTTTTTTTTAATGAATTGAACCTTAGGTGCATACTTTCTAGTCCAGGTGACCGTACGTGGGTGTCATCTGCACCTCAGCACCAGAATAACACAATTAATGTCAACGTCAGTTATTACGTGCATATTCTTATATTCTTATATAGTAATAAGAGAATTAGTTCAAGTGAATGTTCTAAAATCTTTCATCACCAGATCGATTTCTTGCAATATCTCTTATTAATACAATTGTATAAAAGTTTTATGTGTTATTTGATGACTGTGTCGATATGAGAATGAGATTCCTAATGTACGTGTGCTTTATGCAATCAGTACATGTAACAGATATTGGCTCATCGATGTGCAACTCTTTGTTAGTATTTCACGACAAATATATATATTTAGCCATTAATAGGTAGGAAGGTAATAAATAATATATATTTTTGTTTTTTTTTTTACAATTAAGAAGTATTTTATTGAATATTTTTATAGTTTCATAATAAATAAACGGAAATATAATTGTGCTTGTATCGACGTATATTAAAATTCATTAATATTTGAATATAACTTTGGACTACTGTTGAAGTGTACCTACTTATATAGTTAATCAATTTCTCCGCCAATTTAGTTTGACAATAGTTTTACTAAATACGAACAAAAACACTGCGTTTAAAACGGCAGTAGAGTGGTTTCTTTTACTTAATCAAACGCCCTCGTCACTTACGTCACCTTTATTACACAGACAATTTTATGTTACATTTTACGGCTATATACAATTACTATAATAGCATGTATTAGAAAACCGTCCATTATTCCACTTCCCCGTTTCTTCTGTTTTCTAACCGCAACGCGCTTGTCGGTGCAATGACGTCTATTTGAGGCAAATTTGCATATATCTACATCCTCGTCACCAACCGCAATGTATACACAATTTTTGTCAAGTATAAAACTGTTTGTGTATTTAAAAA
>JBAIZZ010000334.1:1121291-1165829 GCA_037355905.1 Heliconius aoede
ATTGTAAAATATTAATAGAATAGCCAATAACTATCAGATAATATCAATGTTAATTTTTATACATATTTGAAGAAGGAAATTTAATATGTTTCTGTTGAAATGTCATCAGACCTTGTCTTGCTAAATAAAAGATAACTAACTATTTTACCATTGACCTCCACCGTCGAAATCTCAATTCTTGTAGGTTGAACATTAGTTTCACCTACGTTACATCAACGCTAATACACTCGCGAATGTGGGCCTTGGCAGAAAAAAAAACAGGTATGCAATAACTATTTATGGTCACGAGTGGTAAATATAAATAGCGTTAATAATAATACAATAGATAAAAGGAAGTCACGCAATTGTCTTATTAAAGATAATACTCAGACATGTAATCATAATATTGGCGTCAAGACTTTACTGCAGCAAATCATAATAGGATTTCTACACGTGGTCATTTTTGAACTGTTATTTTAACATATTAGGAAAAAAGTGTAAAGTAGTTTCACGTTACTAAGCGGCAATGAATAGTTTTAATGAAAACAAGACATTTTTACCCGCGTATGTTTATGACATATAAATAATTGTAAATTTACATAATTAAAATAAAATTAAATAATTGTAAATTTAAAATTAGGAGAATAAAGCGTTTTAATTTATCTCTCTGCCTAATCTGTTTAACGGGGAAAGCAGGAGAATAAAAAAATTAATTTACCTAGACTTCAGTACCTGGACATGATTAATTTATTATTTGGTTCTTTTGCCCATGTACTGAGTTCGAGGGTGGGAGACTTTTTTTTGTTGTCAATAACTTTTTAGTATCAAACGTATTTTGTCACGTTTTACTCGAAAGTAGTGACCCACATTTTCTCCTCCAAATGATCAATGAGTTGGTTTTTTTGCTATAATATTGATGCAAGAGTGGTTATTATAGGATTACACTCTGCGCTATCATTATTAATTATTCTACTTCTGTTATCTACTTCAGCAAATCTTTAAGATGCCTTTAGTAATGGTGCACAAACAACAGTGTCACGTGATACACTCAATTGTAAATCTAGAACGTTCTATTTTCACATAATCGTAACATTTATCAGATTATCAGTTACTTGAACTTGAACAATGTAACCAATATTCAACGAGGTGTGCTCCTAGCGGTTTCTAATGTGATGTCTGTCGCTCGTCCGGTCCAGGTTTCATTGTACCGCTTTACGGGTTCTAAATACGTGTTTACGACCAGTTTTTTTTTTCCTAAGATAAAGAAAAATCACACTTTCATTGATTATCCAGATGAAGAAGAACTTTTAAACAAAATCATATAATCTAATGTCTTAAATAACTTTCACTCCTCATTTATGTTTTATATATAATAACATTTTATTATTTAACTCTTACTATTAAAGTAACGATGCTCTTTTAAAAATCCATTGTATTTCCTTTGAATATAAATATTTTATTCTCAGACATCTCAGTAATTAAACTCAAAGGGGTAGCTAAATCAATCTTTCTCCTATCCTGAACATTAATCCTTGGTTCTTGATTGCAGATTACATTTATTAATAATAAATTGGAAAGCTGTTCCACCAGGAGTTTAACTAGTTTATTTCGATTAATCTTTATTAATTCACACTATGTCCTGCTAAAACCAGTGTTAGTTAAAATAATTTAGTATATTTATGTGTGTCTTGTGAGTAAGAAAGCGAATTGACTAGTAACTGTGAAAGCATTTTCAATTTCGGTTAAATAAATTACAAGGCGAGACTTATTGATCGTCACTCAGCGTTTTTTTCGTTTATCATGCAAATGCAGGATGTGCGTGGAACTACAAAATAATATCTAACTAAAATACGTGAATTCGTTCTCGATTCGATATTTAATATGTCTATTTCTCGGGTCTGGTACTGAGACAGCGCTTGGCGTTGAGCAGAGAACGGGAGTTTTTTTGATACTAGATTCTCTTTGCGTACCTGTTACCAATTTCCATAACAACATGTGGTAAATGGAATACACTTTTTTAAATTTCTTTCTTCTTACTAACAAATAGGCAAAACAAAAATAACCTTATATAAATATATCAGACCATCCCGAGCATATTTTTTTCGTGTACACACCCCATACCGACCTGACGAACCTTTGTATATAATAAATATTGCTTGCACGCGATGATACCGGTGACACGCGAAGGATACTACTAATAGTTACAATACATACTTTCTAATAACATTGTGTGTGTCTGTATTGTTGTCCAATTAGTTAATATGAATCACGAAGAAAATTAGAGGTGGAGCACATACTGGTATATATTTAAAGAGTTCTGTAATTTATATTTATATGCACCAGAATGAGCACCAGAGTCACACTAGGATTAGACATTAATCAGATTATTATAAAATAAAATATTATTAAAAAGTAACTAATTATACTCATCATTAAAAAGTTATTTATAGTCGCCTACGACGTTATAAAGGGCCGTCAGTAACTCGTATAACCTTATTTATCTGCGCTTTCAATGCTCGAACGTTTTTGTAATATATTAAACTTTCTCGTAAAAGTTTTGTCAAACGCGCTTTCACAGAAAGTTTCTTTTGGTCTAATAAACAATACAAATAGTAAAAAAAAATGTAAATTTTGGATGTTCGCGAAATTATTTAAAAGCTTACATATATTTTTTAATTACTGATTATTACAAAATATTGGTTTTATTTTCTATGTTATAATTAAATATATCAGAAATTTAAATTAATAACAGTATTATTAATAGTAGAAGTATTATTAGTTTTGAAGAAGTGGAGAACAAGTAAGGAACTGACAATGTTAAACGTGAGTTCTTATCAAACGTGAGCGACGGTTGCAGCAAAACAGAAAGTAATACAAATTTGATATAATAAATAAATTCTGTTACGTCAAAAAAGTCCACCGTTATTCATTTTCTAGGCTGCGTGTCAACAGCAGGTACAATTTAGAGTAATCGAAACTAAGCTAGACTAATAATGTTTTGCGGTACAGATGGTAATAGCCTTTATGGTTTCTTTAAAAACAGTAAAAAAATTACAACCACTGTTCAAAGTTTACAGTTTTAAAGAAGCGAGTAGATATTTTTTAATATGTATAATTTGGAGATTATGGATTAAGTTTTCCGGATGGGTTTTGGCAGTTGGTTTCATAGGGAAGCGGCGTGGGCTGAAGGTGATTTTTTTTCAGGACTTTGGTGTTACCGTTCGAT
Organism: Heliconius aoede; assembly: GCA_037355905.1. NCBI lineage: Eukaryota > Metazoa > Arthropoda > Insecta > Lepidoptera > Nymphalidae > Heliconius > Heliconius aoede. Next base: position 1,124,497 of record JBAIZZ010000334.1, read on the forward strand.
ATATTAAGCACGATATGACACAAGATCGCATAGAGCGTGTGTGAAGCTCGAGCGTAGATAAGAAGGGTAATGTTGATAATTAAGAGTTTTAAATAGAAGGGGGAAAGCATGTACATATATCATTGGAAAGAGAAATATATGCATTTTCTGATGTTATTAATTTGCGATGCCCAGGACATATTATTGTCAAAAGTTAGACCTTCATTCTTAATTTTGTTACAATATGTAATTTCAACATCCGAATATAAACTTTCGGCGCAGAATCCCAATTGCTTGTGCTTTTAGAGTTAACTAGCAAACCACAAGATTGAGCCCAAGATTGAATAGCAATGATATCTTTATTTAAAGCGGCTATAGCCTCCAACAAATTATTCAAGTTGCAATGACAGTATAACTGCGAATCATCCGCATACAGACGAAGAAATTATTTTAGAGGAGTCGTGCCACCGTGGAGAACGCCTGCAATGAGTTCTAAACATTGTGGAACTATTCAATAACAGAAGCTGAAAGGTTAACTGCACGAAAAGTGTCGAGAAGTATATCAAAATCAACAGTTGTGTTATCCATAGGACACCGTATATCCCCTGTGATGTTTAATAACGCAGTTACTGTATTGTGTTAAAGACGAAAGCCATTGATAAGAACGCAGCAGGTTATTTGAGGAAATAAAAAAGTATAGTCATTTACGATGGATTAATAAATTTTTCAGGATGATTTTAAATAAACCCAAGGGTTTTCCTGTAATCATTAACGACGTTAGATATAAACTTCAATATTTTCCGGTTGTACTATTTACTATTACTTATTGTAAAAATTGCGGAAGAATAAAAGAAATTTTTTAATTTAGATTGCGGTAATTTTCTGATGCAACTAATCTCCCGTATAAATTGAATTATAATAGAAGCACTCAAGGCAAATTTCAAGTTCATCGCACTGGAAAAAATCATTTATAAAAAAAGCTGGTTTTCTCATAAGTCTGCTGTTAGATTTTATAATATATTAAAATACATACATATCATTTGTTTATTTATATATATATTCACAATTATCATTTGCATTGTGAAAGGTTGTCGTAAAATCTAATTACCGTCAGCGTAACCGATTTTGTAAATCGCTGAGCCATTAGAATACATGATTAGATTTCTATGAAACTTATTTACTCACACGAATAGATCGAAAGAAATTTTTATATATTTTATAATATAGAAACCATATGTTTGTTATTAATGATTTTTGTCATACAAGTTAATTATTTTCATAGTAGCTTTTAAACTTTATGCTAGACTAAGAAAATGTTAAAATGAACAATGCAATCTTATAAGAATTATAAATTTTATTAAATTATTAAAATAAAAATGAATTAATTAAATATTATAAATTTTACTCAAAGATCATCGGCAAAAAACACTTCCCACTCCCGCTGACCGTCGGCTACAGTTCCTACTATGACTAGATATAGTTCATATTCTTTTGTTAGCTGCTAGAATCTATATTTGATTTGATTTTAAAATATTTATAAGAATTATTTAACGAACAAACGCGTAATGTTACATCAGTCACTCCAGTTATTAATTATATTCCATTTAAAACCAACATCTCAAGAGTCAAGATATGTCAAGTTTGGTGGCTGTGTGAGAGTCAGATGCCTGATGCATCTACGCCTTTAGCGTATAGTGAAAAGAAAGAAACTCGTTTGTTTTATCGCGACCAATCAAAATAAAGTTTCTTCGTAAGTGCATTGTCAAATTCATCACCATGTCAGACATTCGTCATGTTCTTTTGTCTATTGGAAAAGTTACAATAAAAATTATACTTTACTTGTTTGACTTTCGTATTTGAATAAATCTTTAAGTTTGCTATTTATATAGATTTTTTTTATTGTAGATGAAAAAGATATTATTATAATCCTTTTCATTCATTTATTGCTAAAATAATAAAACCATGTTTTGCAACATTCAAATGAATCGCTCACTTTCATCTTACGAACTTACAATGATGCAAATGAATCTCGCCTGAAATTGTTACAATTGCCACAGCCCTGATTGCAATTAATCATAATTTAGTTCCATAAACCATATGAACCTAAACCTAATTAATAATTTTAATCAAATAAATAATCTTGTCTGTATATATATAGCGTAAAACTATATATAGTAGTAGCAGCAGATGTACAATAGTTTGAATCGGTTTACTTTAATAATTATGTAAGTTACTGACATACAATATGAAATTGAATTACTGGTAATCCTTTAAATTGTTTAAATTAGCGCTTTAAGTCTCTCAAAAGTATTAGACTTGTCTTTATTTAACGATGCATTAATTAGTAATAATAAATAAGTAATTCAATTTTTAAAACAGTATTAGTATTCGTTTTTTTAACTCATTTGCTACTATTACAAACAAATCACGTAACAAATACAAAATGAAAATATTACACGCAATGGTGTCTGTCAGCCGCAAAAAATCCAAAGGTACCTTATTTTATTTTGGGTACTTTCATGGAAGTAGGTTTTACTTAGGTAGGGAACCTTTGCAATTCGATTAGCCAAAGATCATAATATATTATCGATACTTTCACAATACTGTTATATCATTAAAACTTCAATAAAAACAGGGAAAGTATATAATTGTGCTACCGGCAAGGCCGCCTCGAGCCCAGTCACGCCCATCCTACGCTCGATGCTGGGGACATAAAGAAAGTGAAAACTTTGATATGGCCCGTCTTGTGGATTATATACACGAATGATGACTTCCAAAACCGTAATAATATGCCATTATAATGTTCTCAAGTGTAAAATTTTAAATGTACATTTAATAATTAAGTAGATAGTGTGGCTAATGGAACCGTTTAATTAAGTTGTTAAGGAAAAATCTATTATATACAAAAAGAAATATAACATGAAAAAAAACCTAACAAATATATACGCTTAGATATATTTTTTAACTTGTGAATAATAATGCTCGTCGCCATGTTTTGCGCTCTTAGCAGTTGAATTCATAACTAATAGAAGGGTATTTTTTCTTAACGTTTTTCAACTTGGTTGGCTTATTAAACCTTCACGGTTGGTGGACTCCACCCTTGGCCACCGTACTATCATACTAAAAGAAATAATTTAAAGGACCAGTAAGTTATTTGTGTAATTTTTTTTTTTCACAAATGTCACTGTACTTTATTTTCCTGACAATAATTATTTGTATTGTGAAAATTAAACTAGTAAAGAGTTAATTATTTCCGAGGTAAAACATGGGTAAGAATGCGCTGTTACAGCTGACCCTTCAAGAATATCATGAAATAGTGTTATATTACTTTACTCTGTAAACACTACGTAGATATTGGCGTATACTCATATATTTTTTTGGGGGTGTTCCTGTACTTTTAGCTTTGAACAGATTTGTTCGTGTGAACGTTGTTTATTAATTTTTCGTGGCTTTTTTTTTGTTCCGAAAATTTCTGGGGTGGGCTATTGTAGAGTGTGCCCATCCAAAAAAAGTCTACTGCCCACCCCAGAAATTTGGGCTACCCGGTACCATGTACCCTATGTACATTTAACAATTTAATTTAACGATTTAAATGCGTAACTGACTGAAATGAATAAAAGGAATAGCTCGAAGCCACCAAAAAATTAATAAAATAAAACCCTCACATCTATAGTTATTTAAACCTAACCATTTTCGGTGATTGCGCGGAAAGCTCTCAGCGTTATAAGTAGGCACACGTACTCAGCCTTGTTCATACACTCAGTCTTGGCATTGTAAGTAGGTAACAAAATGTAAAATGCTATCTTAATCATTATGATTTATGCTTAAATTATAATAATATATGTTTCTGTGTACCTACACACGTATACTTATATATACTACTGAATTGGTCAAGAACTATTACGAAACTTACGTACCTACCTACATCTACATTCCTTGTGAATAATGATCCTTGAAAGTAAGTGAATTAAGTTTTTTTTTTTACAGATTGTTACATTGTAGATAAACATTATTATAAAAAAATTAAAATGAATATTGCATACTTGCAGCGTTCTTGGATGATTTTTTTCTATAAAAAAACCAGACAAGTGGGAGTCGGGTTCATCCACCGAGGGTTCTGTACTACTTCTGTAAAAAAATAGGTGGTTCTGAGCTTTTTCTGAAATTCAGCCTCATCTTAGTCAGCTTTAATACCAAATTTTGCCCCCCGTTTAAGGATGTTCATTTTTAGATTTTATCCACAAATGTAGTTTTAAAATATTTTTCCCTGAACTAGTGCTACCTCTAGATGCTAACTGCCAATTTGCCATTTCGTAGTTCTAGGTCAGTCGGAAGTCCCTTATGAATTTTGATTTCCTTCATAGCGTCTGAATACGCATTTTTGCGATAAAAATAACCAAATCTATTTTCTTAGTAAATATAGAAATATGTTTGATTTTGATTATAAATATGTGTAAGGTTTGAATTTCAACCCGATATCTCTAAGCGTTAGATAAAGGGCTTTGACAGGTTCCATTTATCTTTAAAATGTAGGGAACCCTAATAAAAATTTCGTTGTTGTTGCTAAACCTCTCAAGTGTTTAACAAAAACGTTTATTAAATACTTCGTAGTCATCGAATATTGCAAGATATTCAAAATTTATAAAAAATATTACAAGAAGGCTGAACAGACTAACATTCTTATAATATGAAACGACCAACCACATGATGGAAATTCTGCAATAACTTGAAATTTTACGCATTATTTGCATTACTTGTTGGCTAACAGTTGTCTGTAACTTAATCGACGGTGATGTTTCTCGTTTCACATAACTAGTGAGAAAATTACAAAAAAACTGGGGCACAAGCTTTTACCCACTAGTTCACTTGTGATTACGTATAAATTCTAATACTTGTGACTGAGGCCAAAGCGACTGAGTGTTCTTTTGTTAAATGCTATATAATGCTTATAATGAAAGAGTTAACTATTAATAGGAACATACATTTTTATAATATACTAATATAAAATCAAATGTGATACTGTATTTATTTTTTCATTATATCCACCCATTGACATTTGTCGTTTACAATGATTGCAATGATTTTTGTATTAATAATTAAATCGTGACAAATAACTAGATTTATTAGATATACTTTGTTTATTTTTATATTCGATATATATAATATTATTTAAATTATTAGAATATTTACTCTGTCAAAGGGAATTTAGTATATAGACACTTCGTTCTCCGGTTTCTGCCTGAATTCTAAACATGGCGTGGCCAGTGGTCGACGCCGTTCATTCCCCCGTGTGGATATCAAACTCACAACTACTGTGCTATCGCACAGTGAGACGCTGTCTCACTGCGCTAAGGTGATAACTTTCTTCATATATCGATTTCAATAATTTCAAATTTAAAACAACTTATTAAATTGTATAGCTATATAAACGTGTCTTTTTCACTATTACATAAAAGTGAAACATATGAGCAATGAGTAGTACAAAAGGTGTGCTACTTCTATTTCACACTTAGGCTCATAATATTATTATTATTATTATCCCCCCCTCCAGCCCCTCTCCCCCCTCTCTAAATTATGTAATCTGAAATGATTACTGCGCAGTGCACAATTGTGACATAATAATTATTTTGTATTTGTCATTATAGAACAAAATGAAAACATGAAATAAGTATATACGTATATGGGACTTGGGAGGACATATTGGGTGTGCTGTATTCCGTAGGTTGTGTAAACAATTTTACGTAACATAACGCTTAGTGGTAAAAATTTTCGTAATTAACATTAATTGTTTATACATAACTAACGTTGCCACGGGGCTTTGTCCGCGTGGTTGATTAGAAATAACTAAGGGTTATCAGAGATAACTGTTACCCCAACCAGATACAGTGGGTTATACCACTTATACAAAAATTGAAGTCATTCACGTATCAATTCACCTTAAAACAATAGTAAACCCTGCATTTAACTCTCACGGTCCGCCTATTCGTCTCTATAACGATAGGATGTTTGCAGTTTTGCATTACAAATCAATGTCGTGAACATCGTGTCGTCACTAGAGTATATGTACACTCGTAACTACGTTGCATTACAAATTTTGACTAGTATGTTGTAAGGGATAAGGTTTAATAGTGTTAATTTATTATCATCATCATCAGGTCAATGCACGTCAACCGTGCTGAGCTTCATCAATTCTCTTATTTGGTTTAATACCCATTGTTACGAGTATTCATATATTATACTATTGTGATGTTTCTTGATCATCATTGATTTTATATTACTGATTTTATTTTACTTAAATCATATTATTATCCTTATTATATCCATATTAATTATGTACCGAATGTAATATAACGTGTTAAAATTAAAATTTATGTTTATATAAAAAAAATATGTTAAATTGGTTAAATAAGCAAGTTTAAAGTGTTTGCAGCTTACAAAACGACTCGGAGGAATCGCCAATAATAAGTGGTAAATATATTTTTCATCCATACCGGTTCAACAGCATTCGTTGCCATTTACATAAATAATACCAATACATATATATATATATATATATAATGGCAATGAAACTGTAGGTGCTTTTTAATGAGCAATTTTTTAAAGTTCTATTAGAAATTATTCATTTTTTATTATAAACTTCTTTCATTCAAGATTGAAGAATATTCATAAATGATGAATATTCTTCAATTCTCTCGAATACCAAATGTGCTGCAGATAATGATTCGCTGTAGTGTACAAGACAAAATCGATTGCATTATACCTGTCGTCATCGTAGAGTACTTACTAAACTTTCGATAGAGTTTTATGGTTTCACTCGTCATTCATCCTTCTCAAGTAAGTCGTACCACGCTTATATGATTTTCTTGTGAATCTATAATAAATATTTAATTTATCCCATAAAAGCAAAATGATCCCATTTTTTCCCCATTTGTTCAAGGCCAGTATTAAAAATATAGGAGGTTGTCGTCACTAAAAAAATTGTATGCTTAAGAAGGTAAGACAGTCTGTTACTAGAAAAACCTGCGTTTTTTTAAATGGATAATTGAAGAAAATGAACCTCAAGGTCGACTCAAGTCGAAAAAAGTATTTTGACGGTGTTATTTGAACAAGTTCTTTACCACGTAATATCTACATTTTCATTGGCACAAGTTTCATATAGTAAGTCTTAGAACAGCTACTCGGTTAAATTTGTCAAACACCAGATACGTCCATGTTATATAATTACGACAAATGAATACTGGCGACCAAACTTTCCAGGCGCTTTCATTCAGTTTGTAATATAAATAAATAAGAAAAAGTCTTTGCAATTTCTCTTACATTAAATGCTGATTATAATTTATGTTATTCCGGTTATGAAAGTCTTTTTTTAAGCAATGTTAATACCATACCTACTAAAGGATATTTTGTGAGCTTGTGAATTAATCTACGTGATTATTTCAAACAGTGTTTAAATTTGAGACATATTTGCATATACATAAAATAAATCAGCTTCACGCTATATCCCGCACACAGCAGGATAGGCAGAGGGAACATAGATGAAACTCCGCTCCCCACTTTCCGCCGAATCTTTCGAGGCGTTGAGTGGCGGAACTCAACGCCGGGCTTTTTGTCTTGGTGCCAGAGCAAAGAAATGAAAATATTAAGAAACAATAATCATTCCCTCGAGTGGGGATCGAACCCACAACCGTCGCGTTACAATCACACTCTTGTGCCCTTGGGCCATGACGACGTCGACTGTACATGATAGGGCAATATAGAACATAAGGGTAATATAGAAGCGTCTGTTAAGATTATATAAGTAAAAACTACTGATGATAATAAAATATACTAAGGATATGCTTCTCTGTCAATAATTTAGCTTACACCCGGAAGTAATTCGATTATTCAATATAAATTTAAGGCTCTATAATGTAGAAACCTTTACATGTAACTAATTGAGAGTAAAAATAATCATTTTTTTTGTCATTCAATAAATATCGCGTATCATTGCTGTTACGCTTCAATAGGTAACGGATGCCGGGAGAGAAAACGTGAATAATATTTTACTACAACGATTTGTGGTAACACGGCATTAATCAGAAAGCAATTTTATATTATTCCTTAAAGGATATTTATTTTTTAAATTTTATTTAATAAACAAATGAATCTTTTTTGTCATCTTAAGATATTTGATTATGTACTTTTACATCAATATATAAAATATCAATCTGTCATAACGCACTTGCATAAGGAATATTCTAATTATAAGTGGATCAATTTTCTACATTTTAAGGAATTAACTTAGAAAACTGCAAGGAAAGAAAAAAAACAAACCGATGGTCAACCGATGTCTGGAATAAAAACCACTTATATTGTTTTTATTTTCTATTTACTATTTCCCCAGGGCAGAAAACTTTCAAATATGTTTACAATATATAAGTAATATAGTATTCTAGTACATGAGGGTATATGTCTAGGTTCTTGCAAACGTGACGTTAGCCGGCCTTGGCGCTCGGCTTACATTCGGCTTGGCTCGGTGCAACTCGAACCTTTTGGTATCCCTTTCGCACTCGACGACTACCTTTCAATCCATCTCGAATTTCCATGCGCAATGTTCGAGGAAACTGACTCAGCTGTGTTTTACAACAAATATTTGTAATATCATATTGAACTTTATTTTATACATGTCAAAGCGCATTTCTGTACATTTTTTTTAGTAAAGTGAACCTTAAAGCCTTTACGTCAAAGTATAGTTCTCTCTCTCTCTTTTTACCGGTCTCGCACAGCTGCCTCCGGTCAGTACATTGAAGAAAGTTGAGATCTGTGGACGTGCTAAATATTTGTTATCTTATTCACTGTGAAAAATATCGTATACGAGTCGTCGTATCGTATAAATTTCATTTCATTATAAATTAATTGAATAATTTTTAGTATCGTAAGTGCTTTATGTGCGAGTGTCTCTAACGAAAAGTTACAGTTTTTTATTCTATAAAATTTCCTCCAATTACAAAGCTCGAGACGATTGTTTCCAAAACATTGAAAGTTTGTGTAATGTCGCCCGAGGAAACAGTGTCGGCAATGAATCGGTATTCGGTATAGGGAACGGTAACAATCGTCAGTGAGTGCGTGTGTTACGGTCGAGTGGTCTCCAGTTTTCAGTGTCCCCAGTGTTGTATTACTTGCGGTATGTTCTAGTTGAGTGACTGATGGGACATTTTGTTAGGTTGTGCCGAAAAGGGCGACATGCAGGCCCTCATGGTTACGACTAGTGTCCATTGTGATCACCAAAACGGCCCCTACACAAACGAGAACGGTCCTAGCACCACAGGTTTGTTTTCAAATTACTTTACATTATCGATAATGTATTTAGTAATGAATCCTAATAATTATAATTATTGTAATAATTAGAAATGTAATTCTACATAGTTATATTTCAACATTATCAAACTAAAGTGGGTATGATTGATGAAAAATTGTACCTACCTATACGTAATATACTAGGAATTGTATGACTTTCTAAGACAAAAGAATATGGAGTCAAATCTAAATTAGACTAATTGCGTAAATATGCAGTTATATAAATACTTATTTAATATAAAATAAATTTTAACTTTTCGTTATTTTTTGTGAACGGGTAAAAATGTATTATATTTCAAATATTTACTTTCAATAAATTGTGTACTATTTATTGGGATAGTTATTTTTTTGTAGCATCATAAATAATTAGGTAATTGTAGTACATTACACAATTATCGTAAGTATTAAGAATAGATATCGCATATAATATGATAGTTAACTACCTGGTTAAATTTACTTAGTTGTTTTCGTCTCAATAGATATTGAAATTTATATTGGTATTTACATTACCAATAAAGTATGTATTTGGATATTTGTAACTAGTCGAATTATCGAGACACGCGGCCAGCGCAGCGTCCGGCCAAGTTTTTATTTAATAAGACACGAACCGTATCTTTGTAATGTATTAATACACGAAGCTTATAAATATTTAGCTTATAAATAAAGTATTTGACATATTAAGATTTTAGGTGTCGACTTAAAGCGCGGCGTTGTATTCCTCCACATAACACGCAATGCCTCCAAAATTCAAAGGGGGAGAGGAAAGTGGGCAACGGAGTCTCTTCCCTCTGTTTACCCTGCTGTTTTGCGGGATACAGCGTGAACTTGCTTTAATTTATTTATTTAGTAAGATTTTAGGTTATATGCATCCACATTACGTGGATTTAACAATTTCATCTGTTAAAGACTTAATGATTATTGAGATACAGTTTGAATATTTATTTGCAAAAGAAATAATATCTGATCAAAAACATAAATGTATTTGTTTTCTTTTTCAAAGAATTTAAGTGCAATACTAGCTGTATTGTCATGTTACATTCTATTGTAGTATTATTTATTATCTTTTTAAAATGTATTATATTCTTTCTCAGACCCTTAAGATATTTAATAGTCTAAGCCTGAACCACCACCTTTGTCTTATTTGCAGACAAAGGTTCTGGTTTTTGAAAGAGATAAAGAAAGGACGGAATGCAAGATCAGTGTAAATGGTAAAAAAAAGATAAATTGAATTTTAAGAAATAAATATATCCGAACAATAACCTAAATACAGTAAAATAAATACAATAATTAAATAATATACATATAAAAGTCGAAGGTGTGGTCATTATACATTAATTTGAGTAATTAACTACAGCTCACAACGCAGCGTCAACACGCGTTAAACTACATTAAGTGTTGGGTTCTACTTTAAATAACATCTATCAATCAATAATAATCAAGTGGTTTATTATTATGTTCTTTATGAATTATGATGTATATTTTCAGAAATCACCCTATTCTGCGCGTTATTAAATTTTCCAAACGTTTAAAATAACGCGGGCTACGGAGTGTCTTAAACATTTCAGTCTTAATAAATTGGTGATGTTAATTTGACATTTGTGGTGACGCCGGTCTCATAGACCGGGATTTTCGATCTAATACTTTTCCAATAACTAATTAGTTAAGTAACGTATAGTTAATTTTGTGTTAATCTTACATAATTATTTGGTAAATGACTTTTTCGCCAACTATGTTCTCAGTACCAACTTTTTGTAACTACAAACCCACTCCCTATCATCGATCAAAACTTCTAAAAGTCATAGTCCCAACATTCTAGGCAAGTTCAACAGTGTATGTCGTTCTTTTGTATGCGACTCAATTAGTTTTACTAACTAACGTTAACTGTTTTATAATATTATGGCTTATGATGTGATAAACGATGAGGTGCTTTGATATATTGGCAGAATTGTCCCTTTCCAAATAAAAAGAGGACTTGTTGTCATCGGTACATTCTCGGTCACTCGACGACCTTTTTAATGTTCGAATTTTGAACTGGGTACGAGACCTTCGTTAGAAGGTCGCTAGAATACCTTCCCCATTCGATGATGCTTGTGAAAATCTTCACCAGATAGTAAGGCATCTCGTGGAACCTCTTCGAACCAACAATGTCCGTTTTTGCAATTTATTACATATATTATAAAATACCAATAAAACTTAATAAAGAACTAATTTATTAATTGAGTTTATAATTCTATAAAACAAAAATAAAAGGGGCACGTGCTTTTGCTAATTTTACAAATTTAAGAAAGGAATTGCAACACGCATCGATGACGGGTCAAAAAGTTATACGATTTTTTCGATCGACACGGTCTCACATACATCCATGTCCACAATGGCAGCTTAACAATATTCTCTCGGTCGACCTTATTATATGCGGGATACAGCGTGAACCTAAAACAAAAGCTTTTATCGCAACTCCAATATTAATACAAATTTAAATCCTAAAACAAAATTTCATCTCTTACATACTTAAATACGTGAAAGAATATAATGTAAATATGTAATATTATATAAAAAATGAAAATAATGTTTATTTATTTATAAAATTTTGCAGAAATGTACAAATAATATAATTTGTATGATAAAATCCGCGTGAGAGCGTCGCGAAATAAATACTCGTGAAAAGATATAAAAGCAAGATAAAAAATTACTATTCGTTAAAAGAGTAAAATTTATATTATAAATTTATTTAATTCTTTTTATTTAAAATTATTTAATACTTTTGCAAATAATGGTAGTTACATAATAATATATTAAATTTATATACTGCCAAGAATAGAGTGACTTTTCTTTTCAACAATTTCTTGTTTTTACTAACTTTTAATAGACAAACAGACATCACATAGTCTTAATTTGTTGTGCTAAACATTTTCGTGAGCAGAGCGGAGGAGTATCGCAAGAGTCGACCTTGTTTCCAGTCGTTTGGCATTGGAACTAGAGATTTTTACATTGCGTTTTGTTTTGAAACATTGAACTTTTACACTCGTATTTATTTATTAATATAAATAAAATTATTTAGCTTTTTCAAACTTTTAAAAGTTTAAACGAGGTAGGAACATAACGGCAAAGTACTCGCACAAGGTGTTCTCACCGTACTTAGTAATGTGAAGTTTAATAGTCGCGTTGCACAAATAGTAACAGTTGAAGTCGTCCGAACCTTATTTATGGTGCGGCTTCTATTTCAAGTTTGCTCAGAACGCGTAACGCGGTTGGTGTTGTTTCGACCGCGCTTTCTATCGCTTATCTAGATACCGCTGTGCGCTTTCGTCTTAGATTTTGATAAGAACGTTATTGATATTTAATATAAGATTGAAATGTGAAGCATGATCTTTGTCTGTTTGTATACTACGAAGTATATTATTTTATTTTGTTTTTATATAATTTTATCATGTCAGATAAAACAGAAAACAATCTAATAGACACCATTCGTCATCTCTTTTTCACTTTATGCTTCTAATCTAAATTAGTAATCTAAATGTAATATTTTTATGCGTTTCTAATAAAATTATTTATTTTGACTTGATACGAGGTTTTCAACATAATAATATCTGATAATAACTGTATTTATTATACCGCAATATTATATCAATTGCGGTTTGCTAGGTTCGGTGAGGTCCCCTTGAACTAACGAATTAAAACCTCATTCTCGTACATATATTTTTTATTATAAAGTATACCTTTTAAATTTCGCATATGTGCAGAATGTCGTGTAGAATCACAGTGGTAACGTAATTCTCTTTTTTTTTATACCAACAATCACCACGTTGGAGTCCAATTTGTACTGTAACTGCGCATGCACGAGCATATGTTATGTAAGATGTTTATATTGTAGTCTTAGAAAAATTTAGAATACCCTATTTATTAAATAGAATACTTTATTTAATAATTTTCAAAATTACAGGAAAATATAATGCTACATTATAGTTTACTGTTCAAAAATAATGCCACTCGATAAGGCACAACGAGTTTGTCGCTGAGACACAAATAGAAAGTGTTAAATGCTTTGCATTGATGTGCTGTTCTGAATACTCGAGTAAGACAATGCGTGGCCTCTTGATAAATGATTTTGTCATTTACTGAATATATAACGAGGATTCCGTTTGAGTTTCCGTCCTAATTACCTAACATTATGCCGACTTTGACAATTGTATTGGAGAGCAATTTGTTATGATTCTGTTAAGAAAAATTTGCATTTCCTTTTTGTAAGCGACGCATAAAAAAAGCAATGTTCTTTACTATATATATACCTAGCTACTCTTTTCCTATCAGCTCTTTTCTCTTAATTAAATAAATTTCTATTCTCTAATTTGTCTAATTTCGAATCAATGTATGTAATTAGATCATTAAAAAACATGTCTACTGTACACCACCATATTATGTTAATTTTGATTTAGAGTTATTTTATATGTAACGAAATTAATGAGGCCGTCGTGGCGCAGTGGCACAAAGGTGTCGTGCGTAAACGCGAACGTTGTGGGTTCGATTCGGAAGTGTAATATTTCTTTACGTTTATATTTCAATTTCTTCGCTCTGGTCTCGAGGCAGAGCGCGGCGTTGAGTTCTGCCACTCAACACGCAATGCCTCCAGAATTCGGCAGAAAGCGGGGAACGGAATGTCTAACACCGAGATTCCCTCTGCCTACCCTGCTGTGTGCGGGATATAGCGTGAAGCTGAAGAAATTAATAATTCGATAAACAAATTGGTATTAGACATAATTACTTGTAACTTTTATTTTATCATTGGGATTTGTCTTTATGCTTCACGTTTACACTAATCATGTGTTGAGTGACTGATGCAGATATTGCCCACCACCAACCAATTCAATCAGCTGTCATCCAATCAAGTAACCTTGTGAACATCCACAAATCAATGATTTTCCTATAATGGTACTTTAACATCGTTTAAAGTAATGTAGTATGGAAATTGTCGTAAATTATTTCCTTGTGAAGGGGTGTCCGGAGATCATTTGCGATTGGGTCACGTACCGCTGCCCAGGCTGCTCATGCGTAACGGACGCCATGTACGATGTTTTTATAGATATATTATTAGTAGTTATAAGTTTAACTAATGCACACATCCTCGCTGTGTCGAACTATACATGACAAAGGTTTTGGTCAATTTTTCAGACACTCGTACGTCACAAATTTACAAGTAGGTATTATGGTAAATATTTGAATAAAATTTAAAACTTAAGAAATTTTACATAGACGCTTAATGATCTTCGTCAAAAACATTCGTTCTATATAGGTTTGTGTTGTTAGACACTTTGCACTATTGCATAACTTCTTCGTCCTTATATTCATTGTTCATTTCAAATTTTATTATATTTTGTGTTAGTATACACAAAATATACAAAATAAATCTTTGGAGATCCTCATCATTTGTGGTCATCAGGAGAAATAGTCAAATGAGCGAAGGTTATTTTAAAAATATTAAACTCTACAGTCTGCAAATATGAGACTGCTGCTGGGCAATAATTTTCTATTTTATTCATTTCATACAACTCGATACGTATCGCATTCATCATATGAACATTCAGAACGTCGCGATTCATCGAACCGTGTGACATTGTGACTTCAAGAAAGGTCATTTACATACATACGTTTCGGTTTACAATATGAAGTTGTATTACTTTAAAAAAACCACAGTCATCAGATACTGAGTACATAATTCTTTATTATTTATAATTGTTATTATTTGTTCTTTCCTCTAGTATCGAGACGAAGCGGCTTTGAGTTCCGCGTCAAGAATTCACCGGAGAATGGAGAACGAAGTGTCTTAACATTAGGTTCCCTCTAACTGTCCTGTGCGGGGTACTCGTGAAATTAAAAAAAAATTGCCAAATATTTTGCTATGGTCGAGTTGATCTGCATAAAATTTACCAGTTCTAGTATTATAATGCACTTGTACTTGTAGACATTACATTCATTATCAAAATTATATGCCTACGATATTAATCGGAATTAATGTATAGTACTAGAGCAATTTGAAAACGTAAATATAACAAGTAAATATACGGTAGTATGTACAACGTGCTCCATTATTATAATTATACTTACGCAACCACCGTAAAATATATTGTATTTATTATACCAAGTATTATGATATTTCATACTGACATTTTGTAATGCTATAATAATATTAGATATAAAAAATCTAATATTAAGTATTCAATTTGAACTAAGTTTTAAATTGAATTCTTAACTCTATAAACAGAAGTTACCTAAAGTCGATTTTTACTCTAAAAAAGATAAAACATTAAAGTAGGTTAATCGCATTTTTTACTTTTGCAAGCTGACTGTGTAATCTAATGTTAATTTTATTTTTCAGGTAAGCATCAGTAATTTCTAGTTCGCTACGATGTAATCGGATCGGTAAGTTAGTTGATGAAAAAATTTACTTTAAAAAATCGAAATATTTGGGATGAGTTTTTAGGTCAAGTGAAACGAGTTTGTGCTCAATTTAATTACTAAACAAATACTAATTTAATAAATCAAGTTTAACCTAATGTTAATTTCCTTTACTATCAATAGACTTCAGTTTAACATCTTCGTCAATCGCCAAATTCAACTTGCGAAACGTAATTTTTTTTATTGTTTTTAACTACAACGTAGTACTCGCGACGTGTAGGTACGTCATCTCACGTCTCAGACACTTAAAAAACTATAAAGTAGTGATGAGAGAATGACGATGTCAACTGACGTAAAGTACCGTTCTTTTCTTTAAACAATTTGAACGCTATGTTGACAGTAGTAAGAAACGTGAGTGCACGAGGCCGGCCACTGCTGGGGAAGCCGGGCCACTAACCCATTTATGAGCTGTGGGCGGTAATTGAATTACCCTCCTCTGACGACACAGACAATTCATTCGTAAATTGGTTCTTATTGTAATAGTGCCGCAAAGCGCAGTACCGGCCCCTGACTTCTCTTCCTTACAATACAATATAAATAATCGAATTTCATTGCACTTAGCTCATGCTGCTATTAACAGTTAGATTTAGTTCCGTCTCTTGATTTTAATTTATGTTTAAATCACGAATCATAATGATATTCACGGTTTTCACTCACTGTTTTTATTTTAAACAATTTGTGTTGTGCTGAGATAGCGCTATGTTGTTTCTTTATTCAAATTGTAGGAATTGAGTAGAAAGTTATGGATTTTAGACAAAAAGAAGACGATGGACGTCGAAAGTTGTGAAATAACGATAATGTTTACGCAATTTAACCATTACGTATTAATTAATTGAGAAATCTTATGCGATTTAGTTTTATTGTTAGCGTGACTGCAACCACTCAGAGGGTATATCTTGAAGCCAAATCGATACCATGTGCGCTTATGTTACTATTATATCTATAAGTAACACAGCTTTCTAACTATTGAATTGACAACCGTGGTATCACAGATGCGTAGTCCCTTCAAAAATTATTTCCACCTACGTACAGAAAATAGAAACAATAATATTCAAAACATTATAACTATAAGTGTCATATACTTAATGTACGTGTGATGGATGGCAGTTAATATTATATATATCAATGTATTTTTGTATTAGTAATAAAATAAGTATAAATAAACAAATTTTCCTATTTAAAGTATACAATGATTATAGGCTTGTAGCTACAAACCTGTTGTTCGTAATCGGGAGCCGGCACTGTGTCGTCATAATGGTGCGCGCGACCGTGACGCCGCTTCCGTCGCCACTTCCGTCTCCCACCACGAGCCGTCTCGACTTTTAAATCGAAGCTGTTATCTACTCTCAATCCCAAATAATACGCTTTCGAACAATACATTTGCGTTTCTCTAGACAAGTCGCGTATAATGTCACTGGGTAATGTCATTTCTTATGGGTGTGTTAAATGTCTTTCTTTATTTGTTAATTTTGAAAGTGAATTGAATAAATTATTAGTTGTAATCAAAAAGTCAACTACGGAACCAGTGAAATATTAGTATTTAGCATTTTAATTTTTCTATTTTGTTAAAGTCGAGCGAACTACCAGGGAATGGTCAAAGTATCTGGAACAATGAACAGTAAGAAATATTGCTATACGATATCTTAAGTCTTCACATTTCATATTAACTGCAAAAGTACATAGTAACTAGGGCGTGGAGAAATGCTTGGGCTGTTCTTTGACGATATTAATATCACTTATGCCACAACTTTCATGACTTTTGACATACTTGTACGTATATTAAAATTGTATCTGATCGCTGTTTGTGCGTGGAAGATACGAGAAAATCGATATATCGATCGATATATGAGAAGATCTATTATTGGAGGCATTTAGATAAAATGATATTTAAAATTTTCATCTTTTTGTCGTTTGTGCGGTTGTAAATGCAGTCTTCACTATTGGTTTTTGGATACTTATTTTAACACTTTGTGTTTGGTTTATTTGAATCGGTTCATAAATTTAAAAAGTTATATTGATATAAAGGATTTTGGCAAAATGGCTTCAAAATGTTTTATTGAATTGGATGAAACTTTTGTTTTCAATGTATAGAGTCTTCTTAATGATAATGCTGTAAGAACACGAAAGTAATTCCATATTAGTCAAAATAACCACGTGGTCCGAGCGAGTGACGACGCGGCGCGTAATGAGCGTATAATATATAGATATATATTTGTTAATTTTAGGGTTTCCGTCTTTCCGTCTTCTAAAGAAAAAGGATCCCTTATAAGATCACTTTGTTTTCCGTCCCTCTGTTTGTCTGTGAAGAGCCTATATCTCAAGAAGGATACTTGGAGATATCGAGTTGAGATTCAAATCATATACTCAGATCTATGATCCTTTGATTTCCTGAAAAAATTGTATTTCTGCATTTACTTTAAAAAAAGATATGATCGTTTATACTGGCTAAAACCGCTTTTCAATTTCAAACTTCCGGTTGACCTAGAATTATGAAAATTGACAGCTAGCACCTACACGTAGTATTATTTCAGGAAACTATGTATTTGAGGTTAAATTCTAGAAAATAATAGCAAAAAATATATAATAATTAAAGGGAACAAAATTTGCATAATAGACATTTTATATTTATTAAAGCTAGCTAGTTCAAGTGAGGTATGAGATGAAAGGGCTCTGACTAAGCTAAGCTAAAAAAAATTTTACACGGAACCCTCGGTGCGCCAGTCCAATTCGCGTTTGTCCGTTTTTTTTATAAATAATTTCACAGATGCAAATGTGGTCTTTAGTAATTGGTAACTGATTGCGATATTTTTTCGTCTCTGCTAACTATTACAAAGACGTTTCCTAAAATTTTGAAACAACGTAACATCTTAACAATGCAAACTGAAAAGACTATGCCGACGTTGTTCGCGGGATGTTTTGGTTATTAAATATTTCTATAGTAGGTTAATTATATTTCTTGTTTAAGACGCAAAGTGAAAGTGTCCTCAAATAAATTTCATAAATATGGCTTTAATAAACATTCTAATATAATTTATTGTAATCAACTAATGAATTGAAATATTGATCAGACATTTATAATGAAATAATAACATTTGAGTATACTGATATTTATCAAACATTCTAATTAACATATTTAAGGCAAGGTTTTTAAGACAATGAATAATTTAGAATTATGACACGACAATATGAGCCAATCGTGGCGCAGGAGTACAGAGTGTGACTGTAAAACCGTCTTCACGCCCTATGACGCACACAGCAGGGTAGGCAGAGGGAACCCAGTGTTAAGACACTCCGTTCCTCACTTTCCGTCGATTTTTAGAGGCATTGTGTGTTGAGTGACGGAACTCAATGCCGCTCTTTGCCTCGACACCAGAGCGAAGGAATAAAAATGTTAATGAATATTTCACTTCCTCTAGTGGGGATCGAACCCACAACCATCGCGTTACAGTCACACCTTGTGCCGCTGTGCTACGACGACCTCAAAAAACAATATTAATAAAATGTAACAAAAAAAGTATTTGTAAAACATCTTAATAAAGCTGTTCTTAATATTAATAATATTGTTATTACCTATGCTATTCAATTGAAACTTATTTATATTTTATTCCACAAATTTCTTAGACCAACATTAAGCTCTCCAAACTATATATGACCTTTATGTAATCCATTATCAGACCACATCTCATGCGTCACTTATGTCTGTGGCTCATGTAAATCAAATGAGCAGTTATTCGTTAATCGTAGCGTACAATAGAAAGTGTTGCCTAACTATGCAACGATGTGTGTGCGCAGCCTTTGTGAAACGTGTTGTGAATTATTCCGGAGTCTGATCTTAATCCTCGGTCCTCACAGCCGCCGAAGGAACTGGATCAAGTCTTGATTCATGCAGTGAAAGTGTCCCACTCTCTTAACAATCGATTTCAATACATGTTTGACAAAATGTCTCGATCTAATGAAATTATATTTCGTAATAAGTAAGTAGATTCGCTTTAAAACAGATGCGCTGAGAGTAGTCGAGAATGTTTGGAAACCAGTCATTCTATTTTAAATGGCCGGCAATATTTACGTTTACCGTAAATGGAATCAGATTTAACTCCGTCAAGGAAGTGACTAAGCGAGCAGAGCACGTTGTAGGTGAAAGAATTATGTTAAAACATTTAATGTCGACCCAGTTTTATATTTGTACTCGTCGCGGCTGGTTGTAAATGAAAATAATACAAATAAAATATCAGTATTTTGAGATTTTATTTGTTTTATTTTCCTATCATTACTACAAAATTTTTGTTTATATGGTCGGAGAAATGCAGGAATGGTTTATAATTTACTGATAATATTGGGTAAATAGTAATCTCGTTGACTGTCATCAACCTCCTCATGCTTTTTACGTGACCTTCCTCCAGTGTCTTTGATACTGTGTTTTCAAACTCACCCAAAGTCTTCCTCTACCTCTCTTACCACTAACTTTTCCATCATAAGTCTTTTTTGGCGTTCTTTCATCACTCATTTCGACGTACCCAAACAAGCTGAACACGTTCTTCTATCTCACCGTGATATACTCGTTCTTGCCATTGTGTGTATCTCTTCATTGCGAATTCAATCAGCTTTACTCCGCATATTCTACGAAGAGCTCGCATCTCCATGGCATTCATCTTTCAAATTCTTATCAAAAATATATTTATTATTCAGTATTTCTGGCAAATAGGTACAGGTACAATACAGTTTCGGATAACAGTATTGTAATGTATATACAATGCTAAATTATATTATATAATTTTATTAAAATAAAGTAAAATTCCGTAATTTACTTTGTCAAAAGAAATTTTTAATATATTATTTAGTTTATTAATAAAATTCGACATATTTTTCAAAGTTGTTATTAAATCGTATCTGGTTGGAAATTACCTTGAAGCCTCCGGTTCAGATATCTCCGTTATTAAACGTGTATCGTCTATTTGGTGACTCATACATACTGTTTTGGGTATAAGGTTATTATCTTTATTCGAAGAAGTTTTTAATGATATAATATATGTAATGTTTTTTTTATATAGATTCAATCACATAGATATCATTATACACAAATAAATAACTTTTAATGTGTTGTTTTTTTTTTATTTACATTAAGTCGGTTAAAATTTGTGTTATATTAACTTAAATTATATATTTTAAACTTACAACATTTAAGTTGTGAACAAGATGAAATTTAATTTTAAGATCTACTTAACTGCACTCTGATACGTCTGGAGCTGGGCTCTGGAGATATGAAGGGGACTGAATAGCCCTTGTACATAGTAAGACACTTGTAACATCAATTATTTCAATTGCTTTTATCTTCATCGAGTGTAGCTGTTGACGCTTTATAAGTTGTATATCTTGTTGTAAGTCATAATAAAATATGTATATATTAAAATATTTTATGGCGATAACAATAAAATGAGATAATTTTGCTCAACAATTATTAAAGTATGTTTCGTACATGCAAACAATAAAAATAACGTAGGTAAAGTGTCGAACGACGAAAAATTCTGCTTATAAAGGAATATTTTAAACTAGTTTAAGTATTAAAAATCGTAATGGAATTATAATATTTGCTTGAAAGGCTTGAAATGTTAAAGTCTGTGTTGAGTAATTCCTTGCATCACTAGGATTTCCTTCTTGCGTTGCGCTGTCAGCTGTAATCTTTTATGATGTTACGAGATATATCGCACTGAACTATTCTCATTGATATTATCACGTGAAGCAACTATTTTCTAATAGATACACGACTAAAGATATTTTATGATAAGAATATTTTCCACTTATTATCTTTGAACAACACTAATAGAAATGCTAGGTAAAAACATGTGTTTTTAAAAATATTTCTGCCTCGAACGATTGGTAGCTTAAGAAATAACGCCGATATGACATGGCGTTCAATCATGTGACTGATAGTGAAACCGATTGTGAAACTACAGTGTATCAGAAAAAGAAAGATACGGAGAGATATAATCAATAAGATGAGATATAAAAATATAGGATTATTACGAAAAAAATATTTTAAGAAGAGACATAAAGAAACCTATGATTTATTTTTAACTATGGTGGAATCATGTTTATTCACCAATGAAAGACTTATATATCATAAATGTATTCTATACAAAGTTTAAACTTAATCATTTTGATATAAATATTTTAAAATTGTTCCTTATAACAATAACTAATATATTATTCTAATATGCCGATACATAAATTACGGGGACGACTAATATTTTGTTTACATTATTAGGTATACATAATCTGTCTGTTTCTACTAATAACAATAGAAAAAGATTAAAGTTTCAACAATCAATTTATATAAGCTTAAATTATTTAATATAACAGCTTATTATTTCATTATAAATATCAAGTTTCTAAGTTGTTTCATCGTCGGTAGCTTAAATTGATTTCGCTTTATTAGGTGCGTTACATAGATTAAAGGTAATGAATATCACGGTTAGTCTGAAGCGGGTCAATATCCGGAATATTGAGAGGCCTGGCCTTGTAATGTTACAGACAGTAGATTTGTTTGGACAACGGATCTGAGAAATTAATAATAATCTGATTCGTCTTGCTTACATAGATATTATTATATAAGAATTGTAGGGATGTTAAACTTGTTAAAGTAATATTTATATAGTTATTCCTTAATATAAGCCTTAAATTAAAATTGAAAACCTTTGTAATTGATGTCTACCTTCAATGTGACTATATATCGGAAATGACATGATATTTCGTCTGACCAGATTTAAAAAAAATTAACAATATCATAATAGTAACACAGTAGTATCTGACAATCATCACACGCAGTTGAACAGTTCATAACACCGCCACAATGATATATATGACCTACCGTATACTGCAGAACCTTCACATTACTTGCTCAACGACTAAGAATTGATTCGACTTGGGCATAGTGCGTTTAATTGTGACTAATTTGCGTCTGCAATCTATCGGTACGACTAGTGGGTGCAACAATCACTCGCCCACGCTCACCGTCGAAACAACAGCCGTGAGTAGGATAAACGACTGACGCGGCCTACAAGCCAATTTGATGACATTAGGATCCAAATGCTTTATTATGTAATAAATATGGATATATCATCTAGAGTTATTTAAATGTTAAATAAACAAGAAAAATAGATTATATACCAACGTTTCTTTCAGTGTATACATAGAGAGCTGGTAGAACAAGGGGTCGTCGTAACAGAACAGCTGTATTATTTTTAATGGGCTAGTCGTACGCATTAGTCCATTTGTCCGGATACTGTTCTGGTACCACGTCCTTTATGGTGACGGCTATATGCACGTAAATGGAAGCGATTCGTTTGTGTCAAGAGGTCCATTAATTTTATAACCAATTAAAATCTAGTCTTCCTTATATGTTGTATTTAATTTTTGTAAAATTTAAATGTTTAAAGACTCCTCTCCAATTTCTTCCTTAATTATATACGAAACCATGGAAAAAATAACTACAATCGTAGTTTTTTCCCCTTCTGTGTTTGTTTCTAGTTGCAAAACATAAATATATTCACACTGTATAAAAAAATAAATAGTTTTTGTCATGCACTCTTTGTATATTACTTATTAGACCTACTTGTTCATATGTATATTATGACATAAAAGTTCTACTTCTATAAATGTTTAGTTAGTAAATATTAGGCGGCATATCTTGGATTTAAATGTCGGTTAAGAAGCAAAAATTATCTAGACATTTTTTTTTTCATTTGGATGTTGCTGACATCATCGGAAACAGGTATGTTTATGCCCAATTGACCTTTATCAGCAATTTAAAATATACTGCTATGCACAACAAATATTTTCAAATTATTAAATAGGATAAATAAAACCTTAATCAACTGTATTAAGTTCTGTTTTGGCTTGGCGACCGTAACAGTTGGTAGCTGAACATATCTTCAGCGAGCACTCATCGCTATGCAGCTGTTATATTTAAAAAATATAGTAATGAGAAGAGAATGCATTATACTCGTATTTAAGACTAACATTGGCATTATGTTACAATAGGCTTATCGTATAATTAGGTCTTCGTCGTTTCACCTGGCACATTACAAGTATTGTGTGTATTTGACGATTTTAATAATACCTAGTAAGGTGCAATTTGGCCTCGTGTTCAAGGATTCTGTGGCAAACCTTTAAATATGATACAAGTTAAAAAATGCTTCGCTGTACTCAGAAACATTTAAATTCGTTTTTATGCCAACGAATTTGAATAAAATATAATGACCTCAGATCCTATTGCTTAAATCTTCAGATTTATAAAAAGTTGTAGATTACGGCAACTGTTGTAAAAGCAAACGAACACAGGACAAAGAGAGAGAGAGAGAGAGAGAGAGAGAGCTCATTGAAAAGAAAATTTCCATATTTTCTTAATTAATGGAACAAATATCCTCAATAATTGTCAATTTTTTTTATATTAAGATGTTTCCTTGTAATGTAATTGATACCTTACAGTATATAAGTTTTGTTAAAAAAAACAAATACTTACAGATTTAAGCATTGGGATCTCGACCTATAAAGCGCTTAACGCTCTGTAAGTTTTGCTTTTCTGTGTATACACAAAAAAATAGAGCGTATATATTTACATTTTTGTATATTTTTATTTTATTTGGTGTATTATTATTACATTTTGGAGTTCGTAAAGTATAGAATTATGTAAAAGTTTATTTGTAAAATAATATATCATGCAAAGACGTTTTGAAAGATGTTTTGGTTTATATTAACCGTCTGTTCATAACATAAATATTCACGAATCTATCTATAACTGAATTGAGAGCCTTTTTATTTTAACTATATTTAAACCGTGAGTCTAATATACTTATGATAAACAGACATTCTTTTAAATTTTACATTTCAGCTTCACACCTCTCCCACTAGTTGCTGAGACAGAGAGTACCAAATTAAAAAAAAATCAAAATAGTCCATTTTTATTTCGTCCATTTTAAATATTTTTCATTTTGATTAGAGTAAACCTATGCCAAGCTTTGTCATACCAAATACAGAAGATATGAACAATATTCATCTAAACAACTATACTTTTAATACGATTGTGTAAGATATGATATGCGCCTAGATGGCGTCCATTTAGAATAAATGTTGTATTTATATAAACTCTAGTGTTTTTTTTATTTCTCATTCCAACAGTCGTAACAACACTTCACGAAAAGTTACAAACAATTAAATATCCAGCTGAGAAACTCATATCAGTATCGAACACGAACGTGACTAATCGCACGTCAGTCACGTGGCGGTGCACGTCAACTGCTTTTAGGTCTAAGATTGATAGCTAATATTCCGTTAAGTTGTTTATACATTTTATACATATAGCATTAAGCTTTTTGTTTTTTTTTTTCAGTATATATTTAACTATATATTATTGTTATGATAAACAGAGATTGTTTTAGATAAATCACTTGTTCATGTCTATCACATTTTAATCTATGTAAGTTTTTATTATCTTATATATTACCAAGCAAGTGTTGCAATAAGAACAGGTACGTAAAAATACTATTATTCTATTACACTACTATTATATTATTATGTTACAGTATATGTAGTAAAGAAGATAGTTAATTGAATTGTTTTCTATGATAATTGCGTTACCTAATGTCAGGAGTAGGGTATACTAATTACCTATAGTTATCATCATGTTTCTTATTACAAATGGCGTAACTGTTACTGTCGTAAGCAACGATCAAATTAGAGATCATGAGTCGAAAGTATAGTTATGTATAAGACATAGTATAATTGATATCAAAATTAGGAAACAACTAAAACTATTTGACAAAGATAAGTAATTTTATTGAAATATTTATCGCCGTACTTCTCCGCAGTTTACAGTAACAAGTAAGCGTTCTTCTAAAAAATATCACTTTCACCTCCTGTTATATCGTCATTAGCGATACAAAAATATATATTATTAAAATATTTTTTTTTTCATGCGTCCCGTCCGTAAAACGTTCTCGAAACGTTACAACCATCTCAACTACTATTAGATATGTAAAACATTACACTGAAAAGGTCACAAACACGAGATAGTATAAACAGAAAAAAAATAACCGGACAAGCGCGAGTTAGGCTCGCCCACAGAGGGTTCCGTACGAAAATTAGAGGTCTCGAGCTTTTTTCTGAAATTCGAGCTTAGCTTTCATCTGTTACCTCACTTGAGCTAGCGGGTTTAATAGCAAATTTTCCCCTTTTTCCTTTAAAAGTACGGAACCTTAAAGATATGGATAACCTACTTATTATCGCAGTTTGTAATACACATTAATAAGTGGTATAAGTTACAACTAGATCTTAACTTAGCCTTGAAGTATACTAAGATTATAAAAATTAAATAATACATTAAATTTATTTAAAAATATACCTATTTACCTTTTAAAATTTCATTTTTAATTACATTATCTATATTCCATGCTAATGAATATCTATGAAGTTATAAAACGTATAGATTGTTTATTTATAATAACAGATGACCATGGAACCAGGTTTATTAAAACATAACGTAATAGGTCTATTTATAAAATGAGGGTAGTCGTGGCGCAGGGGCATAAATGTGCGCTCGTAAACGCGACAGGTTCTAGATACGATACCTCTTTATATGAGAAAATGAAATACTAAATATTTTCATTTCCTCGTTCTGTGAGCAAGACAAAGCGCGGCGTCGAGTTCCGCCACTCAACACGCATTACCTCCAAATTTCGGCAGAAAGAGGGTACACTACGTTCCCAGTTTCCCACTGTGTCTATTAGAAACGTGAAGCTAAAAAAACCCTTTCCGCCCAGTTATGCAGTGTATATAATTTGATAATAGATGTATAACGGAGCAAAATGCACTGTTAATGTATTTGTGCTCAGTAATTGGCTATAGTTATGTGCATACTATGTAATTAAACCATTTTATTGTTGTCGGTACGGCGTCACGGACAGTGATTTGGGCGGAGGTAACACAGGTTCGTAACGTTGTGTTCCGTGGTTGCTCACGCGCACCCATATTTATTATATCTAATTAAATTATTATTATTATATTACTAGCATGTGTGTCGGTTTATATGTGATGTTCTGAAATACAAACCGCAACATAAACTAACAAATCAACATACTTATTGTATTAGATTGATTGTCCTAAATAGCTCTGCGTTAAGAATACTCGTGAGCCTTGTGAATGATGATAAGGAGGCCAATGGTATCGGGTCAGACAATTTTTGTAAAGGTGCGACGAAACCGTGCGACTTGAAGAAAAGTGAAAGCGGCGAATATATATATATTTTTTTTTTCAATTTCTCGCCGCGGCCTTTATTTTTTTTTAATTTTGTTTAATTTAGAAACTCTAATATTTTATTAGTTTATACGGACAATGGCTTAGTTTAGCTAGTTAATTTTTAGATTAGATTTTGTATTTGTTTATAAATTCTCTTTTTAATTATGCTACTCTACTATAGCGAAGCAGAATGTCGAATAGGAGAGTGAATGAAGCTAAATAGATATTATTAACACTTTCCCCTCGGCGGTCGAAGTTTCCTCGTTTTACCAGTTTTCACTCTGTCGAAAGGCTAATGTTGTTTATGTGACATTTATTCGAGCACATTTTTAATATTCAATGTTTAATAAAAAAAAATGTATATAAAGTTATCTTAAATTACAATAGACAGATACTTCGTAGATGTAATCTTAAATGGAATTAATAAAAGTAGCGTAGGAAGTTAATTGAATTTGTTTTATAAATAGCAGTCGACTTTAAAGGTAAAATCCATTTATGGAAATTACATAAAAGATTTACATTTTACCTGTCAAATTATTGCAGATTGCGGACGACTGTGTTGCCAAGTTGGCGAGAAATTTGTAGGTTGAAATTAACTTATAAAAACCAATGGCGTTTACTTATGTAGGTGTTTTATGTTTTGTATGCAATCTGGCATTTGTTTCATGCATCAATTCTACCTTGGAACACACATTTATATTTCCTAAAGCTCTTGACAGTAAAACTTTTTTGTACATATTTTATTTTTAGGCGGCACACCTTATAATGAGATGATCAAACGACACTTCAGTATTCTAGAATGAGTCCTTGCATATGCATTGAAAAGCGTATTTTTTTAAAATTGATTAACGAAATATTTTTGTATTTTGAATTATTAAACTTAAGATTTTGTATATATCCTTGATACTAGGTAAAAAAGTAGTTCGAGAGTTTTTAATTCACTTTAAAAAAGCCATGTAAAAATACCATATTGTCACAAATACCTGTTGATTTCGTTTACAGGACCAATTAGAGACTTTTAGCACCAGAGCTGACGCACTGTGAAC
Source organism: Heliconius aoede (assembly GCA_037355905.1). Classification (NCBI taxonomy): domain Eukaryota; kingdom Metazoa; phylum Arthropoda; class Insecta; order Lepidoptera; family Nymphalidae; genus Heliconius; species Heliconius aoede. Next base: position 1,152,597 of record JBAIZZ010000334.1, read on the forward strand.
AGTATAGCTACGGTAATGTCTCATTCATACACTCTCAACAATTAACTCTTTCATTCGCACTTTCTAAATGAATCTATATGCATTTTATTACATTAAGTTTATATTGTGTACAGTACGGCATTTTTACAGAAAGCGATCTTTCTGTACTTAATATTATTTATAAATAAGGATGTTCAAAATTTCGGCGATAAGTGGTGTCTTAACACTTGGTTCCCAGGTTCCCTCTGACTACCTCACTAAGTGCAAGATAAAGCGTGGTAAATAAAAATAACATACGTATTGTACTTTCACACTTTTCATTATATTCATATCAGCTATAATCTTTCAATGCAAACGGCCATCTTTGATGTAATAGGTTTATCTACGTGAAAATTTCGATTAGAGATAAATATTGTTTAATAACATTTATCGATCGGAATGGCTTCTAAAACATTTGAATAGTCGTTGAATGTCGGTTTGAACGCGAATGCTTGAACGCGGCATAATGGTACGTTTACACGTTGTACAATAATAACATGGAAGATGAAATTATTGGATGAATAGTTTTCAAACAAAGTACTGCACTATTGTAAAAAGCATGTCACCATAGAATTATTGATAATATTGTGATGTTGACGAGTGAAATGAATTCCATTTAAAGTCGAACAGTAGGTTACATTTAAATGTATATTTAAGATAGCAGGTATGTTATCTTATATTTTAAATTTAATATCAGTAAAAGAAAACTCCTTACTTTTTATATTATATTTCTCCTTAAAATATAATAAATATAAATTGTTCTATTCGCATACCGCTAGCATGTAGACTGTAGGTAGGTACATGAGCATTGAACGACGGTGCGTAACAAGCCAACAGTTTTGCATGCTCATCTTGGTAATTTGTTCCACGAGTATAATGAAACGGTATATTGGTGATTAATTTGTCACGCTGTTAACTGACCGATGATGGGTTTTCTTGTAAAGGTTCTATAGATACGTTTATAACGTAAATATAAGTATGTGTTTTCATTTTTATTCTTTTTCGAAATTCGAACAGTTATAGATAATTAGATCATGATTTGAGTGATGAAAATGCAACATTATATCAAATGCAAAAGCTAAAACAATTAAATTTCACTCCAAACTCATTTGAAAACATAAGGTTTTACAGATTTGTTTTATTGCAATTTAAATTTGCAAGTTTTAAATTTAAATAAGTCCTGTTCTAGTAAATAGATATATACTCTATATATACTCGTATGGTAGAATTACAAGATGATACATGAGGAGCTTAGAACAAAATACACACTTCACTACACTTGTACCGCAAACGTCTGGACATTTTGTCACTTGTATAAAGAAATATATATAAAAAGTGTATTCATGAAGATGAATTCCGTGACCCAGTTGTTATAATGCTGGCATACTGCAGTTGAGCTACAGTTATTGTCAAAGCAACTGTTAATTCAATAAATAAAAATTGCTTAAACAATTACCATTATTAACAGATAAATATTAAAAAATAATTTAATTGAGTCTGATAACATTGTCTTTTTTCTTAGTAAAAATGGGGATATTGTAATTATTAACTACAAAGTCAGTGCATTTGTTTCCTACAAAGTGTTGCAACAAACGAAAGTAAACATTGTTGTTTAGTGTTGCTATTAATAAAACCTTATTATCTCGGCCTTAGCTTATCGGCATCATTTTTAAGGTGAAATATTATAAAAAATATCTACGATGATATTTTCTATATTTTTTACAATGAATTCAATATTCATTACTTTTCTGGAATTTACTTTTTTATATTTGTTGAATTAAAAACTTTTCCAAATCCAATACAAGTGTCTTTACACTAGGTTCCCCGGATCCGCTACCTACTTTAAATATAAAACGTCACAACGTTATGACTAATTAATTATTAATTTATTACTGCTATTTAACTTTGCAATAGAACACCTCGACCTCAATATCACATTACATACATTTCCTTTTTCTCTCAAGTAAAGGTTAACATGACTATCTTAACATGTTTATATATTAACACTTGAAAAAATATTTGCAAAAAAATATCATATATGCATAAAATATAAATACAATATAGAATAAGTATATTTCAGTTTATTTTCTTCAAATGTTATGCTGTCGACGTTAAATAAAAACTTGAAAAATCATCATAGTATTTATTATTGGACTTCATGTGGAAATAGTTTTCAAGGTGAAGTTACCATTGTACACCTCTGTAAGTGGACTGATTTATGATCAGATTGCGAATGCTAGCTACCATTATGTTTTTAAAAAAATGCCTAAATTTATTCTCTGTCCCATAATAATATGACGTACTTAATCAATAAATATATCATTTTTTTCTAAAGACTTACAAATTTTGGTGGAAAGTTTGATGTTTAAAATTTCATCATTCAATTTTCAGCGAAATTAAAACAATGTAGCCATTATTGTGTCTAAAAATATTTTTCCACAAAATGTAGTAAAAATATAATGAATATATTTGTGTTATTTTCGATTTTTGTACAATTTACATACTATTGCGTTTTGCATAGAGAAAACAATGGCTGCCTCTAGCTATGGCTTCCGTTTGTTTGTGGATGGCGATGGCTTAATGTCGCGACGCATTAGTAAATTATAATAATAACACACAGTGAATATAATCGCCTTGTGAAATGAAAAGTGAAACTTAAAATTGTGATGTTTCACAAAAAAATTCAATGGAATAACTTTCGTAACATTTCAAACAATTTTCTAGTAGATACATAACTGTTTTAGTTGAACTAAAAAGTATAAATTACTGTCAATCTTTTGCATATGATCTTTATAATTTATTTTAATTAGTGCACAAGCGTGTGATACAGTCAAACCCGTTTGTCGCGACCCAATTACGCGACGGTTGTGGGTTCGATCCCACTCGGGTCAGACCTAACTCGGGAAAACCTGGCGTTGACTTCCATTCAAACTCAACTCTCCACAATGCCTCGACATACAATGTGAAGCTGATAATGTGATATATACGAAACCTAAATTTAAGACATAAGATCTAATCGAATATGACTCATCATATATATATTTTTATTAATATCAAAAACTAAGATAAAATACCCGCATATTTGACAACAACAAAAACAGTATCAGTAAGGTACTTTATCACAATTGACAGCACTAACGCTATCACACTTAAGTGACATCGACATTTGTAAGCCTCCTTATCAGATACAGATTCTACATTTACTTAGAGCGGAATTTTTGATAGGGATCGCTACTTAAAAATTTAACACGTCAACATGGATTTGATCTAATCTTTTGGGAAACGTAGTCAATGTTACATCCCAAGTAAATAAAATACCCTACGTGCAGTTGTGAACCTGGTTGAACGAGGAAGTACACAGGAAGTTTACGCAAATACTAGTTAATTATATTAGTAACTATGAATAATTATCGTGTTAGATTGCTTAATTACATAGACATCGGCTCCTGTGACTCAACGACCATAAGCATACGGATATTATGTAAATTCAGTCATATATATATGGTTTAGAAAACTGATATTTGCAATAATTGATATTAAAGTAAAATCAGAATCTTCACTTAATTGTTTTTTTTTTACTACACGCTATATCCCGCAAACTACCGTTCTCCACTCCGTTCTGATGAATTCTGAAGGCATTGCGTGTTGAGTAGCGGAACTCAATGGCACGGTTTGCCTCGTTGCCAGAGCGACAAAATGACATTATCTTTTTTCAATTCCTGTGGGAATCGCACCCACAACCGGTCGCGTTTACAGTCGCAGTTGCCCCTGTGCCAGGATTGGCCTTTATTTTATTTATTGTAGCAAAAAGTATTTTTTAATTAAAATTATCTTACATTTTTAAGAAATATATACATACATACGTAGTTGCATTGCATTTCACGAAATATTAGTAAGTACCTATTTAGGTACTATAAAGTATTATAATTTTTTATTTTAAATATACACACATATATTATTTGCAAATGCTTTGATGTTTATAAGATTACATAATATTAACCTTGCCTGTGCAGTGTAGTTGCTCTAGATCTCAGCTAAAGTGTGACTGATGATAGTTTCAAGTACCTTTATCAAAAGAAATACGACCGATCTTAAAATACGACTCTTATTTTACAACCACAAAAGGGGTCAGGTGACGCGTAAACAGAGTATCGGTAACAAAGGCTAGCCAAAGCAAGCTATACAGATATCACTTACACACATTATGATTATATTTATTACATACTAGCCAACATGGGCGGCTTCGCCCGCTTCAACTATACGAATATTTATTAAATTATTTTCAATTTAGGGTGTGAATTCTAAAAACTCATGGATAAAATATTTTTAACAGGCTAGTAATAGTTTTTAAAATTTAGATAATTTAATTTTTTATAAAAATCGGTGCCGATTTAAAGATTTTTTCATACAAACTTTCAACCTCTATATCAACCCTTTAGGGTTAAAATTTTTCAAAATCCTTCTTAGTTTCTGTCATCAGCGGTTACGGCTGTGTGTGCGTTTTACCTCTGACTGTGGGGATATCTCTTTATATATATAGTAAATATTTTATTTCTAGAAATGGTGAATACATTTCAGATCAAGGAGCGCGGTATCGCGCTCCGTCTGGCAAGTATAGCTTTATTTTAAAATTGAAACTTTTTGTACCATTTACACGTACTTTGATATTGTAGCTTGTTTAAACGCTATAAAATGCACAAATTTATTTAGCTTACGTATATAATACAGCTTAATTTGGCAACGTGCTTTTTATTGTGCGTAGGTACGCACAATAATTTCAAGACTTATTTAAAATGAAAATTTAATTTTTTTATGTAAATTAATTACACACAACAAAACACGTGATAGTTATATTGCATAAAAAACAAAATTTTATTTTAAATGTCTCCAAATCGATTTTTCAATGTATGAGCAATAAGAATAGAGCAATGTAGCAATAAATCATTTGTTCACTTACAAACAGAAACGCTTAAAACATTTTAAAGGCACCAAATAAATACCTGCTTAAGTTTAAATCACTATCGTTGACACTAGTGCAGTGTAGTGGTGGCATTCAACAGATTGCTTTATTCATGGGCTGCGAGACGTGTAATGGCCCTTAATTCGTATTTATGTAATCTAACGTAACCTTATTAGTAATCACGAGCAACTGTCGCCCGTAGGTAAATCGTGAGTTGCCACTTTAATAAGATTACAATTTTAACACTCTGTTCTGTTCTTTAATTAGGGCCTAATTTAAACATTATTTAGTAACGTTTAGTTTAAAAAAAATACAATTTCTCATTAAAGATAAAGTTAAAGAATTAAGAATGAAATTCTATAATAGGCAATAACTTGCAGACAGGCGGTGCGGACAGCGCGAGCGGTGGCTCCGGAGGCTCGGGCATGGAGTGTATGCAACTACGGTCACCTCCTGGACCCTTCCATTACCTCATTTCGGAGCAGGCTAAGTCTCTCGTCGCGTTACAGGTAATTTCTATTTAAATAAAATATATATCTGTGCTATTAATGTGTTCAAATTATTATTACTATTTACATATTAGTTTATAAATCCAATACAACTAAGATATCAAAACATTTAGTTATATACCTGGTTGACCAATTAAGCGGAAAATTAATATTTCATGAGAGATTTATTTAACTGTTCTTTGAATATAATTTTCAATCATCTTCAGGAACTCCAGAATGAGGTCGGGGCATTACTCGAATTCCGCGATCTCGTCATCGAGACCTTCCCAAATTTACGTTCGAAAATGGCGCCGTCGACGCCGGCGAATGAGACGCGCCGCGACTGGGAACCTGGAGTGCGAGTACGAAGAAAACTCGCAGGAGGCAGCGGGGACACTGCCAGGACGAAACCACAACCCTCTGTTCAAGACTCTGGATTTAGCACGGAGACATCTTGTGGAAAAGACGCTCACTCCTCGGCCTCTGCGTCCGCCTCCGCCACCCGCCCTCGCCCACTCGAAGATGAGCTGTGGGCATTACTCGATGTCATACAGAGGAAAGGCGTGCGACTGCGAGATGAAGCGGAACTATTACGAGGAGAACTGGACGAGAGGCACTCTGAGACCGCCGAAGAGTCATTTGCTCGAGCATTATCAACTGGATGTGGTGACCGTACAGACTTGGTGCGATTACGAAATGAAAGAGATACCCTGCTCGCCCAAACCGCTCTCCTGGAAGCTGCCGCGGCAGCAAGTCCACCTCCGGCGCCGACCACACCATTGGGCCGATTGGACAGTGCTCTCGGAACTCCTTCACGGCCACCGCAAGTCGCAACACCCGATTCAAAGAAGTTCTCTGCGATTCTTCTTGAGAGCAATCCCGTCGAACTTCAAAGACAACTACTCATCTCTAGCGTTCAGAATCAGGTATGTTTCGTTATTCGATTTTTTTTTGTCATAAATGTGTATATTTAAATATACCTACTTTTGGTTTACCTACTCAAAAACGAAACCATTTTATAAATATATTTTCCTGTAATTAGCTCTGACAAAATTACTAATCGACTAAAACGGAAAAAACAATACTTCACTCTTAACAATTTGGTGCCTTACACAACCGAAACAATTTATTGTCCAGTTGCATCATAGCTCGGTTAATTTTTTTGAGTTTTGCAAGTCACCAGATGTAACTATGATCAAAATTATTTGTGCGTAAAAAGTATGATCGTATTCGGCCGTTAATGATACGTCATACGACAGAGATGGGTGAAAATCTATTGCACAATTATATTAGCTATCAACTTTCGCTGCTTTTTAAGCCCGAGGTTAACCCGTAGGCGCTAAAGATAAACTTAACAGAAATCGCAAATCACGCAGAAGATGACAATATTCATTGGACTTTTATCCTATAATCTATCTTATGTTACGAAGCGTGATATTCGCTTTCGTTTTCCTGATATTTTAAAATTTAAATCGGCCATATAAAATATATTCTTAACAGTTAAAAAGTATTAGCCATTGTGTACCTTGATTGCCAGCTAATTGCGGAACTAATGAGGTAACACAGTGGGGGTACGTGCAATTTGTCGACGACAGAACTGTTTGTTGCACTAACGAGTGCTCGTCAACAAGTGACGTAACGCTGATTTCGGCAGAATTACGCGCGACGATAAAAACTAATGGAGTGTGACCGAAACGCTAAACTACCGCTTTTATATATTAGCTAGACATAGGGTAGATATGAAAAATATTTTGTATTATATGGGTACCTATCAAAACTCTAATTAAACTTATAGCAATGGCTTTTGCTAGTTTTACACTGCTACACATTTCAAATCTGAAGTAATTATTTGTGATAAATTACTTAGAGTAAATGCAATTAAGATGCCTATTTGTGCAAACAAATATTTTAATGATTATGCTTTAACTAATTTAACAGATTTTTGATATAATATAAATTATGAGATATATGCACATCGTGCTTATAATATATAATAATTATTAAATATTTAATATATATACATTATATAAAACGGTAATATAGCCCTTAGGGGCCTTTATGAATAGACATAGACTCTGAATATTCTAACTCTCGATGGACTCTACACAATAACATAACGCATGCATTGAGTTATATATATATATGTACATTAAACTAGATAATTCTGTGTTATGTTTCCGGTACATACAATAAGAAATCCACAAAACAATTCTTAAGTACTTCTTTGTCGGCCTGCTGTACTTTGAAATTTTATTTCATAACTAGAAGGCTTCCTTTCTGTCGACGCCCTTTGAAGTATGAATGGATAATGAATGCGCTTTGCATAATTCATAAATCTTCATTATTCAGAGGTCACATAGATTAAATTACAATATTATAATTGTGTTGAAATTAATGTGGTTTAATATTTACTTAGCATGGCGTTTTTTTTTATCAGTTTTCTAATTATTATGGTGAATTTCTTTTTTTGTTTTTATATTTGTAAATTATCTTTTTAATAGAACAAGGAATGTGAAAGTCAATGGTCTGTCTATTCGTTTGTTTGTCCTGCTTTCATGCTCCATTGCTTAAACTAATCATCGGGGAACTTTGTAAACTGGTAACTTATGACCGTATTAAATTGCACAATAAGTTTATTTTTTATTAAAAGTATTACGTTTTTTAAATATAACAACCTAATTAAGATATTTTATTTGTTTTTTTTTTAATTCAAGCGCAACATTACTTAATAAGCTCTAGAAACCTTTCAACAATTTGTCTTAAATTTGTACATAAATCAACCTCAAGAAATGTTATTTTACAAAAAAATATATTTTATTAATTATTATTAATATTTGATAATTATCAATATTGCAGGTGATAAGTTCACAGCTAAGACGAGCTGTAACCCAACGTACTCATCTAGTAGAGAAATTGGAAAGGGCGAGAGACCAAAATGAAGATCTTAAGTTTAGAGTGAGTATACACGTACATAGTTACATACTTAAGAGTATACATTATATACGTTTAATATTTGCGGACCCAGCGCGGCTTCGCCCGCTTAAAGTAAAATAAAAATTGTCTATATTTTGCTCCCTAACTCCCTTTATCTTTAAGTGAAAGTCCCATAAATCAGACCAGCTGTTCCTAAGATATCGCTTGAACAAACAGAAAGACAGACACACAAAAATTTTAAAATTATTTGTTAGTGTTTCAGTATGGTATAAATAACTATATCATCACAGATTGAAACGTCAATTCAGTTTATATGTATATATGTGTATTTCATAACGCTATTTATATATTAATATTATTTTATTTCCTTAACCTTTTGTCTACGTAATAACTTTTTGTTTATTATTATCCAATAGCGATAAAACAAAAACAATATTATTCATTTATGACTATATCTTTATATAATTACGAGCTATTACGATAAAGCGTACCATTATATTTTTATGTAAAATTCCATATTTGCAAATAAGCGTAGTCAGTAGTATTGAGAGAACCAGAGTATTTTTAAGATTTTCTACCTATCCTCTTATTTTTTATAAATAGCTGGTTTTTTCTATATTGCATATTGCCGAGAACGATATACTTTACATTGACGTCTAAGTTTTCTATATCCGCAAAGAGTCTCTTTTTCTCTCGTCTCTTTATTAATATTTTTTCCTCGCGCCGTTCTAACGAAGTAACTTTGCCTTGGAACTGTTTACCTACTGTAGTGTATACAGTGAAATATAAATGTGTACCTTATCCTGTACAAACTTGTGATAAATGTATCGTAAAAGGGTAATTTTCCTAACTTTGTAATTTAAAATTTGTAATTTTACCGGTAATAAAATCTCATAAGTCAACGAATAATGCTTTCTATTTCTATTATATGACCGAGTTTTGTGAATAATGGCAGTTCACACAACCATATATACGTACAATTGATATGCGCACTGGCCGCTCTCTCACCCCAATTAGCAGTTTAGCAAAATAAGATTATTTAAATTCGGCAATATGTATTATATACACTATGCAAAGTATCGTTTGCGAGTCACAATCTGACAAAAAAAATTCTGTTTAAAAATATTTTCGTTCTCCTGCCTTAGTTTTATTTAGTTAGACAGTCTCCGGACTTTTGACATGTTCTTCATGTCAAAATGTGAAAATTCACTCTAACCACTGTATTTAGCGCTACCTACCTATGTAAAAATAAAAAAAGATAAGCATCTATATCTGATTGTTAAATCAGATCTAGATTCTTCTCTTTTCATTTTAGGTAGGCAAAAGGAAACGTTGTGTCAGGACACTTCGTTCCCCGTTAAGCCATTTCCGTTCCGCACATTCGATATCCTCGGTTGGCGAATCCGACTCGCACTTGCTATAGTAAAATCGTTAACATTTAAAATACTATCTATATATAATAATCTAATGCACATCAAGTGTGTGAGGACAATTTCCATTAAATACTTCATTAACTTTAACAAGATTTTATTAGTTGATTTATGATAATGCAATAGCAGAGTAATTATACGTATTACAATTATTTAAGCGTATTCAATGGATCATCGCGAATATTTATTTACTCGATATAACATGAACGTTATATGTTTTTATCATAACGCCTGTCACGGTGCGCACAATAGTGTTGTCAAGGCCAAACTTTTTATTTGTACTAAGCTTACACGTGTGAGGTGAGGTTTTAATATGTCTTTAAATATATGATAATTAAATTGCATTTAAATATTAATATTTCAAATAATGTTGTAATCTTTTTATTCGAAGCTCCATTGGCTGCAATAGAGTCTTTTAAACGTTAAGGCTAACCTTTTTAATATAGATTGTTTAGAAAAAACTGATCTGAACTGACCGACGAATGGTGGCCGCTCCGATTTTTAAAGACAATATTCAAAAATAAGAAAAATCCTAAAATTGCTCAGCCATCTACATCTAATTTCAGGGTCACGACTCTTTGACCGTACTTTTGGTCACGTCAACGAAGTCGGACGTATGCATTTCTCGTATAATTCTCTTAAGACTACCCAATTTTGTATTTCTTGTAAAACAAAAACTGTGTTTTTTAAAAATATAGTTATTTCAGAAACATTATTTTTAGGTACTTAGAAAGTAACGTAAGACCCCGCATTTCCTCGCATTCCAGCATATGTTAAAGATAAAATTAACTCGTGTCTTTTGACCTGGAAATATTTGATTTTCTCACACATCTTTACACTGGCTGGAGACTCTCCGTCACAATATTCTGGTCTGCTATATCATTGTCACTAAATGTAAAAATAAATGCAATTCCAGCTGGAAGAGAAAAGCATCGAGCTCGAGGGTGCACAGGCGCGTGTGCGACAGCTGGAGGGCAGGCGCAGCGGCAGCAGCGAGAGCCTGGAGCGGGCGCGCAGTAGCATGCGTGACCTGGAGCCGCTGCGTCTGCCCGACGAGCCGCGCATCGCCGACACGCCGCGCCCGCGCCCCTCGCGCATCCCGCGCCATAAGGGGGCCGCCCCGCGAGTCCCTGCGCCCCACGCACCCGCGCCCGCGCCCCGCCCGCCCTCCGCGCACTCGCTGGCCTCCGCCCACTCCGCCCGCAGCCGTACGGCGCGCGACAAGCCGCCGGCGCGCGAGCCCCCCCACGATAAGGTGCGCCCCCGATCCTTCTGGAACAACTGGTTCAACTTCAAGGACTCCTCCAGGCCCGGACCCGAGTGCTAATCCATCCCCACCGTGTGACAGTGCACAAGTGACTCACTAGCTAACTCATGTGATTCGGTTTGTGTTGTGCGGCGTTCGGAGTCTAAATGCCATTATGTCGTAAGTTTTCGTTCCATTTTCGTTCGTTGTTTGGTTGTTGGTGGGGTTGTCACGAACGGTTCGCTTTTCGACGTTTCATTATTACTGTATACGTTGATTGAGGCTTTTTAAAAGAGTTTGTGGTTTAGCACAGAAACGTTTTCTAAAATATAAATATAAATAATTATAAATAAATAAATTGAAGCTCTCAAATAAATATGTTATAGAAAGTTATATAACAGTTATACAAATATGGTAGAAAAACTTAAATCTATTATAATTTGAGAAGCAAATAAATTCTATAATTTCTTTAATTAGTAAATTCTATAAAAAGCCAGTCGTGGCGCAGGGTCACTTAGTTTAACAGTAAAACCGACTGGTTGTGTGTGCTCTAGTGTTTACGCAAAGCCCGGCGTTGAGTTCTGCCACTCAACATGCAATGCCTCCAAAATTCGAAAGTGGAGAAGGAAGTGTCTCGACACTAGGTTCCCTCTGCCTATCCTGCTGTGTGCAGAGTGAAGCTTATAAAAAATAAATTTGTTCAATTAATTATTTGCTCGACAATTTTTATTGAAGGCCTCAATTACGGAAACATTCAGTCAATTATCCATACAGCATTCAAATCAATCACTTGCATTTGCAACAACATCCATACAAGTTCGTTACAACCCTACCGTTAAATATAATTTGTTTACGTTTCGTTTAACTTCGCGTATTTTATTTTGAATGGACCGAACCGTAGCGTAGAGCTTTTCACTAACTACCCTACTAACCTACACTTTAACATTGTTACCTATTCCTATAAAATCTATGTTATAATATCTGGTTAATAAATGTTCATGGTAAGTAATAAATATCATGTTGATATCACAACATTGTATATATAGTATTAAATAATAATTACAAAATCTTTGAAATGAATGAATTATGCACATTATAATTTTTCTTATTGTACATTAAAGGATGGTGACTGGGCGAGATGTTAAATTGAACAAAACCTTTTATTTTCAGCCACATCCCCCGTGCTACAACTCACGTGGTATGGGCCTTGTTTTGTATTTTTTTTTATTTGTAGACTAGTTGTTTGGCCACAGTATGTTTTCACTTGGTTTGTCTTAGCCTAACATTGTCCCTGGCACCTAATATTTTATTTAATATACACATATGCAAATTGGTTTTAAATATGCATGTCAAAATTTGGGGCTCATTTTTTATGATATATATCGTATTATATATCGTGATTGTTTCATGTAACTATGTCATATTGTGTACCTATATGAAGCTTTATATAATTTATTAATATATAGTTTTTTTTATTATGGGTTGAATAACCGGGGCTCACCAATTTAGTAGGAAGGAGGTAACTTAGTGATAAAACCATTAAATTATTATATAATCCTCAAACGTATGATACGTACTATGATATAACAACCACATGCAATTTTAACAATCCTGTAGTGGAATTAGTCTGATATCTAAAATGTTTGTTACCAACGGAGAGGTCATTTTGTAGTAGTATTTATTTTGTATAAGTAGCTAGATTTTTTTAGGGTTTTGTTTTTTTTTTTTTAAATTATTTAACAAGTTATGGACATAGTGGCATAACGGCAATATATGGCTATCACAGAAAAAGCTCCACTTGGCAATGCACTAATCAAGTTTTTTTTATCAAGGACTCGCAATACTGACGTAAACACGCACTCTGACGCTATCCAAGTAGGCTTTTGAAACAACACCCAATTTGAATATGTTTATGAAGTAAAATATATAAATTAGTAAATAGGTACTCATAATAAATAGTTACTCATAATATTTAGAAAAATCCACATAAAATTCGAAAGTTGTATCAAATTATAATAAATGCGTTCCTACATAACTTGTGTAATATTGGGTTCAAAATATATGTATATTGTATGGGCTTATTCAAATTTTATACTAATAATAATTGTTTGTGATGTGTGCTGTGTGCGTTGATTTGAATTATATAACACAGTAAAT
>JBAIZZ010000334.1:1165929-1286847 GCA_037355905.1 Heliconius aoede
GACGGCCACGACTCGTTGATCACACTGTTACTTCACATTTAATTCACATTAACAAACCGACACTTATTGTATATATATATATATATAGTATATAATATATATACATAATATATCCTGTAAGTGTCTTGTGTCTGTCAAACACAAAAACAATAGTGCGAGTTATCTTTCTAATGACTACCTATACATCGTTAGCACAATTTGTAAAAAACACCGCCAGAATTCACATAAGCTGCGTTAAATTTAGATAAAATTGGTAATAGAAACTGAGTGGGCCCATTGTTCCAGTCTTAATGGACCACCCGACCGATATGAGGCGGAATCTTTGCAAAAACAATCCAGAAACGTCGATACCGAAAAAAGAACAAGAAAAACTATATATCGTCTTAGTCCCTCGAAGAATTCCGTAAGTATTTTATCTCTGCCTTTCACAGGTCGATAGCGGTCGCAGTGTCAAACTGTTGACAATATAGACTTATCTTTAAAGTGAGACCCTTTTAACATGATAATAATTAGAATATTTTGGTAGCGTGACGAATAGTTTCGAAATATTTCTTTTTAGAAATCCTAATAAAAAATAAAATGAGACCCTTACGGGTTTTGTTTTGTCCGTGACTCATTCGGCACCTGTTGAATTCTTATATTTTAATCTGACAACTTGAATGTAGGTAACATACAGTACTATTGCTATTGAGGGGCATTTAAAGTTATAAACTACTTATTTACAAAGCTATTTTCTGAAAATATGGAATTATACATAGAGACCTATTCTATACAAGTAGAGACACAATATAGTTTATTTGTAAGTATGCACATTGTAGTCACGTTAAGCTTAACTGGCAGAACAATCCTCGCATAGTAAATACCATCAACAAAACTAATAATAGATTGGTCACATCTATCTATCAATACCTTCATCCAGAATCATCAATACTGTTTTCTCGAAGGTCGAACGACGTCTCCTTCTGCATCTCTCAGAATTCGGCAGAAAGTGGGGAACGGGAGTGTCTTAACACCGAGGTTCCCTCTGCCTATCCTGCTGCATGCGGGATACAGCGTGAAGCTGAAAAAAAATCTACGATTTTTTAACAAGAACAAAATTACATAGAAAATAAATCATTTAATTCATTTAAGTTTGAGTATTTTTTATATTTTACATTACAAATATTTTCTGAAGTGAAATATTTTGTAATATGTTTTCTAATTAATTTACAATATAAGAACGGGTTAAGCGCGAGTCAGACTCGCTAACGGGGGGTTCCGAACAAATTTCAGGATTGCAGGTCAAAGGGAAGAAGTACTTATAAAAATTGACAACTCAAGTTTACGGGCATATTTACACATTTTGTAGGAAATGAACTACGATTTGTTTTTATTTGTTTTTTTACATAATTTTTTTCTTTTATCTGTACTGCATGTTCCTTACTTCTTGCCAAATTTCATAAATGTAGAACTACGAGAAATACTCAATAGGTTTTGATGACGCAGCGTTAAAAATCGATAAAATTAAGTCTGCGGACGTGTACAGTAGTTTTGTATGAAATTAACTACAAATATAAGTTTGTAATGATTTTGTTGTATGAAATACCTAAAAATTTCCACTTCTTGGATTTGTTATTTTATTTGTATTGTAACTTCTCACTTGGTACCAAATTTTATTACTTTAGGTTCACGGGACGTATTGAGTGGGCAGGAAGCTTCATACAAAATTCCGCAAAATCGTATTTTTGGTGACGTTAATTTAGAAGCTGATTTTTCTGATACGTGATTTCGAAATAAATAGTCTTGATCGATGGACAAGCGGACAACAGAGTGATTATTATTATTTATTTTGAGGTACGGAACCCTAAAAAGTAATTTTAAAACCCTCAACAAGTGACCAGGTTTCTTAAAAAAAGTACCGTAAAAATCCCCGTGTACCCTAGATTATGTAACATTCTTCAGATAAAGTAGCGGCCATCTCGAGCGATACTGATAGGTACACAAGAAACCTTTTTTCTTCCATTCACTATTGGTTATTTCTCAGGATATGTAGGTAGTGTCGCTTAAGAACTGTTATCTTGTTCATTTGACTTTAATTGTGCTAGTAACTGTACTGTGTTGATTAAGTTAAGTCTCTTTGAATACTGTTAGTAGTCGTTTTAATTAAACTAAAACCTTAATATGTGATGAAAGCTATATATATGGATTCACCGAAAAGATTTTGTTAACAAAATAGAAGAAAAATTAGACAGAAACAAGTATATTATTAAATAACAAAAGAATAGGCCTAGGTGATGCAGATGCAGAAGCGTGCGACTGAAAACGTAACGGTCGTGGGTGCGATTCCTACTTGGGGGAATAAAATATCTAATATTTCCATTTCCTCGCAGGGGAAATGAAAATCTCCAGATTCCCTCTGCCGACCTCGTTATGTGTTGAATACATAACGAGGCAGAGGTAGGCACACTCCTTTTGTGAGGTGCCTCCTGGAGGCTCTCGGCGACGATTGTTGCCGAGTGCCTTGTTCCAGGATTTGTCTGTGCATAAATATTTTTATCTATTTATTTTAATTTAGTCAATATATAAATAAACTATTTATGCCTCTAAAAAAAAAATGATATTGCATATACATCCTAAGCAGATGTAGCGATATTAAGAAATATGTAGCATATTTAGTAGCGTCCCCTATCAAAAACTATTTATTTATACAAGGATCGTAGTGTAGCGAGGCACTATAAAGGAATTTATAATGTAATTGTAGCGTGCAGGTTTATCTTATATCATAAAACAATCACGTCCCCGCCGCAGCGGAGATGACTTTGCTTGTTGGTTCCGTAGCCTGTAGAGTGTATGTAGATCTGGTGCGGCGAGGAATGTGTGCGCGACGAGCGTGCACGCTGCCAGGTGGGCTCCCATTAGCAGCGGCGAGGCCCGAGCGGCCGCTCTTCATCTTTATGATAATTATTTTCTGTTTGTTTTCGTTGAAGAATCGACCCGCCTCGCCGGCCGTCGCTTCTCAGAACCATCTCCCATTGTGGTAAATTAAAGCCGCTCGGACCCCTGCCACGACGAGAGATAATTCGACAGGATGCCGTATATTATTAATTGCACTATGACTTGTGGAAATGGAGCTTCGAGTTCAGTGAGTCATTCATTCTGGTGGAAGCGGCTCAATGCCGCGTGGGAACGCGCGGCGTTCAAGAGTTACCAGTCGTAGCCAATTACGAGATTTTCAAGTTTTACTTTAAAAAAAAAACTTCCTTACCTCATACGTGTAAATCGATCATTGTAAAGAATAAACTTTCTGTATAGATTTTGTTCAAGGTTAAATCCAAAAATAACTATGATTAATTAATAAATGCTCCAGCAATACTAAATATCAAATGACCAACATTGCAAATGCCGAATTGGCATCAAGAGTTTGGTTTATTAGCTACGCGTAGTTAACGAGATGATAAATAGGGATTTCGACGTGGTCGCTGGTGATTAACAAAACTAAAAACTTTATAGGAACCTCATAATGTTTACAATCTTGTGGCTTTATTCACTTTGTGTTCCAATTTCATGCTAAATCGAGCGGATAAAATCCTTCTTTGTCAGGCAGACTCACCGTCTCGGAGGCCGCTCCTCCAGTCCCCTCCCGCAGTCCCCTCCCGCCGCACCTCGGTCCGCATCAGTCCACATTCAAAGCCGCTATTAAATACTAATTTAAATCTTTAAATCCACCCCGAATAATAAACGCGTTGAAGTGGTACCTGTACGGTATTAAAATCTATGTGAATTACTGTATTATACACAAAAATCATTAATTAATGATTATTATATAAAATTGTATATATTACGTTTGTGTGATTTCTTTATAACAAGGCATGCTTACACCAGCGCAGCGGATGCGTCGTGCAGAAATTAGTAAAAAAAAAATAAAGAAAAAATCAATTACATTCTCTGTAATGTCGAGACATAACTCCGAGAACGCAGTAACTTGAACAATTCGATAAGAGTTAAAAGCGCTTTCACACTACACTTTTAGATCTCTTTGAAAACGCTTTGTGGTAAGTTTTTCTTAATTTTTACATCTTTGATTATATAATGGTGTAGAAGAAAAAACGAAGATTGGTATTGGTGCGAGTACGTTAGCAAAATTTTGTAGCGAAAATATCTCTCTCTCTCTCTCTCTCTGTGTGCTTAAATTACAGAGAATCGTTTTAATAGATATTAATCATATTTTATTTTTAAAAAAAACCTTAAAAATAATATGTAGGTTGTAAATATATTGGCATAAAAATGGGGAACGGGAGAGTCCTAATACGAACGAATTGTAACACTACGTCCCCAGGTTCTATCTGTCTAACCTGCATTGTATGTAATACAGCGTGACGCATCGGCACAAGAAAATATGTAAACTATTAAATAAAGTTGACAAAACGTTATAACTAATTAAATTGTTATTGAAAATAGATTAGTCTATTTAAAATAAAGTTAAAATTATTGGCTAATTTGCTATTTACTTATTACGTACACTCACTAATAGTGGACAACGAACGCCCGTTTTCGTCGAAGAGTATGAAGCGCACTCGGGACTCAGAGTGCATTGGTTAGGAGGCTCGACGGGTTATTAATTTTATGGTGTCGATGGCCGCACGCACCTGGCTGCAGCGGTCACTGCCGCTGTCTTACCCCCCTCGTCTCAACCATCCCCGCACCCCACATCTGAATCAATCACGCTTTTGTTTATATACGTATACATATATGTTTTGTTATTGTCACACATATAACTAGTTAAAAAATTAATGAAACACCAGGAAGTCATAATTTGATGTTTATTCTTCAATAAATTTATTTATTATTTCTTATTTGAATGTACATATAACATATACTTACCTACAGGTAAAAAATATTATTATTTATAATTATATTTGTTTCTCTTTGAATAAACAAACAAATAGTGTTTTGTAATAAAGATTTGATTATAGAGAAAACTCAATATCCAAATGTACTACGCATTAACGAAATTTAATCAGTGAGCTTTGTAAGTATGTAGACAGCATTCCCCTCGTAATCGGACTGGTCGGAGGCTGTACGTGCATTACAATGTAAATGGCACATTCGTCTGCAGGTGCCACCGAGTGTGGAACGCTCACTGACGATCGCATCATACAGCGCTTACGCTACCATTGCTCGACAAATATTAAAGTTAAATCATCATTTTCATCTGTACACCGCATTACGCTCGTAACATATGAATTATAATAGTGATGTTATCGCCGTACAATATTTGAGGTCTATGCTTGCGTATCGTTCGAGACATGGAGGCGACGTCGGTGTACAATGTACATGGCTTTACTTTAAACCTTGCCTTTTGTGATTGTATAATATTTAATAATTTTAGATTTTTAATATAATATATGCAAGGAGATTTTATAGACATATGTGTATATAAAAGGAGGATATTTTTATTAAATTTCCACACTAATTGCTTTTGTATGTTTCGAACATTGTGTGAGGAGTCAGCAAGACTAATACATATATACCTAATTTGTATCTATATCGTTTACTTATAGAAAATTGGTAAATAATTAGAGATTTATGTTGGAACTGCGTAATATAACGACGAAGAATGTCTTTAGAATGAATCCAGAAGGCGTTTTCATACGCGCAAAGGCATTGCGTGTTGAGTGACGGAACTCAACGCTCCGCTTTGCCTCCACACCAGAGCGAAGACATGGAAATATAAATTGAAAAAAATGTTCCATTTCTTCGAGCGGGGATAGAACCGACAACCAGCCGCGATTACATTCGAACTTTGTGCCACTGTGCCACGATGTCAAGATTTTTTTTTTTTGTAAATAATGGAAAGCAAGGATTTCAATGCAAACGACGCGTATTTTTCTGCCCATTGAATTATTGTATCATAATATATTAAATTATTACTTCAATAATATAATATATTCATGTTACATAATTAATATAGTTAGTTGGTCCCGGTGGTCGTGGTTATGGAAATAATAAGTTGTTGTCATTGCTAATTGTAATTTATAGATACGGCGTCAGAGTACGTTTCTAAAGGAATTTTGTCAAGGTTTTCATCATACAAAAGTTTCCATTAATAGTGATTTTCCGCGCTTTCAATTACATCATTCGCAACTTAAGTGTATTTTTTTTATAGATCAAAACGAAAATGTTACTACAGGTTGTGTAGGACGTTAGGATTTTTCATTTTAATAATAAAATATATTAAGATAAGAAAGAGAAAAAAAAATTGATGTTATAAGAGAGAAGAAACTGCATTAATTAATACAAACTAAAAATAAGTTCACTATGCACGTTGTCAGTTGTCAGTTTTGTCAGATTTGATATTATTTCTATTTAATTCTAATCATCCCTGCTGCGTGCGGGATACAGCGTGAAAAAAATTCTAGTCATCTTTTCGAAAAATGTAGTTACAAATTACTTTCGTAAATTGCATCTCGAAAATGACTTAGATTAGACTTACTTTTACTTAGACTTTAGATTTCAGACGATTTCTAACCGATTAAAAATTTATCAATATAGTGACAGATCACCAGAGAAAATCCTTTGTCAATTGGCTCGTAATTGGCTTCTAATTTCATAATCACTCCATTCCTCTTCTTTCCCCCGAAGTATCGTGTGTTGAGTATAGGAATTCATTTTCCCGAGAGGAAATCGATGCCACAACCGTCACTTAAAAGTCACAAGAGTGTACACCAGCGCCATGACGGCCTCATATGTGCCCATATTTAGTTCATTTAAATTAAAAAGGTATTCTTTTAAATAATACCATGTTATTAAAAAAATATAATTAAAACTCATATGAAGTGTCATAACTCATAAGCATAGCATACACATTTTACAATATGAACTATTGAGAACAGGTGGGTACTTAGTTTGTCAATAGGCGTGACAAAAGACGTTAAATAGCTAAGCGAGTTCATTTTTAATTTTAACAGTATTCATATTCAGGATATTGCAATGCCATAAAGGATGGAGTTCAAGGTATAGTTCTGTGTGATATCTCCAAACTACTGTAATAGATCCAGATCCATTGTCTTATTCTATTGTTTTATTATATTTATCATTATCTTTAGGCAAATTAATTAAAATTAGCGTAGCTATGTCTGTCTAAGTGGAAGATAGACAGTGAGGTTAGTGTATGCTTTTATCAGGTTAGCTTCAAGCTACACGTACTGTAACATGATATACCTTGTACCAGCACGACTCTACGAAATACAAAATTTTTTTTTTCATATTTACAGTTTTGTTTCTATTTTTTTTTAACGATGAACTGAATATTGGAACTTAATGCACAATATACAATATATACATTTTCTTGCCATTTTCTTTCGTGTTAATCTAAAATAAAAATTGGGTAATAAAATAAAGAATAGGCTTAAAATCAATAGGTATGCGTATACCTTGTACATAGGTGTATCTACATTTGTAAATACTATATTAAGTTAATACTTTAACACAACAGGATCTATTGCATGTATTATTTAATTTCCAGTTATTTGACAGCTAGCTTAGATACTTATTACAGCTGAAAAATAAAAATCTGCGTCATGCCTCCTAAAGTACCCCATTTAGAAGGCTTATTAAAGCTTATTGTGCTTTTTCCTATAAAGCTGTGCAATATAAATATTTTCTTTATGAAATTGTCCAAGTACGATAAACACACACAAAAGCCAACCGTAACTCACACGTTTTCGCATTACTGTAAAACACAAAACCGAAACTACCGCCAATAAATTAATAACTCATCGTCAAATACTTCCAATTACGAGACAATACGAAGCGGAGTCAAGCAGGTAAACAAAATAGAGCTGTTATAAATTTTACAAGAGCGGTCCGGAGCCCACACTGCCTCTCGACCGCATTATGCTATTTTTTTTTTTCCAATATTTTTTTGCTCAATGGCATTTCGCTTTGTGAGTTCACTTCCGTCAGTGTACTTTTTTTTTTTTTGGTGGCGCTTATTTCGAATACAAATGCTGTTATATGCAGGGCTTAATAGCACGTTAGCGCCACTACCCTGATTTATACTTATAACTGTTGCGACCCTACAAACCGAGCCAAGTTGTCATGTTTGTTTACCTGACGTGCGTCAGCGCATTGGCATTTTGTAGAGGTTTTACGCTACTATTTTCTTTCAATACCTACAATAGGTACCTCATAGCTGTGCTAAAGTAAAATATGTTAATGTGGTGTTTGTATTAAATAATTTTTAAGTTTACCAATAAATGATTTACTATAAATCACAATAATTTATTCTCGATGAAAGATGAAATTTATATAATTTAGTTTAATCAATCAAATAATCAGCTTCACGCTGTATCCCGCACAAAGCAGGGTAGGCAGACGGAATTTAGTGTCAAGACACTCCGTTCGTTATTTTCTGCCGAATTCTGGAGGCATTGCGTGTTGAGTGGTAGAACTCAACGCCGCGCTTTGCCTCGACACCAGAAGTAAATAAATATTTCACTTTCTCGAGTAGGGATCTTTATAATATAATATTATTTATTTTAGTTCATTAGTACTATATTAAGTTTGAAGTAGATTACTGTCTATTATGATACAGTAGCGGACGAGAAAATCACTACATAAACCGTTTAAGATAAAAAGCAACAGTTAACATTTTAGAAAACCATTGTTCATTTTCATTATAAAAAGATACCGTAGAGTAAGAAGGATTTTTAAAACCCATAATGTTATCTTTTGGACTCATTTCTGTGCGTCTTCAACTTTCCCATAGTGTTACTGTCGTTTTGATAGAATTACGTCTATTCGTCTCTACTCTGGCTAATCGGCATTGTGCTAAAGAGACTGCGGCCACTTCAGAGAGCTTTATCCACTCCACTGGGAAACACTAACTATTGTTTACATTGACTAAAAAATTTTCAAGTAATATGAGTTATTTCAAACGAAAGATATGCTTCATACGAAGTTTTTAGGAAAAGTGAAGTGTTATTAAAGCCTTAATAGATATTGAATAGTAGAGTGTTTAAAATTGTCAACGTTGCTATTTTTTTTATTATAAAACAAGCGGTATGTGCGGTGACTCATGTTGTCAAGTTTTGCTTGACTCACGTCTTTTTTATTATTTTAAAAATTTCTGGACATTTTTCTTGTGAGATACAATTTGTTCCAAGAGCGTCTTTCTATTGACGAAATGGATTCCTTATCTACGGACCCAAGGCTTGACATGCTCGAACTTGCCGTAACATGATAATTTTGTTTTTTTTATAATATTTTGAGAAAAAATAATTGTTAATTTGTCAAATTATTGAATTACAAATAATTCAATAGACATAACGGTAACGATGAGAAACATTGTGACTGATCTTTGTTAAATCTAATCGTATCTTAGTTTTTTTTAATGAAAATATAAAATTCTATAAATATTTAATTACTTCGAGTGAGGATCAAACCCACAACAGTCGCGTTTACAGCCACACAATTGTGCCCCTGCGCCACTACTGGCCTCTTTGTTAATTTGTACAAACCTATATTTGTTTTATTTATAATTTTTATCAGTATTTTCTATATGAATATTAATTTGGCATTAGTACTTAAGTTGATCTGACAAATTAAGACATAGATCTATCCACAGGACTGAACATTGGAACAATCGTCAGACGATATAATCATTACAAGATTTTATTGATACCGCATGAGATCATCGTCAATTTCCAACGCACTTTGTAGTGGAACGTATAAATGAATCAGCTTCGGCAGGGTGGGTACCAATTAGATACGTGCGTGGCTCGTTAGCTGGGAAGATAATTTCTTTATCGCCTGGACTGCGTGCGGTCCAAATACATCTTTATACTTCACCGCTAAAACTAAACCCTAAACCATACTCGTCTTAATAAAACTGAAGGTGCCCGGTTCATTTAAATATTGGAAAATTATGACTTTGTCATTAAAAAATACTGTATATTGTATTGAATCTATTTACGTCTTAAATGGTATAATTGTTATATTTGAGGCCGTCATGGCGGAAGCACAATGGTGGGATTGTAACGCGACGGTTGTGGGTTCGATCCTCATTCGGGGGATGAATTATTATTTATTAATTTTCGCGCTGGCCCAACCCAACGCTAAACGCTAAAATCCGCCACTCAATACGCAATGCCACATAAAATTAGGGGGATAATGGGCAACGGAGTGTTTTAACACTAGGTTCCCTTTACTTATCCTGCTATACGCGGGATACAGCGTGAAGCTGATTTAATTATTATAATTATTTAGTTGATCGGATTAATTCCTTTATTAGATCTAAAGTTAGAGCTCCTGAATATTTTGTATATCAAATAAGCATACATACGCTTTATGGAAATAATGTTATAAATAATATGTTCAATGTTCAAAATAAATTAACGATTTATTTAAGCTGTAAAAGGTAGAAGTATGATAATAAGATTTTAAAAATCGTGAGTAAATATTTGCCCGTCTGACCACCACTCTGAGAGAGCTGAGAGTAACAAAAAGTATTTTAACAAGAGGGTCCTGTGGGAGCGGCCCGCGAACGAGAGAGAGATACACAGGATCCATCAGCAAGAGCAAGACAGAATGCGCCACGCCCACAACCACCCACGAAGTTGTAAACAGTCCAAATCCTTTGCACGCATTCATGTATCCGAAATCAAAATCGCTCCAAGCATCTCATCCTTTTTTACGCAGACAAACAACTTACGGACCTGCCCCACAGAGTCTACAGTCATTTGAAATCGTTAAATAAGTTATTTCGTGTCTTTTTCCTTTTATGATCAACATCATAATGATAAATAACATAAAGGGTAACTAACTATACTTCACGAAACTATATTATTTGATGTCTTAAGTACAAAAATAATAAATAATCCTACGGTAGGAAATATTATTTTTGTTTTAATTTACCTTACACTTACTCTAGATAATAATATAAATTGCAGCATAATAACTTTATGTTTAGGAAAAGTAGCTAGTTGGGGTCTGTCGTGGCGCAAGGGCACAAGCGTGCGACTGTAAACGCGACCGGTTGTGGGTTCGATTCCCACACGAGGAAATGTAATATTGAATGTTTCATTTTCTTGCTCCAGAATTCGGCGGAAAGTAGAACACGAAAGTGTCTTAACACTAGTTTCTCTCTGCCTACTGCCTCACACCATTGGTATAGGCAGACCTATACCAATGGTGGGATACAACATAAAACTTTAAAAACGTAGCTATTTATAACATGTAATAGTTTTATCTAAGTATATTAGCTTTTGAAAAGGAATAAGATCGTAGACGTTTCATTTAATTATGACTATCTAAAGTACGTCAGTGTACTGCCACATAGCAGCAAAGAAAATTCTTACCATAAAATATCACTTGAAAAGAAGAATATTTTCATAGCTACCGACAAGGTGACTAACAAGTGTAACGAATATCTATATAAGTACAAATGTACATTTACAAAATAAAATATTATAATAGAAACAATGTAATTGGATTTTAAAAAATATAAAAGAAATCCATTCCATTTGGCCGAGACCGACATCGGAAAGGTATAATTTGTGCATCCACATCGACATAAATAATGAATGGGGACGTGACGCACTAAGTTGCACATTCCCATCTAGACATGCCAAGGACAACTCATAATTTTGACCCATTAGTCCAACCACAAATTGCCGACCCTTACGCTGTGGCAGCTTATCCTAATTTCAAATTAAATGCAATTACATATACAAAATTATTAGATTATAATTAAATTTATGATATTTCTTTTGTAACTGTTTTTTTGTACAGAATTTTCATGGTTAATTTGCATTCTTAGCATTTACCTGCATATGTTAAGTTATATGTTATGAGTTACCTACAATTGAGTGTGGTAATTCACAGAATACTTTAAAAAATCCTAATTTATATTTTAAAAATATTTTTTTTCCTATTTTAGCTATAAAATTTATAATGTATGTGCAGTTGGGTTGCCGGCCGCCAAGGTGGAGATAGACGCGCTTTAAAGGTATCCGGAAGAAAGGAAGGTATGTTGTATCGGTCTGGAAAAACTGCCGCACAATAGTGGAGTGCAACTAATAACGTAAAAAAATATTTTACTTCCTCGAGTGGGAACCCACAACCGTCACGTTTACAGGCGACACCCTTGTGCCACTGCGCCACGACGGCCTATTTAGCACGCAGTGTTTTCAATGTAAGAGGAAAGTGTAAAACAGAGTGTATGGCACTCTCACATTTGAGTTTAGAAAGAAGCCTTACGAAATCCTACTATAGGCGAGACAAAGCGTGAATTTGAAAAATTAATATTTTTTTTTACTTGAAAATTAACTTATAAAAAGTGACAACTAGGTAGCTAGGTCATATAGCATTCAATTTATTATTTAATAATAGTAAATGGCTTAACTTTTATGTTTTGTATCCTTGATAAAGTTTATTTAATATATATTATTTTTAATATGCAAAAGAATTGCAATTTTAATCTTATCATTTTATAACGGACGTAAGATATTACCTGCTAAATAAAATGACAACAAAAAAGGCAGTCAAATACGAGGCCGACGTTCCGTCTGCCTCGCTCGCATAAAACAAATAAAACATAAAAAAAGTGAGCGGTGCATTAAGTGCATATAAACATGTTACTGCACTGTCAATATTTGCGGACGTTTTCCCATGGGAACCCGAACGAGCCGGCTCTGTACGACCGCCACACTTCTTTATTTTTTGCCATTGAAATGTCAATTTCTTTACCATCTCTCGAGAGCCTGTTCACCTAAAATCAATTAAGAGTCACCTTTGATTCGGCCTCGCGGTGGGCATGCGGTTCACGTCATTTCTACTTCTTTTATTTTTGTCAAAATGAATTATTGTACGAGTGAAGTTTTTTTGGAAAAAAATATAATTTACTTGAATTCTTTGAATTCTGCTCATCTTCATTATTTTTGTATAATTTTAATAAATATTTTTCTAGATTTTTATATTACGGTCTTATAAGAATTTTTATATATAATTGTCTTAGACATTTCACAAATTTTCTAGTATTGGACGATATAAAATTTAAGGAATATCTGTATCAGAGTATCATGTCATATGTGACGGTAGTAGTTAATTGTTCTGTTCATAATTAGGTAGGTGTAATAAGAAAACTAAACTGAGATGTTTATAACTTTAACTAAATACACAGCCTACATCTAAGTGTTACCTAAATCGAACATCACAAATATTTGTCGTGTGATGTAAGGAGTCGAGTTGAAGTGAGATAAGGTAATTGTAAATACATGTAGCTGTCTTTTGGATATATTGTTAAAAGCCGTTGAGAGTAACAAGAACTAGTCTTAAAACGAGTTCAAGTTCTCAGATAGTTCAACTCTCTCATTTTTAGATAATTTATATATATTGTTTATTAATATTTTATTATTTTCTATAAAATCGATTTTAGTGCTTCAAGCCATATTACAAATTTGGAGGACCAGTAGACAAGCTCTACAGCTAGTCTGTCGGAAGTCACGCCTACTCCATCTGGGGTTCCTGATTGAACAGACCAGAAGATTTCTTATTTACATATAGGTATGTATATAAATTAATTATTTATTATTACTATTAGCAAATAAAATAACTTTGAAATGACTAACAAATCTCAAAATGAAAGACACGAATGTTCTGACATGCGTTCTAATTTGTACACAGGCAGTGCAGGTACCTACCTACCTGCCTGAGATGGAATGCTAGATATGCTCCTATAATGATGTTAAAACAAACTGTTAGGTTGTCATTAACGCGGCGCGGCGTAGAGACAGAACGGGGGAGGCCCATTATAAAAATTTGTCCCATCCGTTCCGTTTCAAATTTATGGTTATCGTGATGCCTCGTTTTTCTTCGGCGATCGTAATTTTATTGTGCTGTGATTTGAGTGGGAACAGAGATAACGATGTTTTTAAATTGGGACGGCATGTTGTTTAAAGAAGCATTAAAGCCTTACAGCGTATCGCTAAGAGCACTTATTTTATTTAGTTTACAGACAAATTTAACTCAATTCGGCATATAAGAATATAATACGAGGGGAAAGGGTGCTATGATTGTACTATATAATTTTCAGGTGTCATAGTATATTTAATAATAGCGATAAAATAAAATTAATGATTTATTTTTGATGAGCATGTAGTAATATTGTATTATTATATGAAATAATTTATTTTTAGAACTTTCGCCTTCTATGGACCACAATGGCTTCGAATTGCTACTCCGTTGCTGTCAATGGACTTAGAAATGTTTGAACTGAAGGTCCAATCATGTAAACCTAATTAATATATAAACATTTTAATGAGCTTTTTATTTATAAGAGTAATCAGATGTTATTATTTTTATATATAGAAAATATAAATATTATTTAGTAATCATTTAATACATAAATAAAAAAGTGTAAAGGCTTAATGTAACTTTTATCATTATTATTAACATAATATTAGTTGAGATAATGAAGTCCCAAACAGGGGTTCAATATTCTCATTTGGTTCTTCATCAGTTGCTATGAACTCATAGACATCGAATACATATTTGTTTATCATCTCATTTCATCATACCTGTTCTTGAAAAGCCATCTGAGGCAATACTCACAATTCCGAACAGCATAGACACTTGGAATGTTGTTAAAACTTGTCCAGGGTTCTGGCGTTTTTCAGTTTCATCTGTTATATTGTAGACACTTGAAAGCTATCGTCGTTCCATTCATAATAAAAATTTTGTTTCTATTTTTTTCCGTCACACTGGAAAGATTTAGAGGAAAGTTATTATTAAGGCAGTATATTGAAAGTTTTTTTTTCATTGGACCAGTCCATACATAGAACCTTTATGATAGGCCAATGATAGTAACTAGATAACCAATCAGAATTTATTTTTACCAAAAACACTTACAAATATATTTCCCCGTACTTATAAATACATCCGAGCACGACGGGGTTTGAGAAGCACTCGCGGGGCTCGAAATCGATGCCTACGAATCTACGCGATATATTCTAAAGTGCTTCAGTTTTAAAATACTTAGGTGATCCAAGTAATGCGTTGAGTTCCACCACTCAATACGCATACAGTACGGTCAACAAGTCGTGGCCTCCCCTTAAGCCAGCTGCAGATTACTGCGAAGATTTATTTTAGGATTTTTTCTCGAATGAACATTACGCCAATGTTCAGAAAACCAAACTTCAGGCGGTCACGACTTGTTGACCGTCATTTTTCTTGTTGCGTTGAGAAGTGTTGCTCAACATCGCGTGTTGTTACCAGAGACAGAGAGAGAGAAAGAGAAAGAGCGCGAGAAAATGAAAATAATTTATTTCTTCGAACCTACATACAACCATTGGTTTATACTCAGACGCTGTGCTGCTGCTGCGCCATGACTCCTTTTTTGTATTAACTTGATCTCGATTTTTGTAAAAAATTGAAGCACGCATATTTACATACGGAGTAAGTAATTGTGAATTCTTCGATGTTATCCGTATCCTGTATTATAAGTACCCACTAACTATAACGATTTGCTTATATGTACTTACTGAGTAAACTTTAAACATATCTTACTTAAATTTCGAAGTATTATAATGACCAGTAGAATAACCTTATAAAAACAATAAAAAGCGGTAATAAATGAGTCTGTCATATTAAAATATTCTTCCATACTCTTTTAGTCTACGTTTTAAATATAAATAAGCATCACACTTAGAATATGATAAGTCTTAATTCACAACTAGCGGATTTTCCCTCCAGAAATCCTATGGGTTCTTTTATTGAAGACAAATGCACGTATAGATGAATTTTATACATACATATATGTGTATATGTGATATACTTAAAATGATTTTGCAAACCTGATACCTGTTATATACGTTTAACAATAAAATAATCATAAATAAGGCTTAACTTCATTAACGTTATTGCAAAGGCTTAAAAGAACCGGAATTATTGCTTTTTTGGGCGTCAGTTAATAACAATTTATTCGTTGAAATATTATTTAAACTGTAAATATAAACGTAACACAGAAGCCGCAGATTGCTCGTAACGTATTGTATTTTATAGACTTGGCCTGCGGTATGTAAAACTTGCCTCTAATAATAATAATCTTACATGACTAACGTCGACAATACCTGTTATATATACTTTAAACTTGAAAGAGTATTTATTATTTCATTTGAATTTCTAGTTATCACAGCGTTTTAAATGAGACAAAATAAAATCTTTTTTGCATTCGGTTAAATATAGGTTTAAGTTTAAGGTAGATGAATAGGGCAACCTATCACGAGGCCATCGCTGTTATCACGCGGTGGCTTTGATTGTTTCGTCGAGCCCTGTCCCAGTGACAGTATGACGAATGGTCCGATCCAACCTTCTGATAACAGCCGAATCTCGTCCACCATTACTCGCTCCGCATCTTGTCACCGTCAAGAATAAATAAATTCTAATGATCGATCGGTGGACCCCCCGTTTTGGAACCCTTTAAAAGTTTGGTTATCTCGATTTGGACTTAAGTGTAGACTGGCACTGACTGGGCTGTACCTGCTCGCTACAAGGTAAATGAGTGTGTATCATAATTTTATTCAAATGAGGACCCTAACGTGCGAAGTGATATTATAAATTAGTTCTCGATATCTCTCTCGTACGCCACATATTTAACGATATAAAAAGAATTTATATTGCGTTTTAAAATTCAGCTGTATAATTCTGTGTAGTGAATTTATGATTTTATATTATGCGTTATTTGTGGTATGTAAATATCTAAATCTTATAAAAAAAAATATAAGAGAAAATAATACTTATAGGATAATATGTACAAGTGTGGATAGATTATGTACATGCAGTAAAAACTCGATTATCCGGATTAATTTTTGTCGTTAGTTATTCGGATAATCGAAAATTTAGATTATTGGATCTATAAAAAAAGCTGGTTTTGTGTATATGTAACAAAAAATTTTTATGTCTATTAAAACAACAAGTACATATATTAACGAAAATCAACGTTTACAGAGAAATTATTAATATTTTCCAAAGAAAATGTAAAAAAATTCTTTACACTAAGAAATGTTTATACATATATATATATATATATATAAATTATATATATAAATACATATAATTTTTCTTAGGTTCTGTAGTGGTAGGTTGTATGAATAATAACTGAGGTTGATAGTCCGGATAATCGAGAATCCGACTA
Organism: Heliconius aoede; assembly: GCA_037355905.1. Taxonomy (NCBI): domain Eukaryota; kingdom Metazoa; phylum Arthropoda; class Insecta; order Lepidoptera; family Nymphalidae; genus Heliconius; species Heliconius aoede. The sequence continues at coordinate 1,183,103 of JBAIZZ010000334.1, forward strand.
ACTGAGGGCCGGCTAATCGAGTTTCTATTGTACTATATATTATACTTACATCAACTGTACATGCAAAAATTCTCAAGCATTTTTTATAAAAATATAAAGTAAATATGTATAATCTGAAAAAAATAAAATAAAAAGAAATAATTTTATAGTGTATTTTAAAGTATTTATCACTTGTGGTTACCGTTCAGTGCAACGATCGCTGCTAAAAATAGATATGCTCATATTACGGTTATTATCGTCCACTACTTTTATAATGCGCTATAATAAGCAATCAGTGAAAATGTTTATCACATCTCATCTTGCATCTTGCCGGGGTCGCTTTGCAATATTTTTATTGCCACTAAAAATACACACAAAGTAAACACCAAACTAATTACCAAAAACTAACTATCAAAAATCAGCTTTTTAAAAGTTTAATTTACTTATGATCCCGACTTTTAATCGCAACTGGGTCGTAATTAACAGATGCGGTAGACTCAGGAAATATTTTAAAATTGTGTTGTTAATATTGTGATAAGAGACAAGAGATGGAGAAAAGCTCTGCTTTGACTTCACCAATAAGTAGGCTTAAATATATACATGTGTAAAATAGTGGATACGAGAATATATAACAAAATAATTTAATTTTGAAATCAATCAATGTGAAATATAATATGCAGGAATGTATTTGTATTCACATTCAAATAAATAATTCGATCTAATGTGTTGGGAATTCATCTGTCATTTACTTAGTATGTACGCGAGAGCAAATATTTAATATGTTAAACATGATTTGAACAGATTAAGTGGTTAAATGTATTTACAATTAGCACAGCCAACGAGGAATATTAATAAGCGTCCACCTTTAATGTGTAAATATGTAGAAATGTAAAGAATGCGATGTTCGGACTAGCATACAACTAAATAAACATATTGTGTGTAGGTGCTGTTTACTTGTGACAGTTATATATGTATGGAAGATTCTATAGTTCATCAATTGACTTAAATTTTTCAAGTTTTTTTTAAATGATTTGTTTAATTTTTTTTTAAGTATAATAATTATAGTTATTCTTATTTTAATTCATTTCACAAATGAAATGTTGAAATCGGTAGAGGTGCGTTGGAACGCCTCCATATATCATCGAAGATTGGCATTACAATCACTATCAGTTTTAATAATAGACGTAATTAGGTATATAAATGATTGCACTTATTTGTTTGATACGAATTGGTGTCATTCGCACTTGCGCTTACGCATGTATACTTGTATATGTATAGGAATATATTATCAGTTTTACATACTTTGGTTGTTGTAATATTTAAGGATATAATAACAAACTATTTTTTAGGGTTCTGTACCGAAATAATTCGCCTGTCCCTCTTCCAAGACCATTCGTCTAGAGATCATGTGGAGGTATCAGGCTGAAATTAATATCAAATATTCAGGTCAAATTTCCTTTATAGCACCAAAAAATCCAGCTTCTATGTCAAAGTAATGATGTTCCTTGATCAAAAGTACATAGATATATAAGTGAATAAGTATTTTGTAATGTGATGGTGCGCATGTAGCGTGAAATCTCTCATGGATTCTTGGATGGTTACGTTGGCTGGTTTCGTGGCGTTTCAGAAATGTAGTCTAGAGTAGTGTATCAGATGTTAAGTCAAGCTATCGAATGATGAGGGCATTCCTTCGCAATTGAACCGCACGCGCGACCAGGCGGCGGCGAGCGGCAGAAATGTGGTCGCTGGTCCGAAACCCTACACCGCACCCGCCTGTCGCAAGGTCGCTACTGCACTGCGCGTGCGTCTGCGTGACCCACTGTTAAGGCTAACGTCAACCTGCCACGTTTATAAGGAGTTAGTTTAAAATTAACACACAAGTTATTTTCCTGTTATTATAGGAAATGGTAATTGTAAAAAGATTTTTTTTAAGATAAATCATAATATACATGAAAACTTAGCAAAAGTTAAATCATCACCAAAGAGTATAGTTTATAATTTTTACTATATTAACTAGATTTTAATGTCACCTAAATTTCAGACAAGACATATATCAACGAAATTATTATTGCTATCATATAATAATTATTATATTTTTATTACTTTACATTTACAACTGTCGTAATTCGCCGCAGACTGGTACGTAAATTTATGTTAATAAGGTTCGATCTGCCGGCCACAGTAGGTTGATTTTATTGCCAAATGGGAACACCGCGCAGTTCACGTAATTGTGTATTTTCTGCTTTTAGTCAAATTAAATTCTACTTAGGCACAATTAAATTTTACAACACATATTGTAACTAATAAATCGTATAATAATTGTATATATAGAATATAATTAAACTGGAGTATAACCTGATCATACATTCAAAGAAATATTGTGTCCTACAGCTGTAGTTTTTTTGATATTTACATTTTTTTACATTTAAAATAATACTTTGGCCTAAATAAGAGTTTATTTTAAATGAACGGTAAAATTTACATTACAAAAACAAGTGGGTAGAATATTATTATAAACAGTTTATATATATATCATACGTACTTAATAATTATTAATAAATCTTTGTTTTGTTTAAAAAAAATACTCTAGGACTATGATTTATCGCCAGAAGTTGTGAGGAGACCTACGCCTGCATTCGTGATGCGTAAAAAGTGTTAATTTCATTGAAATAAAATTAAATGCTGGTTAATTTAATTATCGCACCCTACTGCGCGGCCGCACGTCGTTCCAATCCTCAACAGAGTAAACGTGGATGAATCACTTTGTTTTGCACTTCGTTCTCGGAATCAATTAATAATTATAATATTTATCTCATCAATAAAATAATAATTAATAGCGTCAGTAGTGATATGAGACGTCGTATAAATTTCCTAATGTGAAACCTGGTGTAACGCGATACTGAGATTGAACAGGTTGCTGTTACACCTGTGAAGCTCACGTCAACTCTACTAATAGACCGTTCAAATTAGAATTTTACATTTTCTAGAAACTACCATAACTATAATTCATAACATTATGACAAATCTTGTGATTCTTATAATCTTTACAAATAAGTGAATTGTGAAATACTTTTAATGTACGCATATATTTTGACACGCATTCTTGACAAAATATTTCATTATTTAATAAGTTTGTCTTCGTTATTAATTATCTATGCACAAACCGTTGCATTCTGCTCGACACATTATATTAACAGCATGCACAGCTTCATCATGCTATGTCTCATTTGTGGTCCGCGCCAGCTCTACCAAATAAGGGCAGGTCGTTGCTCCGGGTTCTTTGTTTAAAAACACACATGTCTTTTTTATACGTGTACGGAAAACCAACTAAGGTTGAATAATTTTTCAAAGGACTGCATTTGTATTTAAAGTATGCAAGGAATTGAAATCCTCGTCACACGTAAATTATTATAGTTTACAAATAGCTACATAAAAAAAAACAAAGAAAAATCAAAGGTTATTTACAAAATCATGTCGACATGTCTAAAATTAAACGTATACGCAGTATAAACATGTTTTGATAACTTTTACGAATTGAAAATTGTACGAGAACCGTGCTTCACAAGAAATAAATAATAATATAAGGACCACATGAAACTCGAAACTTAGAAAATAACGTTAAAAATTAATTTAATAAAGATTGTAAATTATTATATTAGAAGGCAGGACACGTCATTGATTTATAAAGTATATAAATTTGCGAATATATTCGTGATTATAATGTCCATAATTACAGAGTAGAATGTGGATACTGGACAGCGGTGGCCAGCGGACGAAGAGGTATCGAGTGTCGTACCAGCACGGGATCTGCCAGGTGTGTGTTCTGAACATTAATCGTCGATCCACCTTCTTATAGATCACAATCGAAACCAGTTTCATTATTTTTAAGGTTGTAACTTGTAAATGACGCAAGTGTCGGTGGAGCTCGCAGCTTGCAGGTGGGTGCGTGTACGGTAACTCGAGATGAGAGACACACCGTCGCCGAGGACGCCCAGCACCTGTGCAGACTTGCTAATTACATATTCACTATGTACATAATTAAAGCTACCAGGTAAACTCGAGTTTCCATTTGAATATTTATAATGTATTTTACGACATCAGCTTTTATATCGTTAGCTGATATTATTATATTTATTTCAATTATTCAAGCGGCAAACGACAAAGACGATGTGTTTAATGTTTACGTAAACTAATATATACTAAGAACAAGTCAACTGGAATAGGTCAAAAGGCCGCTTGATATTGGCCGATAAAATAATAGTCCACTCGTCGCATGGATTGCAATACCCACTCCACTATACAAACATCTAGATCTCTTTGTTCACACACGCACTTCTGTAAACTATAATGACATATCTTATTTTATTATATATAATATTTTGTAAATATCAAATAGTTTTATTTTACCAGTATACACATATATTTGTCATAAAATTTCATTCTGACCATAAAAAAATACTTTGTACAAGAAGAAATGTTATAGTCGTTTACGTCGTGATCGTCAGTAAGTTACTGGCGTTGAAGGCAGTATGTGCGATACGTAACGCGACACGGTCAGGCGGCGCGGCGTCGTTTCGCGGCGCCCTATAGTCTACCAACCGCCTATCATTATTCTCATCCAAATGTATTTATCGGTCGACCTTTCATCCTGATATTTCCATATTGTCGACCCGGAATACAGAAAACACAGTTATCTCAGTTACAAGTGCATATTGACTAGTAGGAGCTCCTTGCACCTAAATAGTTATAGCATTTGTTTTAATAATAAAATATTTGTGATTTTTTTTATGGAGTAAGGGATTAATAGATAGAAAAAGAGAGAGAGAGAGAGAGAAAAATAGAAACCTGGAGAGAGGAATATAGGCAACCCGTAGCTGCATTAAACTTCATCGATCAATTCTTATTACTTCGGCTTGTGGAATTCTTCACATTGTATATTTTTCGTAATTCCATTCAATTATTCCATTCATAATGAAAAAAATAGCCACATTCGAGAATTGATTTGTAGACCTCGCCCTTCTTTACATCACTCTCAAATTGTCACATTAATGGAATATATACGATTTAGCATGTAACTAATTTTTCTATCTTTATCTGATGCGTTTGAGAATTTCAAATGACCACTTTTACGAATCTGAACCTTTATCCTAGACGGGCTCATATTTGGTAAAAATACGTAACCAAGTACGAGGAATTCTCCAGTATATTAACCTGTCGCGCTTTAGTAAATCCCGAAATCCCATCTTCGGCTTTTTTAAAAAATATTAAATTGTTTCCTTTAGATAATTCGGATTTTTGCCTTAATTTGCAATGAAAGTTCTCACTTCGTGCCATATTTCTTAACTGTAGGTCCAAGCTTAGATATTGATAACGTAGCTAATTTCAAATGTATCTTTTTTTTGCCTGTTAACTTAAAACTTCATATTTTCTCTGCTACAAGGTATGGTAGGTATTCATTTCACCTTGACACCTTCATGTGATCATTCGAGACAAATGATCTTGACAGACAACAAAGTCATCTTATAACAATACCGACTTTTCCCTTGTTTTTTATGCACGAAACCTTATAAACTAAAAATCACTGCAGTTAGAGAAATTGATTGAGATACACATTATGTTTTTAAATTTCCCACTTTGTTTTGGATATAGCAGGTAGATCATAGTATTAAGACACTAGTTTCTTCACTTTTTGCCTAATCGAAAATACTGTGGGTTGAGTGGTGAAATTCAGAGCGACTCCTACTAAGAGTTTGCCAGGTAATTAACACTGAAAACAATTAGAAATCGCTAAATTAACGATAAGTAAGAAGAGAGAACGGGGTGAAATGTGATTTGGCTTTTATCTCTTTACTTAAAACCTATACACATGACGTTATCATAAATACTTGTTAGAATAATAATATCCTGCCATTAAACGTGGGTATAACAAGTTTTAATTTACATATTGCTATTTAGTCGGTCCATATAAGACACTTTTCTATTTTTAACTTAAATGCTCATATATTAAGGATATTTTCCACGTGCAGCGACTTGTTTATATTTAGATCCTGTGCACAATGCGATGGTATAAACTCTTTTTTTAGATTCACAGAGGGGTTTAGTGTTAAGACACTCCATTCCCCACTTTCCACCGATTCCTGGAGCATTGCGTGTTGAGTGGCAGTCCTCAACGCCAGGCTTTCCCTGGATACCTTTCGCGTTTACAGCCACACGCTTGTGCGCCTGCGCCACGACTGGCCTTAACTTTATTTACATCAATTGCTCAAGATGCGTATCTCGACATTAAATATCTGCCAAGGTAATCAATGCAATTTGTTGAAATATCAACCCGGCTATGCCTTAAGAGGCAATATTATGGAAATGTCGGTTTGCAATACTGCCCGCGATGTTTGGTCGGCAGATTCGCGGAAGCACGGCGTCCGTGCGTCTGTCCGAGCGGCTGCACCTGCCTCCGCCGCAGGCTATTTATAAACCAGGCCAGACTTCTTACATAGATAAATAAATATACTATTTGTTAGGTAAACGTGAGCTTTGTTATCGTAATTCTATCACTTATATTTTACTCGAGGTTGAGAAAAGTATGATAAGACATTTAAACAGATTGCTGCTCTTGAGACTGAGATTTGTACTTTATATTTACTTTTTATGAATGTACTTTAAATGTATAATATTTTACTGATTTTCATATTAAAGAGTACTTCAAATGTATTTACGATATACACCATTCAATTCAATTGAAATACATATAATACTACCTACTATATATTTAATATATATTTAATACTGAATATTTTTTATGGATTAATGCAAGAAAAGTATCTAAAAATTAATTATGGTATGTCTATGTCTTATCATAAATCACAAGTTTTGAACGTTTACGAGTGCAGGTCCGTGGTAGCAGAATAAATATTATTTTTAACGATCAGTGCAGCCGGTGTTTGAGCGTTGTGTTCGACATGTTTACGTAACCGTTTGACTAGGAGTCGCTTGCGCAGTGCTTGTAAACACGGATCGACTTCCGAACTCGATTCGAGTTCTTTGTTTGCTCTGTGCTCTCTGTTCGTGTGAAGGTTCATTATTTACACGCTGGATAACTTCTCTTTGCTATATTATCGTTTTTAATTCAGTTCCACGCTGTATCCCGCATATAGCTAAGAGACTCCGCTCCCCACTTTCCTGGGGGCATTGCGTGTTGAGTGGGGGAAATCAGCGCCATGCAAATACATTCACGGGATTATCGATTTTTAATTCGATTTTTACTTTATTAAAATATTATTAACTAACATAAATATATTATATTATACTTATTTATATTTTTGTCATATACCTGATACAGATCTTTAATGAATATATTAATTAGTATTTGTAATATATTAATATGACATCACCTTATAAAAAAAATTGTAAGAGCTTTGCAAACATTTATATGATTAAGTTATACAACTAAAAACGTAGTTTTATATTTAATTTAACATCTGTGTGTTTGGGTCGCACACGTTATAACGCAACCAGCGGAATATGCAACACAGATTGTGCCAAAAGGGACACGTCCTCTGTGGAAGGTCGAGTATGCAAAACGAGAAACGATCAGCATTTAAAAGCTACACGTAAGGCAAGGTGAACTGTTAGACAAAGGCTCATCGCTAGCGGGCTAATTAGGCCTCACGTCCAGTGGAATGTGCCGCGGGCCTCGATGGTAATTGCGGCGAACGCGCGCAGCCGCCGTCGCGCTTTTAAGCTTTAGGGCTGCTCATTCAGGGAACTTATTTTTTATCTGTCTCTAATATTTATACGCTTCAAATGTATAGCAATATTTATAAGTAAGGTATATATTAGATGTATGGATGGACATATATATTCTATATCTGAGTGGCATGTTCATGTTACAAGATTTGAAAAGTAACAGTCATATCTCTACATAAAATAGTAAAACGTCAACAACCCTAACACACTCACCACGCATGATCATTGCAAACGTTGTTTCTCGACAATTCGTTCATATCCGGATTCTCTAAGTAACTCAAGTATTCCACAAACTTATTTATTTCTCCAAATTATTTTTTTAAATCTTCGAATTTGGCGTAATTTCGCCGACAAAAAATAATATTATAAAGAAATGTAAACGTGATGTGATCATGGCTATAAAATTTTTTACAATTTCAAATATTTGCTATTACATATTTATGTTATTTCAGTGAGAGTTGTCAGGCAGAGTCATGTAAACCTGTTTTATAATTATTCTATATGTTAATAAAAATGTTATTATTAGAAATGATTGTAATGTAATCTATTTATAAATATTTACTTCCGCTTACGTATGTCTATATATATATATATATATATATATATATATATATATAGACATACGTTGCATTATATTTATTATACTATAAGAATTTTTTTATACAGTTTAACCGGACAAAAATCTATATAATATAATTAATTGCTTTTGTACACTACAAACTTAAATAATATATTTAGATAAATATAATATAGAACATACATAATCAATTACAAAGTTTTAATAAGAAAGTACTTCAGAAATATAATTAAAAAAATACGAAACAAATTATAGTTCTCCATATTTATTTTGTTAATTGCTCTCAGTGAACGGTGACATGAAGTATTTATAATAAGTACCACAACTTATCATTCTAATGCTCGTTCTCAGTTAAATTCGTGAATATTATTTACTTGGATCGACGCGCATCGGCCTTCGCTCGCTGAGAGCCAAGGGGCTGGCTGCCACTTTCACTCTACGAGACCTGTGCAAGTGTGCACCCGCGACAAACATGACAGCGTGGATGTGGCATCGTTGTAGCCTCCGTGTTATGTCTATTCGTTTTATAATTTTAATATAAGTATCTACGTTATTAGATTTTGTTGTTATTATAAATTTAATTAAAAATATAACAAATAACAGAGATAAGTTTTTGCATGTCTTTAAGAGATAGTTATTATATTCTTACATAGGTAACGCAATTCAATTTAAAAACAATACAAAAACAAATAACTAATTAATTATTTATTATTCGTGTAAAACCTTGTTTACTCATTCTAAATTCACCTCATTTGCGTTAGTTTATATATTATATAACAAGAGGAAAATAATGTGTTAATTTTATTGTTATAATAAGCGTCTCGGTTAAATATAAATAATAAATAATCGAACATGTTTATAAATACAAGATTCTTAGAGTTATGAAAAAGTAAATAAAACATAATGTTGATAATGTGCGTGCGTGTAAACGTGACGGTTGTGTGGTCGATTCTCACTCTGGGGTACGAAATATTTAATATTTTCTTTTCTGCGCTCTAGTAACGAGACTAAGCGCGGCGTTGAATTACACCACTCAACACGCAATGCCTAGAGAATTCGGAGGAAAGAGGGGAACGGACGTCACTTAACGAGAACAGAGTGTCTTAATACTAGGCCCCCCCTCTGTCTACCCTCTTGTGTGCGGGTACTTTTAAAATAACGCAACTTTTTAACTACCGGAAAATTAAAACTATGTTGTTGTAAAATTGCTTCCAAATTTAAAAAACCTTCTTTTTTTGCAGCTTCTTGCATTGCAGAGTTATTTATTAATTGCAAATAAATAACTGTCCCAACTGAGAAAAACCGTATATTTTTTATCTATATTATTTGACTTTGACAGTTATAAATATTTACTACATCGTATATTTGCAAATAGTCAGCCGACTATAGAATGTTAAAACAAACTTCAGAAAGCAGATCATATTTCAGTAAATAAATACAAAAATCCATAAACACGTTATGTGAAATAAAGTGAGATAATTTGTAAAGTCTGAACGTGTTAAAGAGTCTAAGCTTAGATGAATCATGAAGCTGATGATGAAGATGGCTTTTTTTTCTTTCAGATCAGCTCTTGTGGGGATGTACATATTAAGCTCATACTTTTCGAAACATGTAGATATTTCCTCTAAGAAAACATGAATGCGATGCCGCGTGAAGGTGAGTTAAGTCATTATACTGGGAAAGGCTTGCACATAAGTTCCCTATACTGTTAAATAAATTTGTATAATCAATATATTTAGTATTATATAACTCTACGCATCAATAATAAAGCATATCCATTACACTGATAAATTACTGCATTGACTTATTGTATATACATAGATCTGCATTGTCTCTTATTAAATATTTAAAAAAAGCAAATATTTACAACCATATTGTTAAATGTATGTATGTATCACATTTAACTATATATATATATATATATATATATATATATATATATATAGTATAACTAAAAAATATAATACATATTAACATTCAAAAAGAATGAGAGAGTCTTTAGTGGATAACGTATAATCCGTGTTAGGACTAAAAAATATTATTCACTTACTTTAGTGACAAATATTATATATTCTGTACAGGAGTTTACATTTTGATGTCAATGAAGTTGCTGCCAAAGAACGTGTTTATACGAGTGGCTTAAGCATTTCTAAAGTTTTGCTTTGTGAATATTAGTTTATTTAAAAGTTATAATTCCCTCCAATAAACGCAGAAGAATTTGATTATATTTACACAGTTTCAGTATTTTGTTTACGGCGAAAAATATTTAAATAGATAAAATCACAGAGTGCCTATATTTATTTCACTGTAGCTAAGTTTGTAGTTGTTTCAATTAGATATTATATACTTTAACTATAGCAATGTGGCGTTCTAATTCAAGAGTGAGCTTAAAAAAAGTGTTGAGGCAAACGTATCATCGCTTATCAATTTACTAATATATACGTACATAGACCGTGCGTGTGCGCATTTCAAAACCGGTGTTGCGCAATATAAGGTCGACGCCAAGGACGCGGGTTCGTTGCCAGAAATAAATTACTGTTTATGTCTGTCTAGTGTACAGTAGAGTATGTAGGCAGTAACCGCGTACTAACCAAGCTTCATTCAAAGTTCTAACTAACTATGTACAAAGTTCCAAGTAATTTCCATGTTCCATATGTTTTATGAAAAGATATCTCTAGATCCAACGAAATTAATATGTCCCTCTCACTTGTAAATAGTAGATATTTAATAGATATATTGTTCGATTAACATAAAAACCAAAATTTTACAAATTTGAATGCGAATTTCAATCAAAATATTTGTTACTTAGATAGTAATTACAATATTAGTAAAAGATATACTACAGAATGTTTTTTTTGTGTCACGCTGTGTTCCACCCACAGCAGGGTAGGCAGAAGAAACCTAGTGTTAAGACACTCCGTTCCGTATTTTCCGCTAAATTCTGAAGGCATTTCATTTCCTCGAGCGGTAATCGAATCCACAACCGGTCACACACACACAATTTGTGCAACGGAATGTTACAAAATGTTTACGGATTCATCATAAAGTAACCAAATGAATGCAGTTGTACAGCTAAGCAGTGTGGATATCTGAAGCTGTCTGTAGAGCGAGCATCCGAGCCGGCAGCCGGTTAAATATGTCACCACCGTTATACGGCCGCACACGTGACATGCCACAATCATAACACCACCATTTTTATTTCATATCGCTGCCGGATGATATTATCTAGTCCAAGTTTCTAACATTACGCTATTTATTATGTACAATTGGAATTTCCCATAAATACTCTGAAATCTATTTTGTATATGTATATATATTCTATAAATTTTATATGATACAAATAAAATCAAAAACATTATATAGATGTAGTTTTTGTTAGGTTAGGTTAGGTTTTTGATATTGGTGACTTAATCTATTTACATCTCAAATATTAAAGCTGATGTTAATTGATTACTGTATCCGATAAATAATAGACATGCCACGGCTATATATATATATATATATAACGCAAATATTTTGTTAAGCTTATAGTTTCGGGACAACGGCGATTTCTGGAATTTTCCGCTGTTACATCTAACGTATTATCTTACGAGACGACGCCCTTACGGTGAAAGTAGATTGTTGTTATTGAGGTGCGTACGGGACAAGCACGTGGATTGTGAGCGTGGCACGCGACCGCCGAAAAAAATTCACTAAAATTAGTATCTTGCCACTTACGTTAAACATGAACAAACGATAAAGTGATGTCGAGTTTTTGTATTTGCTAGTTTAAGTATAAATTCAAATTCAAATAATTTTATTCAAAATGAGAAGTTACATAATTTTAATTTTTTGAACGTCAAATAATTTACCACCAGTACACTAAAGCTAAAACCTGAGAAGAATCGGCGCAAGAAACTCAGCGCGACTTACTTTTTAAAATAAATTTTATACAAATATATATATATATATAATTATTTGTGACAATGATATATAAATATTTGTGCAAATTTTCTAATGACCTTTAACACACAAACGTCCTTTCACAATTTTTTAAAATAGTAATATAGAAAACTCTCTGACGTACTAAAACTAAATAAGCATTTAAGGCCTTCGTCAAATATAATTATTTTTTTTAGTAGGCAATAAGTTTCGAGCTAACCTACATTTAATGAACACGTTAGGTACTTAAATTATATACTTTAAGTGTTTTAAATTCATAGCAACATAAATAATAACCAGGCCAATCATGGCGCAGGGATACCAGTATGTGAACGCAACTGGTTGTGGGTTCGACCTCCACTCAAGGGAATAAAATATTTATTTAAATATATATTTTAATTTTTTCGCTCTGGTGTCGAGGCAAAGCGAAGCGATGAGTTCTGCCACTCAGCACGCAATGCGTGTCTCTGCAACGTTGTGTCTCAACACTATGTTCCCTTTGCCTACCCTGCAGTGTGCAGGATACAGCGAGAAGGTGATTTTATTCTAATAAATAATAATGTAATATTTTAGTACAAATAAGTAAGTAAGTTTTTGATACATATGATCTACAGATCTACAGATCTATTAATGACATAAAATTTTCGCAAGTTATAAGAAAAGGCGTGTTCAGTCGAGAGCTCACGGTCGTTTGGCAAATTAAATATATAACCGCGCTATAACGATTATCATTATGCCATATACATATATTATATTTGAAATTAATAATTGATATTTTGGAATAAAAATTAATCTCACCCGTATTAAGTTACGCTGGAGCAGACCTGGTGATCTCATACCTACGAAACGTTTTATATGTTAAATGTTAATAATAGACATATATATTTTTCTACGTCAAATCAGAAGAATATGTTATTTAATATAGTAACTATATATATATATATATATATATTTGTGAACTGTTTATTGCACAGCTTTCCTTAAAGACGCAAAGTTGTCTAGCGTACCACTATCGTACATTAACAATACGATAATTTGCAAATCGTGATTGGAGAATATACAAGATGTGTTATTTTCTATTGACTGTACACAGTTTCAAATAAATACATAATAAATATTTAGGTAAAAGTAATAAAAGTAATGCAAGACGGAACAGGTTTAATTTGTGCATATTTCGTATGTTTGGAGAAGAGACCCGAGTTCGATGGCCTCTTGTCGCCTCGCAGCCTCTCGTTTCATTGTATATAACCTAGAATGATACCTAATTATGCATCACATACTTTACCTTTTCAAACAATTAATATAGATATTAGATATCGTCACCTAGATATTTTAATAGACTCTATATAATTATTACATTTCGTTAATAACACAATTGTCTTTAACAGGTGACATTAAAATATATTATTTATTACATACATACTCACTATTTATTTTTAAACATTAAAACTTGCATTCATTTTATGAAAATAATAAAAATAAATAAATCAACTTCACTTCAATAAAAATAAAAATAAAACTTCAATAAAATACTTTCAAATATAATGTTCCAGAAGAACATCTTAACATGTTTAATATTTTTAATGAGTGTACTCACTAATAACAAATACTGAAATAAAAATTACCAACTCCGAATAAATCGTAGCTTTTTGTCTGAAGGGAATGCGAGTCGTCAGACTTTGGTCTGATCTGGAGGAGCAGCAGTGCGGGGGGCCGCACCTCGTACCTCGCCCTTTTGTTTTTATACTTGTGCAAGAATGCAAAACAATTATAATTTTCTCAGGGACAAGTCGGCGCGTTCCTTGAGATTCGAGTTTTCAACCTTATTCGATTTAGATTGGATGAGAATACTTTTAATTGGCTTACACCGGACAACAAGAGAATAAAATCAATGGAACCTTTGGTGAGTGTACATAAAATCATATTACTCGGCGGAGTCGTTATGAGGGGACATAAGGCACAGAGACACCGGCCACGGCCAATCCATTTACGTTAATTACATCAAGATGGGGATAAATCGGCGTCCAGCCGTCCACCGCCGAGTTACGAGCGAGCCGACTATAAAATAAATTATACCCACTTCGTTCGCCTCCACTCAGTTTTTTGTTAACATCAACAAAAAACAAAAGCAATACTTCGAGAGGACGAAATACGATTCAAAGACAAAGTTTAAATTTATCTACTGATAATATAGACGTAGGACGGCGGGCGCGGCGGGCGCGGAGGGCGCGGCGGGCGCGGCAGACGCGGAGTTACCGGGTGGCCGGCCAAATTATACAGGCGGGCATTCCTTCGCTCGAGCAAAAACATGATATATCGCCGCCTTGTGACGAAATATTTGAAATTTAGAGACCTGCCACACTTTAAACGGAATTTACTTTAAATATTGTCTTTAAAATTCTTCATCGACGACTTTATAAAAGTCCCGTGAATCCTCTAGTAGTGTTGTAATTAAAATTCATCGCGATATTCACCTTTAGTCATTTTATTAATTTAACGACTTCTTCAAATTTTACTCAGCACGCGGACGCTTAGAATATTTATTGTGTTTCCGTTGGCATTGAAACTATTAGCCATATAAAAAAATACACTTCATGAGTATCAGTATTTACTCCATATAAAAGAACTCTACAATTTTACATCATCTGACTACGGGACTAGTTATTTAATTACTTCATAGTAACTGCATGTAAAATAATATGTATATATATATATATATATATTCTTCAGTTAGTTCAGTTTGTGTATAAATGGTAATTGTTTCATTCAGAATTTATTTTGTCTACATTTTCAAGGTAATATTTAAGTAACGATGCTGAATGCATGAATAGAAGCCATTCATAATATGAGGTTCATAGTAAACACGATGGCGACAAAATAAAACTTTTGTTCATTAATCTTTCCTTAGTTTTAGTTTATTCCATACTTTATTGGACTCAGATAAAAAAATACAGGATAAAGAAAAATAAAGAAAACTACAAAATACAGGAGAGAAATAAGTAAAGACAAGTATGCAAAGGCGGCCTTATTGCTTCAGCAATCTCTTACAGGCAACCTTTGATGAAAACAAAGGACTTAAATTATCAAATTTTCCCTTATTGTTTTTTTACGATTCAGCATCCATATTTTTGACCTTTACCTACGAGTATCTAATTGCGTGTTATGATAACTCAGCCCATTACAAGTCAACTAACTATACGACCCAATATCAGGAAAAAAGTTTCTTACCAATTAATATTTTGTTATTAAATAACTGAAGTTGCTAAGAGAAAAACGAATTATAATAGTTATTGTTCAAATAATATCTATGTTATTATAGTTTAGTCAAATCTTTATCAGATTTCTTTGACTGAAAACATGTTTTTTCATGTTTGGATGTTGATCTTATTCTTTTCTTATTTGGTTGGATATGTATAAAAATAATATAGGTTCAAGAGAAAATGTGGAGTGTTAAGTAATCATACATATTTAGTATTGATATCTTTTATTACATTGTCCTTTCAATAAAATAATAATTACACGAGTATATATACAAAGAGGTTATTTACAATTTTCGAGGCCACTACTATATTTACACTGGGTCCACGACTTATCACTAGGTCCGCACTAGGCACCGTGCCTTCGTCATCGGCATCCACAGCCCACTACAATCATGTCCTGATAGTTTTTAAGCACCACATTGTTCACTTCGTCCATATATAACATAGATATAGATGATAGTTGCGTGGGAACGCAGCACGCTTTAGGCACTGCCGCTGGGTTCACTGAATTGACCAGAGTTTGTACGATGGCATGATTCGTGCCATTAAGATGATCCGCTAAGGGAAAGGGGCAGTCGCCTTGGCAGTAGTAGGCGTCGTATCCCTGTGGAGCTACGATCCAGTCACTCCAGCCCACGTCCGCGAAGTCAACAAACAATGGTCTACGTTGGCATATCTCGCGGGCCTCCTTGCGCCTGTGGTGGCCGCGATGTCCTCTTCGTTGCGCAGCGCGCTTGTTGCGCGTGAGCAGCGTCTCGCCACGTTCTCTGGCAGCCCTCGCTCGTTCGTCTTCTGTATATAACATAAGCAAAGGTTGGAACGTCCGCCATTCTTCTTCTGCTTCTGTCGCCCTTCTTCTTACACGCACATGTGGAAACTTAGCGTTAGTTCCCGCCCCCTCTTCAATAACTCGAACTAGAAGTCCATGATTTTGCTTCGGCTCCTTGAGCCATCTTCTCGCGGCGTCCAGAGCATCCGCGGTAATAATACCTTCACCCGGTCGAAGTGGTAACGAGTCAATAAGCCTCAAAATTGGTTCGCTTTGACCTTTACGGCCGGGTCGTACAACGTCATAGAGCATTAACCTTTGTTTTCCAGTAGTTCCCAAAGCTCTCTGGAAAGTAACATCCGCACCTTTTGCGATTTCGTCAGACGGTACGGCACTTATATTGAAGTATAGGCGGAAGCGATGTTCACCAGGAAAACGTCCATCGAGGTCGGTGGGAATGTGGTAGAAGGAGCGAGCCGTGTTGGCGGCCGCAGCGGGGAAGGCTTTTCGCTCGTCGTAGAGCAAGCGCATAGCGCGAGGCACGGGGGGCGGCGGGCGATGGCGCGGCGGCGGCCGGCGCGGCAAGCCCAGCAGCGCCAGCAGCTGCTTCTCGGCGGCGGCGCGCGTCGCCTCGTCCAACCCTGTGGCTGCGCAAAGCGCCACCAACGCGCACACCACCGCGCACGCGCACGCCCCACGCATAATTCTCCTCGGCCCACCTGCACAAAAAAATTAAAAAATATATTACCAGAATTCATCATATAATAATATAAATCTATCCATTTAAACATATAAATAATTCATATAATCTCAATCTTAAAGATGACTGATATTAAATGTCTAATCTATGGCAATTCGTCCACAGTCACTACTAAACAAAGGTCAGTATTGTTCGAGAGCGGTAGTCGGTTTATCTTAATTCTCATTATTTCTAATAAATTCACCATAAACAATGCAATTTCCGCTGCGAGATCACTCTACATTTCGTTCTAAGTAATTATAAATAACTTAGTTTTTATTACTGCGAAAACATCCAAGTATAATTTTATTTACATTGTCTTCCGTTTTTTTTTTATAATATGAATTTAAAAGTGCGTATATGTATTGGGAATTCTAATGACAATTGATAAAAATAAGATGATGACATCCTGTTGTATTACATCACGTAACAATGTGTTTTCCTTGCTTAGCTTATAGATAACCATATATGGCAATTTAACTACACTGTGACATAATAAATCCTTATATGATAAAAACTGGAAGTGAATTAAAAAAAGCGTTATTTAGGGAGACATGAGGCCTATATTTAGTCGTAAAATAGTTTTACAAAAACTAAGTAAAACTAATTTGATAACATTATTCTATAGATTTGAGTAAAGCTCATCATAATTGCTAGCAAATATTATGACATTATGTATCAAAGAATAAATATATTAAAAAATTATATAAAAAACACATAGTTATATAAAGTATTGATTGAAAGAAATATTTTATTCTTAAACAAATATATTTCAATTTAAGGTTATATCAGTGACCAGGCAATTGTGTGTCTATAATTTATGTGAAACTATAATTGCTTAATATGCTAAAAACGTATGTATCTACTTGTTTTATTTGTGTTATTCGCATACGACAAGTAACATAAGTTATATATATATAACCTCAATAAAACAGATGATAAATAGGTATGTATGTATTCGACGTAACCTTTGATACCTACAGCTTCTGCATAATTTGTTTATTTACCAACAAGTCGTCTTGTTTGTGACACTGTATTTACCTATCAGCTACCTTCCTGCTGTAACTGGATATAATATGATAAACAGCGTTTATGCATCATCAATTAATTACATACATTTCTTTATTTATTATTAAAATAATTTAATTCACATAGTTATGAGGCCTGTAATAATAATATTTATTATTAAAGGAAAAAAAAACACTGTTTCATGCTTTTCAATTTCATAGGAGAATATTTCTAATGTAACTAAATACATGAACGTTGTTCGCTTTTCACGTTTTATAGCTCGTCGTGACCACTTCTAAGTAGGTGTATATGATATTCATAGAAAATGTGATATTTGAATTAATTTGACCATTTATATTCATAATAATGATTCTAAGAAAATGCAAATGATATTCGTTGTTATTACGTATGCAAGAAACTTTGCTTTGTAAAATCAGCTGGGCATATTTATAATATTATTTTAACAAAAAAAATCGTATTGTATTATGACGATATATCATGTGGTTTTTTTCTTTATAAACAGAACTTATAGAGCATTCATGATGTTTTTATTATTTAGTACATTAATATAAAAATAGTCTCAATCAACTGACACATAAGAAAGATTTTGTCTACATTACAAAATTTTACCTTAAGCTGTCTGTACATTAATCGTCTTGAGTAAAAGACTTCAACGAGATATCGACATAAAATTAATATTTTTTCAAATTTAATTATTTCTAGAGAAATTTATTGTTGCACATGAATATAGGGTAATTACTAGACAAATAACTAATTAAAGCTTATTACTAGGAATGGAATGTTACTATCATTAGAATAAGTAAAAAAGTGAAATGTTTACAACAAAATTTTATTTATAATGATATTGTAAAGACGGTATCGAATATGTATTTATTTTTATAGTGTTTTGATCACACTAGCACGGTCGACCGGATCACGGCGTACGTATTTCGAAAATAATGCGGTCAAACCAGCCGCAGGCGCACGCTCGCTCGGCTCTCTCACTCACCCGAAATTTTAACGCATCCAACGTCGATAGTTACACAAAATCCGCAATCCGTGATATCTGCTATGGCTGGAGCAGAAAGCGCGTACAGTCAACGCTTCGGGAATAAATGGAACCGCACTCGTTCACGACCGAACCGTTGGCACATGACGACGGAGCGCGCGGGGCACATCACTGGCGCGTGGTTGCGCGCGGGAGCTACGGCGCGCGCGACGTGCGTGTGCGGGCGGGGCGAGTGCGCGCATTGCGTGCGAGCGACGCCGGGCTCGCGGCGGGAATGAGAGGCCGCTCCAGACGCGGCGGCGTCGGCAGGCCGGCCCTGCCGCGCCCCGCCCCGCCACACCCCGCCACCCACTACCATCGTGCCCCTAACCACCTACCCTCCGCTATCTACCGCACCCACTGCCTACTGACAGACGTAGGTAGCCTCACATAAGACTAGACATGTTCACGAAAATTTAAATCTTTTTCAACTTAGTTACATGAAATTAATACAATATATTGTGTTGTTAATGAGAGTTTATCGCAAGGCCACTTTCTACTTTATCAATTTCACATTGAATGATATCAGCTCGTAAATATCCACACATAACACACAATATCAAATGTTTCCAAGAAAATTAATATGTTTATAACACTTTTAGCGTTTGCTTTAGCTTTTCATGTTCATAAATAATTATTATAATATTAAATATTTCTCAATTCATTTTTTCTATAACATTATTTGATATTCGAACTAACTTTAATTATCTACCTTACATTACCATACATTTTTGGAATCATAAAAAGTATAAAAATAATTGTTAAATAATAAAATCATTGTAGCAAAAATTAAACTCTACCATTAAAAAATATCTCCATTAAACCTTAGTTCAACCAATTTGCGTATGAAGGAAATAATAAGGAAGAAAATATTCTCGCTGTCACACGTCGTGTACAAAATTTTGCGTGCAACGAGTGACGAGAAAAAATATTCTCTAAACTCACTATATACGTAACTATTTTTAATTTCTTAAAATAATTGAAATTTTTGTCTTACAAAAATATTTAAAATATATAAAATATATTTTAAGTGTAATTAAAATATAATGTTATGTTATTTTTTTTTTGATTATTTAATTTTATAATTCTTACCTAATTTTGTAAAAATATAATAAGCCAAAAAGGTTTTCAAATCGCAAATTGTGCCACTTGTCACTGTCTATCTGTCAAACTACACTAAGCTTTTGACGCGTATTTATGTCACATAAGGCGCCTCAGAATCACTGAGCGTTGTTTAAGTAAATAGTCGTAATTATAAGCAGGCCAGACTATGTGGCGAACACTTCTTGAGTGGGGGAAGGGTGAGCGAGATGGTGGACCATTTCTTGATTTTTCCGAGAAATCCCCACCGTTGAATAAAAACTGTTAAAACATACCCTCGTTGAGAGAGGAATTTAAACTTCGATTTGATAACAAAATATAGGCATTACACTAGGTACATTAGATTTTGTAAATATATATTATTAAATTAAATATGATTGCTATATCTGTATCAATATTTAATTTAATTATGTGAGTTTTTGGATTACCTTTTACTTTTTTTTATAGATTTTTTTTAAAATAATCTCTAACGTATATACATTGAAATGATTATGTCGTTAACCGTCGTCACGATTGTAGCATATTTTAAAAAATAACATTAGTCACAAACCACACTATGACTATGATGATGATAAGAGAATACAAAAGTCATATTATCATAGAAAACAAAGTATTTCCGTCTAATAAAATACTTTTGTTACAAATTTTTCACGTTCAGTAAATGGAGTTTAATGTGTTAATCTATTTCCTGGACACCAGATGTTTAAATAACAAAGGGAACAATTAAGATTATGATATGAAAGTAAATATTGCGGTGAAAAATTGTTTCTTACATACACTAGTGAAGTGCGCGGCTGAGCGATGAATGTGTGTTAACAATGATATGGAGCTTCGCAGGTGTCGTGAGATCTTATTGTGATTACAGCCAATGCACGTGCCTGAATACCATGTAGACATGGAGATATAAATTATGAAAAATTAAATACAAAAAAAAAAAAACAATCTACTACATTTTTACTACATCATTTTCGATAGTAATATCTTTATTAATGACAGCTGCAATTAGCATTTTAAAAAGATTATCGATACACAAAATTAATTTGAATTTCAATAAAAAAATATATATGCGAATCAAGTTTTTACCTTTTCATAAAAAAAGAAAACATCAAATTAATTGTTAAGTATATAGTTTAACACGTGTCGTTTTTTGTAGAGCTTCGGGACTTAAATTAATATTATAGCTCTTTATCAGATACAACCGTTCGTAATTGTCATTATATTTTTGATCGAGTCCTTACATATATGCTTGAGTATAAATAAATAGATAATTTATTAAAAGAAAGTTGTTCATATGTTAAAAGTGTGAATTGTTTTACATATGTTTTTGGTATTGTATTTATTAGCTATATAATATTTAATAATTCACATAATTTAACGTAAAAAATAATCCCACTAATACTAGAGAATATAATATGATTACAATTATTAAAACGAAGGACTCGCAAAATTTGACATCCAAATTGAAAGTTATCATTGACTGACTCACAAAATGATGAAAAACTTAACCCACTTCTAGGTGGTCAAGAAATATAAAAAAAAGACCAATTATTGTGTATACTAAAAGTGTTTTTAAAATAATATTTTATATTTCTATGACTTTTAATTTTTATATATATATAGGTACATGATCGAGACGTAATCAAAAGTAGCTTTGTTTTTAATATAATAAGTATTCCTGTGCTAAATAAAAAATCACCGGCTTGTCACCGTTACCGGTTTCTTATGAAAAAATGTAAATTTTTAAAGTCCGGTCAAGTAAGTTTAAAAATGGAGGTAAGATAGGCTATAATTCACATAGTGCTAACAATTAGTGTTCTTACTTGAAATTCTATTATAAATTAGACAAAAGCTAGCATTGCGTGCAAAAAGTTCACCTCCGCAAATATTGTTTTATATAAAAAATAGAACTTAAAATCTAAGATCCATATCTCATTAAAAGACAGTCAAATGCTTTAAAAATTGTAAAAACTGTTTGTATTGTTAATCTATACTAGGTATACTAATATTAAGTGGAATAGTTTGTTTAGTTGAACGCGCTAATTTCAGGGACTACGGGTTTGATTTAAAGCATTTCATTTCAATTCACGTTATTAGTTTCGATGTAATCTCACAGTACTGACATTCGTCTTTTTATGAACAACTCTTAGTTATTATATCCTTTAGACCACGGGGGCGGAGCCACAGGTAAAAGCTAGTCATATATATTTACCTCATAACTTATTGTCTCTACTAATTAGTTTTACGATACGATTTATTTTGAACTGAAAGACGTAAAAAGTCTTTACAAGTCTAAAATATAGCAGCTTTGACTTGAAAAGATTATTCACATTTTTGTAACCGGGCCACAAGGATATGATCTTTATGGAATCAAGAATAATAAAATACGATTGGCTACAAGCTCTCTGGAAATAGCAAGGAGAGAAAAATTTAGTTTTTTTTTGGAGAGTTCTTACATACTGTACAATATGGAGACAATTTTTATTTTAATTTGGACCATTGAGATATTAGATTGAAGCTCCAGGTAATAATTGACGTATGATTGCCAAGTGACGTCATTCTAAATTCACCAAGAACGGTGAACCTGTCCTAATAATAGAGTAGGCAGTTCTTTTGTATGTACAAAGATAATGTGAATTCTTTATATGATATCGAAAGTTTGATAAATGTGGACTTTTAGAATATCTGAAAAATTATAAACTTAATTATATTTGTTTTATATATAAAAAATAAAGTTTCAATTAGTACAGAATTAGTGGACATCGGTTTATACTTTATTAAGTTTTCAGCATAAACAGCATACATATATTACACAGTTACGAAACGGTGATGTTCTTTGCAGCAATTTCCCAGCTGATTGTAATTCCTTCGGTTTTATAAAGTTCGTAAATATTATAAGTTGCAAATAAACCTTTATAATCTACATCATAATGTCTATGTACATTATATTACCTGCAATTTTATTATTAATTTAGTAATTAAGAGAAATAAAATTTTAATTTAATAAAATTGAACCAGCTACATGCTGAATCCCGCTCACAGTATGGTAAGCAGAGAGAACCTAGTGTTAAGACACTCCGTTCCCCACTTTCCCCCGAATTCTGGAGGCATTGCGTGTTCTGTGGCGGAACTCAACGCCGCTGTTTGCCTCGACACCGGACCAAAGAAGTGAAAGTACGAATGTAAATGTAAATAAATAGTAGAAGAGAAATAAATAGTGGAAGAAAGTAAGAAATAAAGACATTTAATATTAATTTTATAAACGAAGATACGTACGGGATTTTTCTTAAGAACTTATTCTGTGGATTACATATTTTCTTATTAAAGAAGAGAAAGCATTCGCACAAACTTATGTTTTCAAATAAAACCTTGTTAAGTTGTCATAAAGCTGCCTTCATTAAATTAAAATTACTGAGATGGCTTATCGTTCGCGAGCTACCGGAGCCGTTACGCGCAAATAACGAACTGTTGTTCTTGTTTTTTTTTTTTATTCTTTTTTTTGGCGCGTGTCGCTCGCAATCCGTTATATGCTGCCAGCGAAAGTTAGAAGTTGCTCGGAATTTTATACCAGTTTTTCTTGAGGTTATCGAATTTTTAATACTTATTATAAGAGATATGCTGCGTCATTATTGTAGATTAAACTGTTTATGATACGAGAACCAATATGCGATGTAGCTATACTATTCATTCAGTCACCAGTTCGAAAGATTTCGATCAATATAATATATATATATATACCACATTCGTGTTATTAGGACAAAAATATGAATTATGTTGTCAGTCTGTTTTTTTTTTAACAAATTTTTGTAACATTACCCTTTGGGCGAAAGATTCCACCGCCGTAGGAGTCCTTTCACCTTTAATATTTAAAAAATAAGTATATTAAATACAAGTCAAGGCGACACTAACTTAAATTACAATCTTACTTGATTTTTTAGTCAACACTGTCGACATTATTGTTTTCATATTAGAAAGAGTAAAATAAATTTATCTAAAGGGAAATTTTCATTTCCAATTAGTAATCATACTAGTTAGAAAATATTTTTTTGTGTTCTTATATAAATGGCTTATTGTTTTACGAGGAATATAAATATTTATTGTTACTTTATAATATTTAAGTACCGGACACTCTACCAACTCACTCTTATTGGTCATTTGAATATTAATTTTACAATGAATGCACTATTTAAATTGTTAGAAGGTTTTCATAATAAAATGTAATAGAACATGCATGCACAAGAATACAATATGCATGATGGAATGGGTCGACATTAACCAACTATGGCCGCGGAGCCATGCCGTCTGCCACCCACGAGCACTCGCGTCCTGCCGTTCGCGTTACTCACCAATTCTTCTCTCATGTACGCAATTAGTCCATTAGCACGCACGCGCAGCTCAAATGCTCAATTAGATCAACGACCGTCTTGCATGGCTGACAGGATCACATTCCCCGGTTTTAATGAAATACGGGGTAAAATGTATACAACAATTGACACTATCTTACTGCGATTTCAGTGATTTTAAATGCGATTTTGATTATATAGTGGTACCAGTTGATTCTCTATGAAATACCATTGGGAAGGTTTCAGATTAAAATTTAAACTTGTTTTTCTCTCTTCCTTTCGAGTGTTAGACCTAGTAAGTAAGCAGTAGGCTGTAGTACATCATACTATTTATACCCAGCATCTAAAAAAAAAAAGTTGCGTCGTTAGTTTGTCGGATCCTTTTCAACCTTAATACGTTTTGTGTTGCTACCGTCATAATAGAAAACTGTGTGTTGATTTTTTCCGAAATCTACGTGAAATTCATTAAGTAGATACAATACGTTCTATTAAATAGACCTAATTAATACACCCGACTCTACATATTTCTCACTTTAATGGAACACGACCGGCCAATATTTTTAGACGCAATAATTACCTATTGGTTCAACATTCCAATGTAAGATTAGGAATCCCGTAACCGCAATTGTCACTCGAGATGAGATAATATATAGGGCTATGTATATGAAAAACAGATCTTTAACAATAACACTTTAAACTATTAAAATTAGGGAAAAGATGCTAAATATATTCACCTATAATAATGTCTTTTTTTTTTATTTCATAAATTATGTATCACCAAACGCAACAGCGTAATCCAAAATTTCACTTTCTTAAATTGAACATGTATATGAAACGTGTAATTTTTACTGCAATGTGAATTACAAAGAAAGAGTTAGGATTCATGTTTCCACCAATTAGGATTAGATTTCGCTTCCCTGTAACGTGCTGCAGTGTAGAAACGAACTATCCTTATGCAAGTGAGAATAAAGTCTTTTTATGATTGAACGACGATTAAACTTATATCTAGTGGTTCCGATTGCATTGGCAGAAGCCTACAAATGTAGAGATCGCTATCATAACGCAATAATGTCAGCTCGTCGTGTCAAATTGAAGGTCGCCGATGCATTCCGAAGATCTGCACTAAGATGCATGTTGATATCGGTGCGTATATTTATTTATATTGATTGGTACCTTGGTGTACTTTGCTACTGTGTAATGTATCAATCAGCTTGAGTTTCCGACAAGATAATAAATTATTCAATTGCCTTGTTAATTCACTTTGAATTAAATCAGCTCCACGCTGTATCCCGCACACAACAGGGTAGGTAGTGGGAACCTAGAGTTAATACAGGACGAAGAGTCTGAGCGAAGAAATGGAAATATAATTTTAAATAAGTATTTCATCTCCTTGAGTGGGGATCTAACTCACAACCAGTCGATTTTACAGTCACACTTTGTACTGGCACGACTGGCCTCAAATGACCAAATAAAGAATTATGATATAATCGTATTTATAATATTTTAACGGATCGAAATTAGTGGAGTAATCAGTCTGCCAAACAAATATGAACAAATAAAGTTAGTCTGTAAACTGTGTCAAAATCTGTATAAATGTTAAAACTGAAATAACTTGATACATCTAGCCGCCATAGTCGGCTAGTATATAATAAGAAGAATATTTTTTTTATATCAAACTCCATCAATAACAACCAGAATCGAGCATGTATATTGCTTTACAATAAAAATTCCATATTAATAAAAATGCTTACATAATATATATAATGATTAATTATTTGAAACTTACACGTTTCATTACACATACTTTAATAAGTACAGTAATTACGAGACGCCTACGCATCTGTCAGTCTCCAACAGGACAGAGGTACCCATGATGAGCACGACACTGTTTAATTAGCGGTTACCACTTATTATTTCACACGTTCTACTTGTTCAAGGGACTAAGTGTTTAAATATGAAACATGGAAAATAATTTATTTTAATATATTAAAAGATATGGCATATGCCTTTGTACTATATCTACTGGTTTATTGTAATAGAAGCGGTATGATTTATAAGGGTTACTCTTTCTCAGTCTAGTTATTTTATGCATTTCCCATTATACACATGTAATCTACTTTTCCATCCATTAGAACGTGATTTGATAAAGTATTTCCTCATTACACTCATATTTTTTAATAATATAGATTACAATTTTTTAGTTTCATAAAAGTCTATTGACGGATACGGATTGTATTTTACCTTTAATATAATATTTTTTGAGGAATATTCTGATATGTAAGAACTAAAACTGAACTGTCTGTCTGATAAGAATATTATCCATATTGTACTAATAATAATGACATTTAACCTTGACGAACTTGTTATGTTAAACATAATATCACAAGTCCAAAATAAGCTTATAATACCTTTACTGTTTATTACGCAGGAGAGAAAAATATACTTAATGTTAGAACATAAAAAAAATTACCTAAACGGTAGAGTTACTGAAACTAACTAACTAAATTTATCTCGGAAATCCTGTAGAATTTCCTTTTTTGCATGCATGAAATTTGTCATATTTATTAAAGCCTAACTTGTTAAATAATTAAAAATTTTAATAATTTAGCTCATATCATTATTGACATATTATAACTATTATATGACATATTATAACGTTTACAACTGGCATTTTTATAACTTACTCAGTCACTCTTTAAAAAACTAGATTAGATTAGAAACTTGATAATTGGCACCCAGATAGACTTGGCTATTTTTCACCAAACCAAATAATAAATCCAGTGCTAGTTAGAATTATTAAATATTTTCATTTCCCCGCTCTGGTGACGAGGTAAAGCGCGGCGTTGAGTTCCGCCCCTCAACACGAAATTCCTCAGTGTAAAGTAGGGAACGGAAATGTCATAATGGGAAAGGTGTAGTGTAACACTAGGTGCCCAGTTACCCTAGTCCTTGCTATATGTGCGATATAGTGTAGCTTAACAACGCTTAAAAAGAATATTTGAAATATTTCAGTAGACAACAATTATAGCAATAAAAAGTAGATAATTAATATAAATATAGATACAAACCTTTAAACATTGTACAGGCTATGTATGTATTCTTATGAAGATATTAACATTATAAATTTAATATCGATAATAAGAAATATATCCACACCCTAAAACCGATCACACAAATACTTAAAAAAAATATTTAAAATATATACCTAACATATATTAATATATATATGTTAGGTATATATTACAATATTGACAGTCGCACACATGTGCCTCTGAGTTACGACTGGTCTCAAGAATAAGAAGTGTATTTTAAGTATATAAATATGTATATATTCCTTCAGATAAAATAGTATATAGGCACATAAGTAAGAATATTAGCTTAGGGCGGTGCGGCATAAAATCAGAACAGCGTGAACGTGTTGCTTTTAAATAGCATGCTTCGGTGATCACCAATCCTCGATGGATTCTTCTTAGGCTTATAACATAACACTAGTAGGTGGGCAATTTATTATAGCAATTCGACTTTGAAACATATATATTATTTATATATATTTTGTTATTTAATAGTCGATATATTTAATTTGATTCGTCGTTTTTTATTTTGTTTTTGTTCTTCAATCATCCAGTCCTATGTATTTGAAATTTAATAACTAGAGATAAAGAGTCATGATTAATAGAAAAATAAAACCAGACAATAGACAAGCAAAAATCAACTGACCGGACAAAAATAAACCCTTTGTGCTCTACATTCCCACCATAGTATCTCTATATACCTACCATGTAAAATCAAAATAATGTGTGATGTGATTTTTTATACAAAAAATATAAATAAGAGTTAAACTGTAGAAAATATTTAGTATATTTCCTAGAGAGAGCGATGCAAACAACGATTACTTTTTATTTTTATTTTGGAATATCTTCAGAACGTGGCACACCTGGATATTTTAATTCTTTTATAGACAAAGTCAAAAGCCACACCTTAATAATTATACACACAGATTCTTAATAATATATTATTAATAACACATATTCTTATAACTTTTATATATACGTTTTTGGTGGAATTTATATTGCTAAAAGAATTCTAGATTAGGGTCATGCTTATTACCTCGGATTTATATAATCAGAATTGTTCATAATTTTAAATATAAGTAAGCTCCAAATATATTTTAATTTTAAACAACACACAGATGATTTGACCTGATGAGATAAAAGGTATCAAGTTCAAATATATCATTTATAATAATAGAAAACAGAGTAAATTTTTTGAGTGTGAGTGTATCTACTATTCTTTACTTATCTATCATATTTATATATTGACTTTAAATTATTTTATGATGAATCCGTTCTTTTAAAAGGCTTGCATATAGACACAGATCTAACACGACAGGAGATCCTTAGAGACAATTACTTATTTTACTGTGACACATGAGTCGGAATCCATCTCTGAGTGCCGCAAGGGAGATGACCAACGGTTACTGCTAAGGAAAACTAAACTGGTACTATAGATTGGAGTTTGAACTCATTAAATGAGACTACCGGACAACAGACTGACTTACAATCATCTTGTTGGATTTAGATCTACTTCAGTACTCTCTCCTAACGTCTTTCGTCCTCATAGCAGGTGCGGGAAAAGACATGAAGATGCTGCTTAATTAGATTACGCCTTTTAAATCTCTCTCCGAAAACTCTTAAAGATAAAATTAATATAGATAATATAAAATATATAATGAAAATTTTTTTCTTGTCCAATTACTAAAAGAAGTTAAATAATATAAAAAATTTAAAAATGACAAACAATTTTTTTTTCTTTTGACAAAAGCATCAATTTATTTATTTTTATTTGTAATGTTATAATTTATTTGTTTTTGGTTTCTTATGTTTGTTAACATTATTTGTGTTCTTGTATGCTTTTTTGTTTTCTTTAATTAATGTAAATATGCAGTGGTCATACAAGCCAATTAGGGCTTAAGACAGCGAAGAATGATTAATTATTATTACTATGTTATAAATAAATAAATAATAAATAGGTAATACAAGGGGAAAAACAAAAATGATTTTTTAATAAATCAATTCTCTGGCAAATCCGTTGGCTTTCAATCTCTAACAGACAATAATTAACGAAAAATATCTATTTTATTGTGTTATAAGACAATTAAGACTATTTAATAAATTTATATAAAGTTTATAATCGTATTATTTTTTGTTTATCACACTAACAAAATATATCTGCATGTCTCTATGTGTATCTCAAGCCAAATCAAATCCTAAGATAATCTTAAGTGAAAAACTTTATATATCTATATATGTATATATATATCTCGATCCAGCTTCTACACGAAATAGCAACCTATCATTTAATATGTCTTTCAACAAATAAAAATTAAAGGTAGTTTGAAAAATTATTATTTATCTCATTATGTCCGTGATGCATACCAAATATATAACAAAATAATTATCATGTCATATGGGATGTGGTAGACAGACTTACAAGCACAGAATTTTTTTTAAATAGATTGAAGTAATAAAATGCACATAACATCATTATAATAAAGTATATATACAGTAATAAATGTAGCGAAACGAATAATTCAGGATATTGGCAACTTTAATATGTCGTTTTTTAATAATACCTCTGATAGTTTGCCTCGTTCCAAATGCATTATATACTCATACGGCATAAAGGGAATGACGCATATTAGACTTCCTTGCAATTTTCCTGCTTCTTCATTCAATAAATGAAAACTATACTAAGAAGCAAGACAATTCTGTCACATACTACAGTTCCTCTATTCTATTCTATTAAGCATTTAATTGATGATACAATAAAGCCGAGATGACCTTTGCATTCTAGTATGTAATCCTAGAGACCGCAGAGGTCAAGATCATAATATAATTTCAAATGGCTGATTATATTATGCCAGATTCTCGCTCTGGAGCATTCATTACCAACTTATTTTGGTTTCTGTTTATACATTTATATATTTGAATTATATTAATAATATCCTTATTGGTACTTCTGTATGTGATTTGTAGAGTTGGCTTTAAGTATTTTTGTTATTTGTGTTTCATAAACATTTATCCCCTAACCATACATACATACATACATTATTATATATATTTACAGGAAATTTTAATGTGCAATTTAATTATAAGCATCAATTAGCTATTGTAATGTCGTATCTACTCTATAAATGTCTTTGATATAAACTGAATTAGGTCAAACTTTATATATATATATTACCCTTAGGTAATCCTTAGATTCAGATCCGGTACTCAACATTAAGTTTTGATAGCTACAGTTTTTGATATTTGACTGTAAAATCATGTTAGTCGTTTCTATTTTACTATACATAACGCCATGATATGTAAACTATAGAGTTATCTAATTAATTTTACGACTTAAATATAAACGAGACGCGTTTGTGACGTTGTTAGGTTAGTGGAGACATAACAGGTTAGACTAGTTAACTTAAGATAGATCAAAGAAACTGTTTTAACACGTTACTGTAGACTATTCTAATATTTGCTTACGAAGCAAATTTTCTTCAGTACTCTATCTATTTACACATTTCTATTTGACGTTATTTTTAAAAGAAATATGCAGATTCAATAATAATATAATAAAACAATAATATAATAATCAAGTGATACAAGTTGTTACTTTAAATACGCTACTGCGTTTTCTTGGATTCTGTGTGATTTAGTTGGATTCATAGACAGGATTGTGACTGGATTGTCGTTAATTATATTCATAATGTAATATTTTTTTGATATTTATTTTAAATGTCATATGTTAATGTAGGTATATTTTACTCATTAATATATTTCCCATATTATCTTATATTTTAGGTGTTATATCACCATAATAAGAACATGTCAAATCATAACTGGATATTACGCAAGTGGAAACTTTATTAAACGTCGACAGTCCCCAATATGAAAACTTAATTAATAAAACCGTATTAACGCTTTACAAATAGGAACATAAAATTACTGATAAGTAAAAAATTGTTAATAAATACTTGTTTATTTAACATACGTGGATCATCGCACGTCGTGCAGAAGGTGAGCGCGCTGGGGCGGCGGCGACGGCGCAGGCGCAGGCGCGCCGGCCTGCTCGCGGAGCACACCAGTGGAGATGCGAGCGCTGATCGAAAGTTCGATGCAAGATCGAGCGCGCATATGTAAATATCGGCACATTTACAAGCGAAAGGGTTCACCAGAGCGGCGCACTAACGCAGTGTTGCGCGGGAACCAGTCCGGTGAGATTCCTTCGACGTCCGATAGAAAAATGTCGAATGAACTTTGGGTCCAACACTTGCCGCGAATGTCTGATACGCGACGCGGCCGCCACTCGACTGCCGCCCTCCGCTCGCCTTCACTCTGTTGGTGTATTTATCGTTTAATTATTGAACTCGGCACTTTAGCAATTACAAGATACTGGTCGACAAAGGCCAAGTACCAAAGACTTGAAAGGATG
The DNA here is from genome assembly GCA_037355905.1 of Heliconius aoede. Lineage (NCBI taxonomy): Eukaryota > Metazoa > Arthropoda > Insecta > Lepidoptera > Nymphalidae > Heliconius > Heliconius aoede. Next base: position 1,215,070 of record JBAIZZ010000334.1, read on the forward strand.
TACGGCACATGGCGCTACTGCGTCTGCATCTAAGCACTGAGTCAATCTCTGTAGTCGACCTCCTTACAATCTGGGCGGACCGCCTTCATTATACTGTAAGATAAAATAGCTGACTCAATTGTTATTATTAATATCCACCTTGTTCGGTAATGTTCTCTTCTTTCTTTGTTTCCGCGATACTAATTCAGTAAGCATCTAACCAGTCTTACTTCAAATATATATATTTATATTACCTATCTAGTATAATTCGATATAACATGGTTCCTATTTCACAAACTGATTATAAAAACCCCAGGTGTTTATATTTTAATCATTCATTAATCAGATAATTATTTGTTTATATATAATTACTTGTATATAAAATAATAATTATTATTTTAAAATTTAAGAGGTATTTTATGGCTCTTCTGAAGCAATATTGTGAGTAGAAATTACAAAGTACAAAATATATTTTGTTTAGTAAGTGGTGGCTTAATTGAGATTATTGTTTTTTTAGGGTTCCATAATAGTTGTGCAATTAAAATATCTGTGAAATTTTCACAGATAATTTATTTCTGTTGCCCAAATGACAAAAATTTACTAAAATTAAAATTAGGCTCCCGCTTCTATAAAAAGATATGATTTTTTGCCGTTTATGTAGATAATAATAAGGAAGTGGACACTTCGTGTGCAAGTCAGATCATGACTTATCTTTCAATGAATTTCTCTTAGCAATTAATACTCCTAATATGTCCCTTAAAACTATATTTTTTCATTAATTTTCCTAATTTTTATTTTTTATTTAACTCAGTGATTGTAGTTAGAGATGTTTTTTTTGTATTCTGTCAGTTTTAAAAAGAAATTTAGTTCAGGTAATTTGTAGTAAAGTTTTTTTAGTATCATGTGTTCTAATATATTATTAAGTATATTTTATCAAGAATAATAAAATATACTTAATAATATATTAGAAATTATTTTTAGAAAATACTATGTTATATTCGATATTTCCGATTTAGTTTATTTCTTTTAATCATATAAAGTAACATATTTTTTTTACTTCAAATTTTGCTCGTCTGTGACTTTATATATGAAATGGTCAATACTACATAACGTATTATATTTTATTATTACATTCAATTATTAAATATACTAGTAAATTGGTTTCTACTTTGTTTCAACGCTGATATTATCTATGCCAAATGTCAAACAATATTATTATAAATGTCAATATTGAAAATTCACATAATATAATATAAGACAATAGCAATGATTAAAACAAGATCATACTGAAATAAAAATATGATTGTGGAAGAAAACAACGCTTAAAATTACTTTAATCATTTGGCTCAACAATGTTTTGCAGATTTCGAATAAGGTAAAATTTTAACATGGAATAAATGAATATATTTCCATAGAATATTTAAAAAATTACTGCGTTTTTAGATGTACCTGTCTAAGAGGGAATTTCTGCAGATCTTTAAGCTCTGCCGAAGTTTCCACAGCTTTAAGACCGTTTTATTTTAGTGTACACCCAGATCTATTTGGAAAATACCCAGAACAAAGGGTATGTAAATCTCTATTTTAAGACTTGAAATATAAAATGTTATGTCATCTATGTGGTTTGAAAGTGTTGTTTATAAATATAGAACTCCTATTAAATTAAGCTAGTAATTATGTCATTATTAAATTTATAGAAAATAAATGAAAATTCTCTGCAGCAACTTAGTGCATTCATAGAAGCTCAACAGTCTAGTCGAAATATGTCCATTCCTGCACTTTCTTTTTATTTAAGACAAAAGGACATGCCTGAAGGTAATTAAATGAAATATGTGAAAATAATTATAGTCCATTTAACAATATAATACATACAATAAATACATCTATATTTTTACAGGTAATTTTAAATTAGTCAAAATATATCTCAATAGTAAAAATGTAAGAGAGACCGTAGTAAAAATTTTAAATGCCTGTGATATATCAACTGATTATGTAGACAAGATACCAAGATCTTCAAGTAAAAATTATAACAGGTAATATGATTTTCTTGTTTAAGTATAATATAAGCTCCTTATGTGTAACTCTTGCATTTCAGTTTTTGTAGTCTAAAAAATTGTTCTAAAGTTCCTTGGTCTTGTATTTGTGGCTAAAAAGTCCATGTATAAAATAGTCTTATTTAAAAAGGCAAATATATTAGTAAGTCCACAAATAAAAAGCTTTTACTGTACACACATCCTAAAATAAATGGATTCTTGACTATTTGTATTAATTAAAATATGTATGAATATTTTAGGAAAATAGATTTTACGAGGGCTTATGAAGAATACAATTCTGAATTTGAAAAAGCAGAAAAAATTAAAAGAAAAGTAGAAGAGAAGAAGGCCATCTCCAATATCATGTATTTTTTTACATTATAATTAAAACATTAACTCCATGCACTATAGTAAATTAAGTTTTCAAAGAATCAAATATTAGAAATTCTTTTAAAGCACCATGACAGTCCTAGACTGTTAACATGTGGCTTTGACTCCCATTTGAGGGAATTATTTTTTTTTTCATTATCTAATTCAGATAATGTGATGAAACACAGCATTGATTCTCCACTCACCATATAATACCTCGGTAAATTGGACAGGCAGTGGGATATAGAATATTTTAACTCCAACTTCCCTGTGCCTACCCCGCTATATACAGCATAAAGCTAAAAAATATAATTTTAAGCTGCATCTTTTCATTTAACAATATTTCAGTGAATGGATAACAGAAAATAGTAATGATGGAAAGAAAAAATATGAATTAACAAATGCAACAAGACATCAAGTAAACTCTCTTATAGAAGAACTCTGCAAAACTTATGGTATAAAAGAAGTTGGTAGTGCCTCAATAAGTATGCTTTATTTTTTCAGCTTCAAGCTGTATTCCACATGTAGCAAGGTAGGCAGAGGACGGCCAATGTTAAGACACTCTGCTCCCCACTTTTTGCCGAATTTTGAAAACATTTTAGAGTGGCCGAACTCAACACTGCACTCGACAACGTGATTGTCTCACTCATTGTTTTAATTTTTTAAAATATTTATTTGTTTATTGTAGGTGTTATTTTAGTAAAGCAACAATACAAATCACAATAACTTATTATAAATAACATATATTGTCCTTTATCTGTGATTTTTTCCCTGTGCTTAAACTAAGAAGTTTTTTTAATTGCTACAAAATTTCAGGTTAAGTATGATAGTGGTTGGAACATTAGTCACATAAGAGGTGCGCTTCAAAGTCTTACCTCCATGGCATCCCAACATTCAAAACACATGACTAATTTGAAAGGTATAAAAAATATGTCAAGTATATTATTAATATTATTTATTTTTATATAATAAGAGTCGTCGTGGCGCAGCGGCACACGGGTGTGACTGTAACGCAACGGTTGTGGGATCAATTCCCCTTTCCCCATTCGAGGAAGTGAAATATTTACTTACGTTTATATTTCGCTTTCTTCGCTCTGGTGTCGTCGAAGGCGCGGCGATGAGTTCTGCCACTCAACACGCAGTGAGTGAGCCTCTAGAATTCGGCAGAAAGTGGAGAACGGAGTTCTAGGTTCCCTCTGCCTACCCTGCTGTGTGCGGGATACATCGTGAAGGTAGACATGTAGAAGGGTTATAAAGTGTGCCTGTAGTCGCGACTGGCCTTTTTGACTGTTTGGTGTGTTATGTGTTTTTATACATAAGTATTTTTTTTACCCCTTTGGTATTATGACCTTCAAACCTAACTGACATTAACTCCTGTTTTCTCTTTTCAGGAAGAACTATCGCTTTAGGTCAATTCACGGGTGTAAGTCTTGACGGAGATGTATTTCTTAACATAATTGATGTTAGAAATGAGTGGTTATCGGTAATACATATTTTATAATTTATATAGTAATAGCGGATCCGGGCGGCTACGCCCGCTTGAATTATAAGAATACTTATTAAATATATTTATGAAATATTTAGACGTAAAAATAAAATAAAAATCAGCGTAAGAGATTTCAATGCAAACTTTCAACCCCTATTTCACCCCTTCAGGGTAAAAATATTTTTTAAAAATTTCTTAACACCCAATGTGTTCACACTATAAAAATAAACATCTGCCCAAATTTGATGTTTTTAGCATCAGCGGTTGCGACTGCGTTCTGTCTTTCTTTTATATATACAGATATAGCACTCAATTTTTGAGATTGCGTGTCGAGGGGCAGAATTCAAAGCCGCTCTTTATCTTGTTAACAGAGCGTGAAAATGAATATAATTAATTTCCTCAAGAGGGGATTAAACCCACAATCGTTGTATTTGTAGTCAGACGCTGCGCTGCCGCGCTACGACATCGACGAAGTTGTAGTGCTTGCGAAAAAATTAAATTTCCTTTAAAAAAAAAATTTCAGCTAATAAAAAAAGTGAGCCAGGAAGATAGTGCATTAACAGAAATACCTAATTATGAGAGAGCTTTGTCCAGTATATTGAGAGATATACATATTTGTAGAAGGTGTGCTATTTTGGTTTTTTAAAATTATTTTATAAGATAAAGAGGAAGAAAGGACAGTCGTGGCGCAGGGGCACAAAGTGTGACTGTGTACGCGATTGGTTGTGGGTTCGTTCGTCATTAGAAGAAATGTCATACTGTATCCCGCATAACAAGTGCTGCGGAGGATATTTAATGTTAAGACACTGCCTACCAAGCACCGCCTAATTTTCAAAGGATTGTGTATTAACACGTCAGCTGTGGATTCGAATCCCACTTGGGGATTGAGATTATTTTCATTTTCACGCTTTGTTAACCAGTCAAAGCGTGGTATTAAGCTCTGTAATTCCACACGCAATGTTGGACAGAAAATGGGGAACAGAATGTCTTCACTCTGCTTTCCTCCTGACTGCAATATGTGAGATCCAGCGTGAAACTAAAAAAAATACATTTTTCAGAAAATTTATGCCAAAAGTATCAGCAACCCAATACTGCAGTCATCTTCGCCAATTAATCACCTCTGTGGGAGATTTTTATGGACATGGGAGAAAAATTCCCGAATCTGTTCCCGAATCTCTTAATAAATACCAAATAGTTGTGGAACCGTAAGTTTTTCCCTTTTGTCTGCCAATGACTTATATAATAAGTCTATTTTATATTCATGAATATATATATCATAGGGGCCATATAAGAATGATGATGAGGGAAGGGAGGCTATTGACAAAGTGTGACATTGTGTTACAAGAGGTAGGCAGGGGTCTAATATGAAAAAAATTGGAGCCACTGTTTTAGTTTGATAAATTGTATATATGTTGTTTGTCCGACAACATATACAGTGTCATAGTAAATATAATAATATACATAGATAGGACCGAGAATTAAAGATAAGAAATAATATAGAATAATAAAAAAAATATTAGAAAGTAAAGCTATTACACTGTTCAAAAATATTCATAAGATAAAAAGATGTATAGAATTAAGGTTTATTGAATAGCTGCCAATATAATAATTAAATTATACCGTTGATATTGAAAGAGCAACTGTTGAGTTTCTTGCCGGCTCTTCTCAGCAGAACTGCCTTCCGAACCGGTGGTAGCTTTTTTTTTTGTCCATATGTTCACTCCACGATTCAAAAGTGCTTATAATTTGAATAAAAAATATTTAGAATTAGAATTTTGTATGCATTCCAGTGAGGCAGGTCCACTAATGGTGTCTCCTACGGGGCAGTTTATTACGCCGTCTTCGTGTCCCGCAGACGAGCTTATTATGTACATCGCAAACCACCTTGACGAGGCCACACTGCTTCTCACTGAATACAGCATGTAAGTTCAAATATATATTATTTTTATATCTTCACGATTTATCCCGCATATACAGCAATGACATTTAACCGCATGCACAGAAGGAATCTGTACATATTTTATATATAATATTTAAAAAAAAATATCCTAAAACTCTGCAACCTGCAATGCTCTGCCTACCCTTCATACACACTTTAAAAAATTTAATAAAAAAAACATAAGGTTTAAAAAATAACTAACCAAACAATTATGTCGTTAAAAACTCGTAGAGGGAAGAACATATTCGATTTTCAAAAACAAGTGAAATTTTCGAATTTGTATTAACTACGTTTTAACATTTATCTAGCTTAGAATATTTCTCTCTTAACATCATTTTGATATAAAGTTAATATATTAATATCTTACAGCTTCACGCTGTATCCCGTATACATCCGTACATGTCCCGTACCCGTCACGACATAGTAGGGTAGGCAGAGGAACATAATGTCTTTTTTAAAACATTAGGTTCCCTCTGCCTACCCTGCGGGGAACAGTGTCTTTACACTGTTCCCCACTTTCTGCCGAATTCTGTGGAGGAGGCATTGCGTGTTGAGTGTCAGAACTCAACGCCGCGAAAAAAAATACAATTAATTATATTATATTAATTTACAAAGAAACGAATGGTGGCATTGACACTCAAAGCAATTTCTTATAATTGCAACCAATAATAACTGAAAAAAATTTTAATAAATAAACAAAAACAACCTACATACGTAACAATATATAATTATTAAATAAGTAATTATATATTAGGTGTTCCTAATAATAATATTTTTTACATAAACATGAATTGTAAAAAATAAATTGCGTCAATATAATTATACACGTATGTCATTTAATTAATTGTATACAAATACACGTAAGTCATTTAATTAATTATATTTATTTACTTTATCATTACAGAAATAAACATGTAGAAAGAGCATTATGCAAAGAGGTAAAAGAGAGATACGGCCTAATAGATCTCAGAAAGGATGACAGCATTACGCCAGCCTTAATGATACTCTGTTGTGAGAGACTCCTTACCCGAATAGACAAACTTGGAACAGTGAGTATTATATGACATAAATTTTCACCATTGATATATAAAAAAACTCAAGATGCAAAATCGATGTCTCAGAACGGTCCGTATATGTGTTCATTTTAAATAGTCTCGCGTCAGTATACGTTATACGTGTCGATACTTCACTGGTATCGCACCACCCCTAATAACGACATGTTGTTTGCGATTTCATACAGTAATCTACCAAAGTAGAGGAATTTCAACGCTTTCGTTGTTAAAGTGAGTCACGATTATATGAAGTGTACGCTGTACTTACAAATTTTATGCCAAAGAAATAACCATTTACAGCCGTTGTAGCACAGCATATTAATGGTATTAATCATTTAATAAATTTCAATAAAATAAAGTGTAGCATTGAGTTCTGCCACATCTCGAATATTGAGTGGAAATTGGCTTCCTTCCATACTGTGCATAATGCTGTATACAAGTTAAAAATATATATATATATATAGCTTTAGATATTTATGTGTTTATTTTATTTTTTCAGAAATTACGTGGAAACATTCTTTACGTAACACATTATTATTCTGTTCTGTCGGAAGGAATTTTATGTATACCCTGGAATTTTAAATGAAAAACATTGTTACAACATATTTTTAATGACAGATTAAAAATATTTATAATATTTACATTATCTATAAAGATCTATTAATGTATTAAAATCGAATTATTATAATAAGAAAAGTTAGTAAAATTGTAGATTAGTGTATGTGATGATAGTTATATAATAATGCCCATAATATAATAGCTTTAAAAATATCAATCACATTAAATATACTTATTAAAGTATCTGAATATCAGTCTGTTGACCTATTTTATTAAAGCTTTAATAAACAAATCGCCATAAAATTATTATTACAGCATAACCAGCGCCGTAAAAATTAGTATACACAAAATAAATATTTTAGTGTGGAGAGGCATAAAACGCATATAAATGTACGGGCATTGTGTGCGTTTTCAATATAATTTTACAGAGCCACACTCAGCACACAGCATCTGATCGTAAACACGACAGCAGTGGGATCGATTCCCACTTGGGGGAATAAATCAATTTAATTTCCTTGTATCGGTAAGCGTGGCGTAGGACGATGCATAGGGAACAGAATGTATTAACATTAGGTTCCCTAACGCTGTACAAAGCGTGAAGATAAAATAAAATATACAACAATAAAAAAACTCTGAACTGTCACATGTGCCTTTCACACAAATGGAAGAATATAAAATTGCATAACTTATATATATTGATAAAAATTCGATGTATCCACTATTGTCATTAAACCAACCTGTGATTTATTATTAACTAATAAACGTATTAGAGAGATTTGTATTTTATTTATTAAACATATCAAATTGGTGTTATATTATGTTAACAAAAATCATAATGGAGTTCCATTGTTTTGAAAAATACTCAAGGTTGACTATGTGTGTTGGTATAAAATTAATTTCTTCTACTATATTACAAAAAAACAATTATTGTTAAACGTCTAACACGTCAAAAGATTGGAATTTAAAAATGTAGTTTTATTGGACGAAAACGTTATCCACCACTTTTGCCTATGGATTAACGTTATTAAAAAATTATAACCTAATAATATTTTAAATTAAGAACATGACTTCTACTAGTTTATATAAGAAATCGAACTATGAATATTGCATTATAACGTTATGTGAAAGATCAATTTAATACTACTACATATAACCTATTGACGCATATAACACGCGTTGCCGTAGCAACACAAGTTTTTATTTTTAATCAAACATGCAATCGTGTGTTGTAATTATTTTATAATTACAACACACGCATTTCATAAAATATTTGAAAAAAATATATTATGCATTCTGCACTCCTCTATATAAACTATATCTGTGCCATACTTCTCCGTTCACACAATTTTCGTAAAGAGGAGTACAAAATTTTTGCTTCACGATATATATATACACAGATTATAGGGCAAGAAATTCTTTAGTATAGATAATATCGTAAAAAATTAAAATTAATAATAAAAACATATATTCATTTGTGATGTCTTATAAAATATAATGCATCTTATGTTTTACATCTGATTTAAAAGTATAATATTAACTTAATAAAGCTTTAATCATATATCGGTTTTTAATAATCAAAACCGATATGTACTTGCGTATTACATATAACTTATATTTATAATATGGTTCAAAATATTTAAAGACAATTTGTTAATAATTAAAGAAATAATGAATTACAGTAATATACATCGAGGATGAAAAATTGAAAAACAAGTTTGAATAATAAATAAATAATGAGCGCCAGTACAATATTGAGAGGCCAAAACAAAATGTTCTCGTTGTATCAGTTTTTCTTGTTTTGCTGTGTGATAACGAGTTTGTTCTTTTCCTTGGTCACTTTGGCTACCGGTAGGTTGGTAGCTGGCATGAGCTGCCGTAAGTTTTGACTTGGAATTACGGGAGCCTGCAAGTTAATAAACATATCACTATATCATCATACTGTTATATGATGATATATTGATATATTTGTGGTGTTACGCCGTTACGTTATGCCCATTACGCGGCGTAACGACACAAATGTGTAAATGTAAACGCGACCGGTTGTGGGTTCGATCCCCACTCGAGGAAATGAAATATTTATTTAAATTTACATTTGCATTTTTTCGTTCTGGTGACGAAGCAAATCTCGGTGTAGAGTTCCGCCATTCAAATTACAATGCCTGCAGAATTTAGCGGAAAATTGGGAACGAAGTATCTTCACACTAGGTTCCCTCTGCCTACCCGTACACAGCAGGTGTACGGGATAAAGTGTGAATATAATTATATATATTTATGTTCTTTTATTCATAAGGAGTTCCCTCTGTCTACCGTAAAAAAAGCGAAAAAGTAATCTAGATTTATTTCACTTACCTGTGGATACCTAGCGAGTTGTCTCACCCTGTCAACTAGCCGCATGGCGTCGTCCGAAGTTTCTGAGTCCGTCATGCCCAACGATAGAGCTCTGTCGAAATTAACGCCGCCTAAGCACCTGTTAACATTCAATATAAATATAAAGACTTATAAAATGATAAAGACCCTTATCATGAAGAATGAATTTGTTTAAAAGCAGGGCCAGATTTTATCTTTTAAATATAAAAATATTTTTTCTTTTTTGAAAGCCTCACTCCATAATAAAAATGACAAAATCGAATTAATAAAACAAGGTTGCACGTAATCTAGTATTTGACCGCCACCGCGACTGCCTCTAGCGCCGCGCAGGTCCACCACCTACACTATATATATATAGTAGAGTGCAGTCGTACCTTGGGTGCGTAAGGGGGCGCCGCTGGGAGGGGGCGTGGCGCCAGGCCGCAGCCGCGCGCGCTCGCCACGCCGCCGCCTCGTCCACCGCCGCCGCCGCGCCCGCCTCCAGCGCCGCGCACGCGCCCCGCAAATCCACCACCTTACGATTCATTTCTTAATGTAGGGTACGGATTATCATATATTGTGTATTTTATAAAAAGAATTACGAAAATTCAAAACACCGGCGATCCCTGCCAGCTTCTCGAATTAGTACAACATTCCATGCGCGACGCGCGCCATATGGAAGGGCACTAATAAAGGTCTTCGCCCTCTATGGACAAATGCACCAGGTCATCTCCGCTGGTACTTAAATTAGCGACCAAGGCGGCGATGGGCGACAAAATGTTGATTTTTTGTGATTTCTGTTTTGTGTAACTGAGACTAAGCAGCGAAAGGGCAATGGCAACAAAAGAGATATGCAGATACCGATTAGCATTTGACAATGGCTAACCTGCTAAAGATAAGCATGAAGATAAAAAAATCTGTTGTCGTCCTGCAGCAGCATCTCATGTAAACATTGAAATTGCGAGTTTGATTCTCAGGGGAGTGAATTATTTTCATTTTTTCTCTCTATAAAGACAATGTCTCGGAAATTTCGCGCCGCATGAAGAACTGAATGCCTTAACAGTGAGTTCCCTCTGGCTACCATAGCATATATAAATGCGGTGGCATGAGTTACAGTATGAATCTTTTTTTATGTATAATTATAAAGAATAGGTATACCTTTTGGAAGTATCTGTACAAAAGTGTTTTCATTTCATCATGAGATAATTTGTCTAGTCTGGCCATCAGCATTTGTTCACCTCGACTTCTAGATTCCTTGTTATCTTGAGAGTCTGATAGCGACGCTGATGGTGATTTACCACATATTAAATTATTTTTATACTCTATTGCTGTATCTATCGCTTCTATTGCCTCCTCACATTCAAGTAGCTTGCGCTCCTGAAAAATTAATTATAAATTTGTATTTCTTTACATGTTGTATAATGAACGACAAACAGGAGGATATAACTAAATCTACTCCAGTTTTAATAAATTAGCTTTACGCCGTATCTCGTGGACACCAAGAAAGGCAGATGGAAAAGTTGTTAAGACAACCATTTTCTATGCATTGTCCAAGCTTAAAGACATTTTTTTTGTTACCAGAGTGAAGAAAGGATAAAATGTAATTCATCCCCCAAAGTGGAAATCGTAATCAAAACTTTCGCAAGTGACCACTTCAGGCTGTAGTGACTTATAAATGTTTAAAAATATATATTACTATAATTTTTAGACTTACCTCAGAATCTGAAAGAGATTTGTACATTTTACGTTTGTGTCCTAAGCTGCAACGTTGCTCGTGCAAGCACTCTCTAGTTTTCCTCAAATTTTTTATCTCCTTACGTAGCATCAGTTCTTTTTCCTTTGATAGTTCTAAATTAGCCAAATCACTTGTCTTCTCCTTTAAAATGCTATCTAATTGTGTTATTCTATGTGTGAAATGTTTCAATGAATGACATTTCTTGTCTTTCATATCAAATGAAGATTCTGATAATTCATCTAATTTTAGTTTATCTTTAAGTAACTCTACGTCTAAGGTGTTCTTACGTTTTTCATCCTTCTTTATTTGCCTTTTGATTTGGTCTATCTGTTTCTTGTATGTTTTTAAATTTGTTTCATGCCTTTTAATTTCTTTCAATGTGTCTTGATCAACTAAACTTGAATCTAATTTCTCTAAGCACATTTTGTTTTTATTATTATATGAGCCACTTTTTGAAAGTTCATCTATTAGTCGCTTTTTAGCTATACAGAGATTTATAAGTTCCTTTAATTGAGTTTGACTACTGCTTATTTCTTTTGATAGCTTCCTTGCCAATATTTGCTTTTGAGTATATTTTTCTTTAGTCATTTTATATTTTTTACATATTTCGTTAATTTTTGGGGAATCTATCATTTTAAGTAATTCTCGTTCTATCAATTTTGGTTCTGGGTCAACATCTTTTTTATGAGATTCTATTATAATTTTTTGAGATTCAGGCGAAATTGCCTTGGCTGCCACTTTCCTTAATAATTCTAACTGGGCTCCCGAAATACTTTCTCCAGGTTGAATTGTCCTCCTTCTGCCAGAATTAGATTGTGACGTCATTACCGGTAATGATTGTGAACCGCTGGTTTCTGATATAGTAATATCGTCTGAATCAATATGATTTAAATATTCTTCACATCGGTCAGCAAATAGCTGATCATTTTTTTCTCTAAAATATTCCATTAATTTCTCTAATTTATCTTGAAAAACTGTTTCTGAATCACTGTCTTCAGAATCTGATGATTCTGATTCACTGGGTTCACTGGGCTCGGTGTCTTCCGCTATTCTTGGTAAGCCTTGTTTTATATTTGTTTCCTTATTATCAACAGTCATCTCAGTGTTCAAACATTCATCACACTCAGCTTTGAGGAACAGCCATTCACTAACTTGACTCATGTCTGCTTCAGATAATGATTTTGATTGTAATATTTTGTTAAATAATCCTTCTGCATTTGACACTAACTTTATCCATTGCGCTGTTGCAAATTGTAAATTGAAAGCATTGTCAGTTGTTATTGTAGTTTTTTCAGAATATACAGGAGTATTATTGTCAGCAAATAAATTTACAGTAACAAAATTCTTAATACCTCTACAACATAAAGATAAATTAAGAATTTTCAAAGTGTCTTGGTAATCATCAGGTTCTGTACTTATACAACCTATTACCCAGGTAAATGCCCTACCACCAAATGAGTCTCGTAGCATGGCTGTCAGTATACATCTATCATAGTTTATTTGTTTGGGAGGATTCCCAGCTACTAGTTCCTTAATTATATTTTCTAAAGCATATAACCCTGGTTCAGGGTAAGCAGCCAAATCACAGAAACTAGCAGTAGACATTCGATGGTTGAGAACACCATTAGTGCCAACCCATTTTTGTTCCATACTTACAGTAAAAACAGTATGATTATTTCCTAAACACCTTTGCCTCCAGCCCAATTGTAGATATTGAAATGCTTCTTCAACATTCGAACATCTCACTAAGCCGGCTCCTAACACATCAAATATATTATTATTTACGACTTGCATCCATGTTATGTGTAGAATATATTCCCTTTCAGGCATCTGACTGAGCCTGTGGAATATTTCCGTTAGAAAACGTGGAATTATTCCTTGGTCACATTCACTGTGTATGCATTCAAAACCTGCAATGAAACATTTTATTTTAAAGAAATTTCAGGTTAGACTTTTATAATAAGAAATCTTTTTGGTATTTAAATCTGTAGATATATATTTTATGTCCTAGAATCCTCTAGGCGGTCCTAAGCCCATCATAGATTGCTTAATTTGCATTCTAGCTTAATTTATCAGTATGAACTTTACAAGAGATGATACATTTTTCAGCAGCAATGTTGCAAATAATAATCTTATAAATACATATTTGTCAATACATAGTTTAAAAAAAATACATGGTCTAAAAAAATGACATGTTTTTCATCCGCAGTATTGTCAAATTTGCATTGATGGATATAGCTGGTTTGCGTATTAATGTAGCTTACTTTCATATTAGTATGCTACTCACCTGGTCCAAACAAAGTGTAAGTTTTTCCTGATTTAGACTGTCCAAATACAACCACTGAAGTATCACAACCATCTAAGAAACAGTTAATTTGGGGTACCATAAACGAATTAAAAAGATGGGTCTGAGTGCAATCCACAGGTAATGCTCTGTTTACATGAAAAGTTTGGCCACTTTCAGTGATAACAATTTGTGTTACTGGATTACTAAATATACATTGTAGAGAATCAGCAGTACTTGGTGGTTTAAGTCGAATAGCTATTTGAACGGGTATATCCATTATGTTTTATTGGTAATCTAATCTCTTTATCATAAATGTTCTTGGATTTTATAATAAAATATAATTTTTACATTATGTTTAGTGTACTTTCATTCTGTAAGCATAAAAAAAGTAAGTTCCACAATAACAAAGTAAGTATATTAATTACATTTAAATTTGAGTTACATTACGATAACGTACAGTAATAATATAATAACAAATAAGCTCGATAAAAATATTGTTCAATCACAAGCTAATGGTAATGACAACAAAAATCACAGATTATTTTATATTGAAATATTTAAAAAAAAAAACAGATTATAAAATTGCACTTGCTATTAATTTTCAACATACGGTAATAAAATTTTATATTATTACATAATTATTTTGAATTAAACATGTATATTTATATTTATATTTGCACTTTACAATGGGTATTGCAAAGTGCAAATATAAGAATCTATTAAAAACTCTTCATCGATTCTTATCGACTTAAATAACCAAGACCAGAAAGTTGATACTTTAAGCAATGAATTTAGCTCATCACTAAACACATGTGTCATATTCAAATAGTAAACTTGACATAAGAAATTTATACAATTTCCACTTTTCAGTTTTCCTTTTACGTTTGTTCACTATGCTCCATCTGTTAAAATAAAATCTGGAAAGAGTTAACGATATGTGAATTATATTATGTGTCATTGTACTCGGTCAATATTAATATAGTTCATTAATTAGGGCATACTAATTAATGTAATAATAGTTTTCTTTTCTGAATATTTCTTTATTATTTTGTGTAAATATTGTGTTATCCAAGTTTTAACTACATAATATCTTAATAAGATAACTTATCTAAATATAGTGTTGTCAATACTACTTTTTATTAAATATACATTTTATAAAACAAATTTTAAAAAATGGAAACTGAACCAATCGGAGATCAAACAATTGAATTGGATGAACCGCCAAAATATGGATTGAAAATTCCATTAAATCATATATTTCCGCTTAAAACTAAACAATTAATTATACCTAGGCCTAAACAAATTTTTGAAATGATGCCTTTAACTACTAGGTAAGTAAGATAAACGAGTTATATTGTAAGCAAAACTTGACTTAAATTGTGTGTATGTTTTTGAATATTTTGTTTCTTTTAGGTATTTTAAATATTATTTAGCAAAAAAAATTCAAAAAAGACGACCTATTATGGATTATATTCATATGATATCAGCTCAGAGAATGTATGGTATGCATTTATTACTATTATCATTTCTTATTATGATAAACATAGAATGTTAAATATTAAACTCAATTTCTTAAAGGTTGTCCTATAGGTGGTATAGGAGGCGGAACAATAGGTAGAGGTTTTAAAGGAGAATTTTGTCGTTTCCAACTCTATCCTGGAATTTACGAATATGTTACAGTACCAGAATGTCAATTTATTATAAATATCAGAAATGAAAAAGAAACAATTTTTCAATCTGTACTATCTACTTACAAGTAAGTACAAAATTTGTATTTATTTATAGTACTAATAACATTATAAATGGAAATTTGTAAGTAGTTAGATAAATAACACATTGACTACAATTTATGTAATGATTTTGTATATGTCTGTAATATACAAAATCATTACATAAATTGTAAAACTATAAGCTTAAGCAAATGGTATATTTATAATTACAATTTGAATCAATTTAAAATATATTTATTAGACTTGCACTTAATAGATAGATATCTAATATCAGTTTGGTATTCTATCTATTCAGCTGCCTTTTTTATATTAAGTTATTATAAATACTGAACAAAATTACAGTTCTCTTCCTTACAAAATTTTATTATGATTATGATCGAGAGTATAATTTTTACTTACTTTGATTTTAAATTGTTCTTGTAATCATTGTTGTATTATTTATTACAATTGTTATAAAATGTATAACAATAATGTGGATACTAGCTTCTCCACCACACGTCAATTAAATACTTTTGCTTAATATTTAGTTATTCAGCTTGGGACCTTAAATGTTCAAGACTTGATGCAGGGCAGCGTATATGCTATTTATTTTAAGTATTATGGTACAATATACTGTAACACATTATAATTTCCACATTTTTTCATTTATAACTCTACAATTATTATTTTCTTCCTCTATTATTTTAAAAGCAAACCAAAAAAGGCACCACAGTCATGGGAATGGAATATCAATGGTGCAGATTGTGAATATACAGCCTTGTATCCCAGAGCATGGACTACCTATGACCTTACAAAATATGGAATTAAATTAGTTTGTCGCCAAATATCACCAGTGATACCACACAATTATAAGGTATGCAAGTTTGTATATTATAATTGAGTAAATATACATTTGGCAAAGTCTCACATATAGCACGGTAGACAGACCAATTTTCAAAATACTGCGTGTTGAATTGTGGAACTCAATGCAGTGCTTTGTGTTGACAAATGTGGCCAAATGAAAATAATTCATACCCTAAGTGGGATTTGAATCCACAATCGTCATTTTTACATTCAGACGTCGTTCTAGTGCTGACTGACACCTGTACAACTTATACATTCATGAGTTCTATGTTTTTAGGATAGCAGCTTACCATGTGCTGTTTTTGTATTTTCCGCAAAAAATGTAAGCAATGAACAAAGGCATGTTAGCATTACCTTCACATGGACAGAGGTTTTGGTTGACCCTAGTAAGAAGAAATCTCTAAGTAAGTACATAGTATGTATTCAATTTTTTTTTTCAGCATGTATACTAGAAACTTGAGAAATGTTTATTGTTGTATTTAGAATTTGGAAAAACCGTTCAACGGCAAGTCGGACTCGCCCACTGAGTCTCCATCCAATTTTCAAATGAAAGACTAGGTCCCTCTACCTACGCTGCTATGAAAAGTGTGAAGATAAAAAAGCCACGGTTTTGAAACCAATATATTACATAGGTATACCTGTATACTTAAAATATCAAAAACACAGAGTCATGCAAAACTATAATTATAAATTTCTCTTTAACATTCAAAAATAAAACCAAAATAATTGGCAGAATCCCAATGTGTGTACACAATGTGGTGGTTAGATAGGGAAACCTAAATATAACACTTCACACAAATTCAAAGTAATTAATGGGGTAGCAATATAATCTTGTAGTGTATAACACAATTACTTCATTGCTTTTATTATCTGCTAAAATATTTTCAATCTTATAATAAAGATATAAAAATAAAGTTTCAGATAAACAGGTGTTTATACTTATCTCTTAGGATTGTTACACACGTTACAAACTGTCTAATTATAGCTATATAATAATGTATGATTGGTTTTTTTAAATTATTAAAATTATTATTAAAATAAAAAAAAATATTAAAATTTTATTAGAATAAGAGAATTTAAGAGCTATTATTTCTAATTGTAAAGACCAAGAATACTTTGCTGACTTATTTACTTCGAGGTCATCGTAGCATCATGCATAAATTACGCAATATCCTGCGATATTGCGTAATTTTGCCACTCAATGTGTAGTGGTTTAGAACAAAGCGAATGGAATGAATCAACATTAGGTTTTCTCTGTCTACTCTACTGTAAGTGGGATAAAGAGTGAAGCTAAAAAATATGCAATTTGCTTCTCGTTAATTTCATATTTAACTTATTTCAGATAAATTAGACCTAGAGAGGTATTCAGAAGAAAAAACCTGTGGGGTAACATTAGAACAGAAAGTGGTCGATCTTCCTTGTACCTTTACAATAGCTAAGAAGAAACAGACAAATGAAACAATTCACGAAGGCTATTGCCTATGGAATTCAACCAAAACTTCCAATTATGTGTGGGAATGCTTAAAGACCCACGGGAAGTTAGCACCTGATCCCAGTCAAATGTCGAAACCCCCCAATTTCGGTGAAAAACCAAACAAGAAGGATAATAAAGAGAAACCAAAGAAAATATATAAAAGTGAGTTAAATGTATTTTTAATTTTAGAATAAATTGTTTATGCTTATTCATGCATATCTTAGAAAACTTCCAAATTTGTTGTGTGTGTTGGTTTTTAACTATGTATTGGTAATATGATACTTTTGTTCTCGTAACATAGCGCCATCTATTGAATCGCTGCCTATTTCCATACAATTAACAGATATCGCCATCTGTCAACGCTAACAGGTAATCCAAAATGACTGTTATAAGTTATTGTCAATAATAAATAAATAATTTGTAGTAAAATAATAATATTTTAATTATAATTAAAATAATCTTTCAAGTTGGATCAAACTGCACACAGTGTGCAAATTTGATTAAAATCGGCTCAGTAGTTTGGGGAGCCCATCGAGGACATGCAACGTGACACGCAATTTCTATATAATAGATAATATTTGAATCACTTGTATTGCATCTCTAATCTAGTTAATCTGTAAGTAAGGATGAAAAACAAGTAACAATTTAATGAGCAACATAACAGCTTTACAAGGCCAGGCACTAATGACTGATTCATGTTTATATAAACAACAGTGTGTTGTGAAGCTCTAATACATTTTACATTTGACTTTCGGCTATATTTCGTTCAATGACGCAATGTAAAACAGTGGCCGTTTTAAATTCACGCCAAAACAATTTTTAATTATACTTTTTGATGAAGAAATATATTATTTCTTAATGTTAAATTTGAATGTTCTAAAGGAATTATTTCTATGGATTATGTCGATAGTAGTAAAACTTTTTAACTGACGAAAAAACCGGGGGAGTTAAAAATAGAATTTTCTTTTACCTGGGAGTTTGGATTCCGATAATTGTTTTTTCAGAATTAGTCCCATATAAATGTTATGATTATATCAGCACTTGCTTATTTTTTATTTAGGCGTTTTGTATAATTATAATATTTAATAAAATTTATTTTTTTATTTTATTATATAGTTTATTGTACACCACAAACGAAAATACAAATCAAAATTATAACTTATGTCTAGTAAATATAAATAACATTTTGTAAAGCTCAAAATGCGGTGTTATCGCTAATTAGGTCGTGCAAATATACATACAAACATGCATATACAATATTGTATCGAGATGCATAATCATAATATATAAATATTTAGTATATATACATCCTTCATACATCCGCGGCCTTAACAGCATAATGAAAAAAGTCTTAGGGTATATATTCATTAAATTTAAATTACGTAATATTTAAATTGTAACTATGATATTTAAATATTTTATAATTATTATATTATTAAAATATTTTGGTAGACTATATTAAATTGCGACACCAGTGCGACGAAATGGAAATGTAAACGTAAATAAATATTTCACTTTCTCGAGTGGAAATTGAACCTACAACCTGTCGCGTTTACAGCCACACGTTTGTGCTCCTGCGTCATGACTGGGCTCAATAATTTTTCCAATATGTTAAGGTCTTCTTGCGATTCATAAAATGTAAGGCTTATTTCAAATATATACACGTTTGTTATAGATGATTCCATTGGTTTGTCAAGCACTATATCGTTGGACCCGGGGGGATGCGGTTCAACTGAGTTTTGTCTTGTTTGGGATATGCCGGTGATAAAATACAAAAAAGATAATAAGACACATAAAAGGTACGCTTATTATGTATAAAGAAATATTTTCCTTTGCACTGTATTGTGTGAATATTTTTTTACAAAATTTTTGCACTATTAAGATAATTGTTGTACATGCGAGGTGAAGGGTAAATCTAAAAAATATTAATCAATAAAACGTATATCTTTAGCTTCACCCTCGACCTCCACCCCGTATCCCGCATACAGGGAAGTAAGCAAAAGGACTTTCCGTCGTTCTCTACTCTCTTCTCAATTTTCGCAAAGTTGCGTATTAAGTGGTGGAACTCAACGCCGCGCTATTGCTTATTACGAAAGCGAAGAAATGAAAATAATTATTTTATTCAACTGCCAATCGAACCAACAATGTTGTGATTAAGTTCAGACGCTGAGCCGCTGCGCTATTAAAGCCTTAACAATAATGAATATAATTCACATATTTTTAATTTGCCTCTTTTTTCAGGTTTTATACAAAATTTTTTGGCAGCGATGGCATGTCCGGTACTAGCATAGCGGCGTACGCACTCAGCAACTACAAAAATTGGGAAAAGCAGCTTGCAGAGTGGCAAGATCCTATACTAAACAACAAGTAATTTATATAATTATACATACTCGTATTTAGTTATTATATTTTTATAGCAGCGTAGGTAAAGGGAACCTGGTGTTAAGAACCTGTTCCCCATGCACCCCCCTATTTTCGAAATATTGCATGTTGTGTGTTTCTCTTCTTACTAGAGCGAGCAACTCGAACTTTGAATAAAATTATTTCATCACCTTAGAATCGAACCCATAAGCGTCGCGTTTACAGTCAACGCTGTACTGCTGCGCCACGTTGAGTTTAATTAAACATTTGCATTTAATTGTTTTCGCCTAACAATAATTGTATTTGTAAAAAGAATTTAATAATTTTAGGATTTTGATTTTAAATAAATGTGTCGTAACTTCATGCTGTAACTGTAAAAGAAACAAAGGTGCATTCTAAAAATGATTTCGTTTTTATGGCAATGTAAAATTCTTTTATAATGAAATATTCCTTGTGACTCTACAGCAATATTCCAGACTGGTTGAAAAGTGCCTTAATGAATGAGCTTTATTTCATCGCTGACGGCGGCACTATATGGTTCGACGTTTCAGATGAATTTCCCGAGACTGATCCTCGGTAAGTATATTCAAAATAAAAATATCTAACCATGTTTAATATGTGGTTTTTCTTTAGCTTCACGATGTATCCCGCATATAGTAGTGTAGGCAGTGAGTACCTAATGTTGAAACTGTATTCCCGCTTTGATTCCGATTTTTAAGACATAACTTGTTGAGTGGTGGCAATCTATGGTCGCACTATGCTTATTGTTATAGATAATGTTATCAAGCAAATGAAAATATTTCATTCCCCTAGTAAGGATTGAACCCACAACACCATTATGTCGCATTTATATTACTTTATTATTTTATTAGCCGTGTGATCCCGGCTTAGAATAGGATCACCTGGTACTATCGGTGTCGTAAGAGGCGAATAAAGTACGTGTGGTGGAGTCACGTCGCCGGTAATGGCAACGCGCATGGGCAGACTCGACCGGATTAATACCACCCCCGGCATTTAAAACCGGCGTGAAGGCTCTGCCACTGTCTCATCTGAAATCACACAAATTATATGCCTTCTCTTGCCAAATTTTATTAGCATTTGGTATATCTTTGTAAAATAACATAAAGCAAAGAGAATTTTCATTTTAGACATGAACTTGGTGTATTTGGATATCTGGAAGGACACGAGTATCGCATGTATAATACGTATGACGTACATTTTTATGCGTCTTTTGCGTTGGCACAGCTTTGGCCGAATTTACAGGTAAAAATATTTTTTTTTATACTTAATTATTTTAATTATAGCAATATATGTTGAGTATAACGTGTAATATTTATTATTGTAATAAAGGACCATTCACAAATTATGTCACACGTAAATAAATTGAAATAGTATTTTTCTAACCCCACCCCCGTATATATAATAAGGACGGGGGACCGTCCTTGTTATAAAATATAAGCTACAAGCTCCCTTCCTCCCCCTTTGTCTCACATTATCATATTTCATCGCCTCGCTCCATTGCTATTAACGTGTGAAGTAATCTATGGATGGCCTTACACCCGAAAAAGGTTTTTGGGAGTAATGTGTTGTTGTTGCTCTTTCAGGTAGTGCTGCAATATATGTTTCGAGACGCAATAGCGGTAGATACGCCAAAGTTAAGGCAATCTTTGTATGACGGAAAAGTTTGTAAATTCAAAATCAAAGATTCCATCCCTCATGATTTGGGTGAACCGGGTAAGGTTCATAATTATGATAATAATATATCATATAATATTCCATAATTATCATTAAATCGTGTAATTTAATTCAAAAGAACTGTTTTATTCAGATTCATCACTTATATTTTCATATTTAAAAAAAATACATTTTTTTTAAATCTGATGTGTTAAACAGATTCAGATCAGTAGTCTTTGATAACCGGTAAGTCCGTTCTGTAGTTGCAGAATGCTGCAACTACAGAAATGTGTATAAATTAGTAAAATCAAAAACCTTATCGGACCTAAAACCAAAGTTTGATAAATAGATGACTGATAATTTGCAATTATATATTAACAATTCAACAATTACGATGTATAACTTCTTTTATACTTTTACTATGATTTTCAGATGGCTTGCCGTTTGCACAAATAAACGCGTACAACATACACGACGTATCCGAGTGGCGGGATTTGAACTTGAAGTTCATCTTGCAAGTGATCCGCGACTACCGCCTGCTGCGGGCGCACCACGCCCCCTTCACCAACCAGCGCTATCGCTCCATGGCCTTCATCGACGACGTGCGTGATGGCGACGACGACCTCTACGTGCGCTCCACCGGTAAGGATCTCCATATTAAAAAATATACATATGTTCGATAAATATCAAACATCTATGTTTTTTTTTTGCAAAAACCGATATTTTTGAAGTTCTCTAAGACTATATTAATTTTAGTTTGTGAGATAATTAACCAAAAATATTGTTACTCTAGAAAACTTTTGTCGATTAGGCTCATAAACTTCTATGGAAGTTATTTGGAAACAAAAAAAGCATAGCCGCTACTTCTAGTTTACGTTAAAGTAAGTTCATTTAAAGTAAGTTCAGTTCGCACACACAGTAGGGTAGGTAGAGGGAACCTCGCTGTTAAGACACTCCGTGCCCCATTTTCTGCCGAATTCTTGAGGCATTGCTTGAGGCACTTGTGTTGAGTGGCAGAGCTCAACGCCGGGCTTGCCTCGACACCAGAGCGAAGAAAAATGGAAATACAAACATAAAAAAATATTTCACTTACTCGACTGGAAATCGAACCCACAACCGTCGCGTTTACAGGCGGCACTCTTGTGCCATTGCGCCACGACGGCCTCATAATCAATTAATGAAATAATAAATTAATGAAATTCGATAATATTCAAATTAGACGCAGAGCAGAGCGAGGCGGCGCCGGCGGCCACGCCCGCACCGCCCGCCGCGGCCGTGCGCGTGGGCGCGCACAGCATCCTAGAGCTGCTGTACGGCGGCGCGGGCGAGGAAGCGGAACGCGAGCGCGCAGCGCCACCCGCGCCGCCCGCCGCCGTGTGGGGCGCCGAGCGCTACCTGGCCGACCTGTACGCGCCCTGTGCCGCCTTGCTGCGCCGTGCGCGCGCCTGGGACCGCGACGCGGACGGCCTCATCGAGAACGGGGGCTTCCCCGACCAGACCTACGACGCGTGGGTCATGACCGGCCCTAGGTGTGTAGCCAAAAATATTCATATCATTTATATAGCGAAAAATGAAGAAGGAATTATTCATATGTTGAATTTTATTCATCTACTGTTACTACAAAATAAATCCAAATTACTAATAGCGTATTACAATTTAAAGCGCTTACTGTGGGGGCTTGTGGGTGGCCGCCATCAGTGCTGTGAAGACGATGGCGCGCATACTAGGACACGAGGACGACGAAAAAGAGTTCTCGAAGCTTCTAGAACAAGCTCGAACCTCCTACGAGAAGAAACTATGGAACGGCTCATATTACCGCTTCGACACGAAACCCTCCAATTGTGACGTGATCATGGCGGACCAATTAGCTGGCCATTGGTAAACATTTGACACATTTTATAATTAAGTTTTTTTAGCTTATATTTAGGGAACCTAGTGTTAAGACACTCTGTTATCACAGTTTATGACCAATATTAGAGGCATTGCATGCCGGCAGAATTCAACACCGCGCTTTGTCTTACCTGAGCGAAGAAGTGAAAATAATTTATTCCCTCGAGTAGGAATAGAACTCACAATCGTCACATTTACATTCATACGCAGCTCTACTTTACTGCATCATATTGATGCTGATCTTATTATATGATGATGATGATGATGCTGCATCTTATTATAACCTCATGTTAACCCACTTGTACTATACGAATATTTATGAAATTATTTTTAATTTAGGAGGTGAATTTTAAAAAACCATTAAACACGTTTGAACATCTTAAATATTTTTGTCTGTCTTTTTTCTTTAGTCTGGATTTAAAATTTTCTAAAAATTAGTTATTATTATTATATTATTAGGCTATACTCTCTCTGGTTCTCTGGTTCTCTCTGGTTCTCTGGTTTATCAGCGATATCTTGCTTTCCATCTAACTTTAGATATTGTTCTTTATTCTTTTCAAAAATGAATAAATCAATATTTATGAAAAAAAACATAGCAAACGTGGTGCATATTTAAATAAAAAAACGCAAAAATAGAAAAAAAAATTGTTTGGCAGGTACGTTTCTTTGGCTTAAATCCGTATATTTTAAGCTCAACTCAACACAGTGTCTCGTATTAAGGCATAAAGCTAAGAACACTTAATTACTATGCTTTCTCTGCTATACGTGGCATACAGCGTGAAGCGAAAAAAAAAGTTATATTATAAATGTATAGGTTTCTTCGTGCTTCGGGGTGGACAGAGCAAGTGTTCCCTGACGCAAACGTCAAAAAGGCGTTGCACACCATTTACGAGAACAATGTGCTGCGCTACATGGAGGGCGGTCGTGGCGCCGTCAACGGGTACGTGCGCGCGCGCGGCGTCGACACCACCGCGCTGCAGAGTGAGGAGGTTTGGACCGGCGTTGTGTACGGCCTCGCCGCGCTCATGATACACGAGGGTGAGTGCACTTGCAACTGCACACGTCAGTATCTGACAAGCACTTGTAATTCAACGTAAAGAATGGAGATTCGCATCTCACTCGAAGGAATGAGTTATTCCTGACTGCTCAAGATAAATGTAACAAGTTTTCATCTTTCTTCAAATATTTCCCCAAAAATTGGTGCCAGACCTCAGAACAATATATCAACATTATATTTGAAAAATTTCAAAGAATATTGCATAATTATTGTTAACAATATGAATTGTTAATTGTCAATGTTTCTACCAAATTATTACTTTTATTTTTTATCTTTTCTTTATTACATTTATTAAGAAGTTACTGCCAATAATAAACCGTTCAACTACCCACTTAAACATAAATTGCCACTTGTGCTAAGTTAGTTAACTGCTTAAGTTGCAGCAAACGTATTAGAATTTCGACTTAGACTTAGAGTTTAGTTGATTAGTTCAAGTCCCGCTACCATCAAAGGTTGAGATTTTCTTAAAACAATTATAAAATGCTACAGGTATGCACGAGCAAGCGTTCGCGACGGCGGGCGGGATGTACTCCACGTTGATCAAGATGGGCCTCTCGTTCGAGACGCCCGAGGCGCTCTACGAGAATGGCAACCACCGCTCCGTGGCCTACATGCGGCCGCTGGCCGTGTGGGCCATGTACCAGGCCATCCTTGCCAAGCCCGGCCCGCCATTGCCACATACTAGCAACGGACACCTACACCACGCCAAAAGCGCTTTATAGTGAACGCACTAATCAATTATCGACATAGTGTTCTTTCCCATTCGAAGGGATGAATTGACGTTTTCTCGATTTGTGGTATAAATATAAAGGGCGGCTTTGAATTCCGCCTTACGGCACACACTGCTACGAAAATTAGGCGGAAAATTGTAAAGAACAAGAGTGTCTTAACACTTAGTTCCCTCTGCTTTCCCTCGTATATGCGGGATAAAGCGAAAAACAAAATATATATATATACAACAAAATCGTTCGTGCCAATTGTTTAAAATTAGGATTTTATTTTTTTGTTATATTTTATTATAGTTTTAAACGAACACCAATCTTCTTCTTTAAACGGCTGCTAACGGTGCTTAGTATATTACCAGAAACAATTCACCTCTCCGCTGAATTATTTAGTTTGAATCATTGGGTAGCGAAGTTATAAAAAAATCCTTTTAACAGAATTCTTAGTTCAGTAAAATTGTAATTGCCATTAAAAGTCACAATAGTAAAATGTAATTGGTGTATATTAAAAACACATTAGAGAACTTGGCTGTGCTATTCAAAAAGGGTGTATGCAATTCCTGATACATTCTAATTCTCAAACAGAATTTCAATATAGTAAGTTACCATTATTTAAAATCTAAAGTGAAATTGCCTTATGAAGACGCTTAATTATATTTAAAATTAGGTCCAGTCCAATCGTTCTAGACAAACTGTAGTAATCATGTATTTTTTATGAAATATCTTTTACGAATAATATTAGCACCATTTTTTTTTTACCGACAGAAAGGAAGGAGAAGGTTTAGGAATGTTGCTTATTTATATTAAAAACAGGAGGTAGCGTTTCGTTTAAAAAAACATCGCATACTGTAAAGCTATAAGTGGCATTATAAAAAAAGTTATGGACAGGTGACAGGTCACAGATTTAAAACATATTATTTTTAAAGACTAAATTTTATTGACACCTTTTTAGATTCATAGCTCTGTGGTCGAAGTTGCTGTTAAAGCGATCAATCGGGGCCAGCGATTAGTTTACAATTTCACGATAAAAATTATGAACTAACGGTTTTTACAATCTTACGGTGACATATATAAAGCTCGTAACCGACTTACCGACACACAACACAAACCAAACTACTGGACTTAGCAAATTGAAACTTGGCGTGAAGGCGAATTTCGCAACTAGTCCACGCAAACAAAGCTCTACTTCATTTTTAAACTTATAGGAACAATGCAATGGTGCCTCCTGTACTATAATAATAAGTAAATATACAAGACACAATAAAGTAACATGTTTTTAATTTTATTTTTAATTGAGATGTTATATTTTTTGCTAATACCAAATAATTATATATTACTAAAGTAATTATATTGAATTGCAATAATATATAATTAATAAAAGAGCACTTGTTTCTCATGCCGTCACGTAATTTAAAATTTATTACTTATATGAAACAGCACAATTTAGTTTATAAATTTAAAATTAACTTATTTGGATAGCTTTTTTGTAAATTATTATACACATAAAAAAATTGAAAAGTAATTCTTAAATTAGAAAATTAAATGCGAAAAAGATTCTGATTTTCAAGAATCATCAAGTATGTATATAATAATCATCGAGTTCATATTTTACTTTTTTACAATTATTTTCTAAAGTCATGAATTTATTATTGGCTTTGTTGAAATAAATAATGAGCCATTAAAATATGGGTCACCTTACATAATTGATACGTAAGAAACTTAAATATGTATAAAAAAGAATCGCAGGTTATACAAGTTTATGACGGTAAAGATTTAAGAAGAAACTAAGGGTAAATAAAATATAAAAATAAATATTTATTTAATTATATAAATTTATTTTCATTTTCATGTATTATAAATGCATTTCGGAAAGACAATTACAATAATTTAATAAAAAATGTGGTTTAATTAAAATCCTTTTCCGTGGACTTTTAATAATCGAGTGTAGTAGTGTAGTGCTTAATATTACTAAATATTATTTATACTACGAAAGGCTTATTAAAACTAATTTTCCTAATTTTGTACCATTAATAAAAAGGTTTAATTTTGTTTAAAAATAAATAGAAATGCTGAAAATTACTTATATATTAGGTATATGTACAAATATTTACAATGTCATGAAAATTTAAAATTATTTTCAGTCTTTGCATAATAAAACAGTACGTGGTCGGACAGACAGTATGTGGTTTAATTTTAAAATAATGACAGTCTTGTGAAATTGTAGTTTAGATTCAATTTCGGGTATAATATTAAATAGATAGTTAAAATATGTTTTATTATTAATATAGAAAGTTAGAAATCATTGATTTGTCATACTTAGGTGTCCTTTATACGTAGTTAGCTAATTTTAATTATAAATTTATAATGAACTTATAATATAATGTCGTCAATAGTTTTCCGGTAAACTTACTTGATATTAAACGATTAAAGCTTAAACCAAGTCACATGTAATTAACTACTGGTAATTAATTAAAAGATTATTCTTAGACTAGCACACACGTAAATGTAAATACATAAAGTATTGGTGACGCAAATGGTTCAATAGATTCTTCTAACGCAGTGTTATCATTTATGCAACGCCTTTATTATTTTAATGTGACTTTGTATTGAAAACAAATAAGGCTGATTGCCGTCATATAACTGAATTTATATTTTTATGAAGACCATTAATAACTTCTTTGTTATGTTGAATAATTATTTTCAATTTTAAAACGATTTATTTTTTTTAATATAATTTTTACGTATGTGTAGCAGATATGTTCATATACAAATGTGCTCCATCACGATCGTCGCAGCGACTTGAGATAGTTTTGTCGCGTGGGGAGAAGTTCAGTCGCAAGTGTGTAGAGCTCGTGTCGGTGTCGCAGTCTAACCTCTCTCTAGATGCTGATGCTTCTCTCTCCACAATCGTGGCCATATGTAGGCCCCTGTTAATAAAAGATAACATAATTAACGAATTTAACTCTATGAGTTTTCCGGGAAACCGGGTGTTTTAGACGCAATAGTTTTGTTCAATGCGACATTATCGTAAATTGTCTATTTCTTAAATAAATTTAAAAATCATTATTTCAAGAATTAAAAAAATCAATTAACATTAATAAAATGCTAACAATGTAATATATATTGTATAGTGGTCGAATGAAAAACGGTAGCAACGACAGTATCAAATTGTTAAAATTATTTACACGTATTTACATATTATTTTTTTAAGCAATCACCACTGTAATGAGAAATATCTAAAGAATGTGTTGACAAAAATCAATACTTTAAAAGTTGCTTGTCAAGGCAGGGGCACAAGGTGTGTTGCAAAATCCACTGGTTGTGAGTTCGATCGCCACTCGAGGTAAGGAAATATTTATTTAAATTTATATTTTCATTCATTCCCATCATTTCAGAACTCGGCTGAAAGTGGGGAACGGAGTATTTAGCTATGTGCGAGATACAGAGTGAAGCTGATTTTATTTAAAATTTACGATTTTTTACAATAATATATGAACTTATATATTTAATAATATCTAGTAAATAAGTATCAACAAAATTAATATATATTTACCTATTTTCGTGCTTAGGATGTCCAAATGTGGTAAATTGAGGGCATCCGTTGAGGGGTCGCGGCGGCGGAGGTATCAAATAGTCGTCAAGACGGTTGTCGCTGTCGCATGAATTCATTGTCAAAGTACTCGCCGAGATCTAAAAATACATATTCGTATTATATATCCTGAATATGTCAATGTAAAATTTTTATAAAGATGTAATAGTATCAATATTAAAAGTAAAGGTAATACAGGAGTTTATAAACAATTACTAAATAATTATTAACGATTCTTATTTTTATAATATGATATAAATATATGTATAATTCTATAGTTACCATAGATCTAGCTTTATCATCTAATTCGGACTGGACGCTATTAGTTTCACCGACACTCCCGCCGCTAACTGTACTAAGGCGACCCGACGACGACGAGCCTTCAATAAATATTAAAAGATAAAATTTTGTGTATTGTGATCATGTAAATGAACAAATATATATAAATAATCTAATATAAACAACTTACTGTCACTTAAGCTGCTGTTAGGTCTCGTGTTACCACTTCTCTTTTCAACTGTACCAGTATTATTAGTATCGTTATCTGAAACAAAAAAAAATCCTTTCAAATTTATAATAGAAGTATTATTTGTACTTGTTCTAGTAGATGTATTCATGTAGATCTTAAACTTACGTTTAGATTTATTTTTCGAGAACATTTTCTTAACCCTCTCGAAGGGCGTAGGGCGCTTCATATTGTCTTTTATTTTCTGTTGGATTTTATCATACTCATCTCTCATTTTGTTTAACTGTTCTTGTTTCTCTTTTAAAGATTGTTGAGTTTCGTTTCTATTTTTCCATTCCATGACCAGTTTCTCTACTTCAGAGATGGTGAATACGTTATTTTTAAAATCTGTTATAATCTCCGCTAGCTCCTCTTGGCCGGTGGCATCTTTGCCGGATTTAACGCTGCCACTATTGCGTACATCTTTCATACTCAAATTAAGTTGGCTAATGTCACTAGTTGGAGTGTCAATGCTAAAAGTCTTAGATTCTTCGGTGGGAGAATAAAGGAATATATCTGAATGTTGTGGCATAAGTCTAGAACTATTCGCGTACAAATTGTTAGGTCTAAATTTCGGACTCTCTACTTTTATGTTGGAAGGTTGCACGAGGTAGTCGTGTTCTATTGCTTGTTGAATTCGGTCTGCGGTATCGTCATGTATTTGAAAGTCGTTTTGGTAAAATTGCTCTTTTACCCTCGGCAACTTTAATTTTGGCTTTTGTTTCTTTTCTTTTTTGTTTTCTGGTGTTACTTCCAAATTATGAGTACACGCTTCGCTGAACGGGTCCGTCACAGTGTTGTTTTCGGGTTCCGTGACCTTTTCACTGTCAGGTGAATCAACTACGTCGGTACTTTCAATAATGCAGAGTTCCTCTTGTGACTTGTCGTTCTCTTCATTCTCATTATCTTCTTTATCATTGTCCGACATATTCTTCAAATAGTAGTACATGTTGGAGAACTCGTTTATTTTCTGTAAGATAATTATGCAGTCATGTTAAATTGATAACAGTTTAATATTGTGGAATAAGGCAAGCAGCGGTAGTTACCAGATGGTCGGCCAGCATGTCTGCGAGGCGGCGGTGCTGATTTTCGCGCGCGAGGTCGGCGGGCGCGCGGCGGCGCACATTGCGGAGCGCTAGCGCCGCGCCCCCGCCGGGGCACTCCAACAGTTGCCAGCACACGCGCTCCAGCCCGAAGCGCGCCGCCCAGTGCAGCAGTGTCGGGTATTCCTCCCCGCCTATGGAGAACGACGTATACCTATGTAATGACACGCTCGACAGGCACACAGCGGGAACCTACTATCAACATACTCCGTTGCCTGAACGCCCAATTTTCACGTATTGAGTAGTGAAAATCAACACCGCTCTTTTATATTTACCAAAGCGAACATCATTCTCTCGAGTAGAGAGATGGGTATCGAAACCAAAACCGCCGCGCCTGCAGTCAAACGGCCAGATTAATTCTACCGCATGAATTATCAAATTTAGTTTAGTACTTTATCTTGTGGTGTTTTTTATGATAAAGAAAAAAAACAAGAAATGGAACTATATCATAAAAAATGCTCATAGCGTACTTACTAGTCATTTCAGATTTTGGGTTGTACTGCTCTGTAGACGACAGAAGGTTAAAATGCGGCGGGATATTCTTCTGGAATGCGTTAAGCATCCAACTATCTAACTGTTCCTTATTCGTAGATTTAAAACCTAATGTCTGTAAGAGTAAAACCAGTTAAAAATATGGTAAAAGCAGTTAATAATATACTTAACTTTATAGGTCAGTCGTGCCGCAAGGGCACAAAATGTAACTGTAACCGGGACAGATTGTGGGTTAGATTCCCACTCGAGGCAATGAAATATTTAATATTTTCATATCTTCGTTCTGGTGTCGATATTGAAGAACAGTGTCTTAATACTAGGTATATTAGGAAATGTCTTCAGGACTACCTGGCACATAAATTCTAAAGGATGGTCGGAGGCCCTCAGCAACTGATCCAGTTCCCTCAGCCGACTTTCACACTTAATTTGTCTTCTTCCCAAGGATTGTCCGTTCTTGGTAACGCGTACCCACACTAACATAGACACTTCCAAGCATGATTCTAAAATAAATATTACAATATATTTACTTAAATGTTCACATTATAAAACATGTTCTCAATATTTCAAATTATTAAAAAGATTTATTAATGTGAAATTTCTTTATTTAATGCATCTATTAAACTAATATACTGATTATATTTTTATATTATAATAACATAATTTCTTATGCATATTATGTAGATACTTACCCGGAATATCAAATTGTAACGTATAAGGGTTCCTTTTCTTAAAAGTTGGTATGTGAATAACCTCGCCTTTCTTGTCAACCATGATCTTTATACTGTCCTCTTCTCTGATGGGATCGTTAAGGAGTGCTATCACCCGACTTTGACCCTGTGATGATAACGTTAAATATCAAAACTCTTTTAGAGTATACAAAGTACTTACTGATGAACGAATATTTTTGTTTACATTTTTTTATTGTTAGGATTTATTGTTAGTTTTTAAAGTATTTTTTACTCTGCAGTGTAAGCTATCAGAAATCATATTACTATGTCTTTAAAATTATATAGAGCATTTAGCATGAGATAGAAGTGTAAAATTTTAAATTATATATTTACATACAATTTTAACTTTTTTCGGTACAATGGAGAAACTTGTCCTATCCGTGGCAGTATCTTTACAGTCCTTGGTTCTCAATATTCCAACGGCAGCTGTGAGAAACGTATCTACGAACGATGTATCTTTTTCACGAACACTCATCATTTGCCACTGGTCGATTGTAGGGTAGTCTGTAAAGTACATGTTCTGAATGTAGCCCTCATCTTTAAAATTGTTTTATAAATACGTATCAAAATTACTAAATAGATTTCGTTATTTAGTTACCTTCACAATTATTAGAAATTACATGATTCTTTTCCACACCCAGAAGCATAACTAAGACTTTATCAACTTTAAACAAATTCTCGCAATTCAAATCTCGTTTTAATTCTGACATTTTGGACGCGAGATTGGGGCAGACTATTACAATTTGCAATTGAGCTTTTGCCAGCTTGTCCAATTTTTCTTGTGAATCCGAAGACATTAGTTCCTCTGCTTTAATTGGTGTAACTCTGTGAAGAAATCAAACATTTTGTAATTATAAATATATTTATGTTTAAATTTTACAGGAAGACGAATTAAAAAAATTATTAAGAAAATGAAAATTTAAATTCATATTATAGGTAGGTTTAAATTTTAATATTTACCTACTTTATTAATTCTGGGTACTCGCACTAATTATTAAATTAAAAACGGAAGTCTCTTGTTTAGAAGTTACGCAATGACCGCCCTAAGTAGGAAGTAATTGCATGTTTCAGCTAAGGTTTGCACGAGTATATGCCCTATACAAATATACAAATTTTTAATATGTGTAAAAGATTTATATTTTTAAATATTACGGGAGCAATAACATTTAAAAATACGTCAATTTATAACAATATACTGATTAAGTTCTAACTTAAGTTTTCATATATCATATTCATGTATATTCTGTGGATAAATCTTACTAATAAATAAAAGAACCACCGATACATTGTCAATAAATAATGAATTACTTAACACACACCTGTAATGATGTCGCGCTCGCTGCGACATGATCTTGTCAAAGCTGGCCACGAGATAGTCAGACCAGAGACCACTCTCTGGAGATCCCGAGCTCCATAATATTGCGATGTCCTCCATTTCTATAACAAAAAATAAATTATATTGTTCAATTATATTGTTAAATAAACTTTGTAATCAATATGATTGCTAGGAAAAAGAGATAACAAAAGGGCGGTGTTAAGGTCTCTCTCTATCTACGATGAAAATAGATGAGTAACACTTTAGTTAAAATTTAAAACAAACACATTTGTATGTGTGTAACTCAA
Organism: Heliconius aoede; assembly: GCA_037355905.1. Lineage (NCBI taxonomy): Eukaryota > Metazoa > Arthropoda > Insecta > Lepidoptera > Nymphalidae > Heliconius > Heliconius aoede. The sequence continues at coordinate 1,248,642 of JBAIZZ010000334.1, forward strand.
CGCCGCGCTTTGCCACGTTACCAGAGCAAGAATAGGAAAATATCAAATATTTGACTTCGCCGAGTGGGAATTCAACCCACAACCTATCACGTTTGCAGTCGCACGCTTCAACCACTGAACCAGGAGTCGCACAAACTAAACATATTAAGATAATATAGAACACACAAGAATTAAAGCTGATTGATTCTCAGAACAATATACTGGTTTTATTATTCAGTTGACGCTTTATCTAACAAGGAAATGCCCTGCACCCTAAACAGCATCAAGTAAGATTGATAGACTGTCCAGATAGTAAGTTTATGTAAAATGGACAATGTTTAAAGGAAGTCTCTTTGAGGATAATCAGCTGGCGTAAGCGACGTCGTTTATTTCATATCTTGTTGGGTTCGATGCCTGAATCAAAGTTCACTCTGTATCCCGCACACAGCAGGGCAGGCAGAGGGGACCTAGTGTTAAGACACTCCGTCCACCGTTTCACTCCGCAATGAAAATATAAATGTACATAAATATTTATTTCCTCGAGTGAGGATTGAACCCACAACCGTCGCGTTACAGTCACACCTTGTACCGCTGTACCACAACGGCTTTAACTACAATATTAACTTTTAATAAAGTGGTTGCCATAATAAACATACATTTTTAAATAATATATTTTTTACAACTAAATGTAAAATAAGTTTAGTGTTTACAATGCAAATAGAGTGAACCTAAGTGATTCAAAATATTCAACGCGCACAAATTGCATTTAAAAATATCTTTTCATTTACTCTGCAAAGCGCAGTTTAAATGATAAATTGCGACGACATCTGTGCGTTATTACAGCTGCACGCTCCGCCCGTAACCTGACCGCTCGCGCTGAACCCATGTCTTGCCTTTAACTGCTTATTCTTGTTGCCACTTGAAATTAATTAAAACGACTTAAGATGAACATATTCAAAAATAACCTGCCATTATTTATGGTCAATTAAGCATTAAACTTTATTTAAGAACAATTGCGGTTGCCGAGTCAAAATCATCATTTAGAAAACATATTTCTCTCAAACGCAAGTGAGATTTAAAACATGCGTCGGCTTTAAAAGTTTTTATTGCATCTAGCGCTGCGCATACGCATCGGCTGCTTACAAAATATGTTATGCACCGCGCGCACCGGAAATTCATACGGATTTATACTCACCCACCTCTGCCGCCAAATGAAGACCCAACTAAATGTAATATCCGTTTCCTAAATAGACAAACGTCTATCAGCGTGGCCCGGAATAACTATAGCCGATTAGATGCAGCGGTTGGATTTGGACTTTATTAAATATCTCTATGGTATGTGCTGAGTATACATACATACACAGGATGTCGGATTCGTTACATAAAAATAAAAAATGTTACGGTGTTGCAAATTGAATAACTACGAAAATTCTCACTATAATTTCATGCCTTATCCGACAAGTTCGAAAAACGGTAAATATAAAAGAAAATACATGATATCGATCACGTTTGTTTTTTGTTCAGAGGATGGTTACGGCCGAACCGATGGCCGAACGCCGTCTGTTTTCAGTTCAATGGCCGATGTCTTTGATGTGCCGGCTGAAATATTGCAGTTTTCTTCAAAGGTACGGGCCGTCAGGTGCCTTTTTGATCTACTGTTTTCTACGCATAAATAATTTTGGTCAGAGTCTGTTTACCGTAAAATGTTCTGGGCTTTGTCTACGAACTGGAGCATCCAAGCTTACCTCCATTATGGAAAACATCTGGTGTATTTTTGACCCATTTCAATCAGTAGGTACATACATATTGCGAATTTATAATGAAAATTTTAAAAACAGATGATAAATCATAAAATAAGAACAAAACCATTTAGTTTTGTTTTTAAAGAAAAATAACTTCACAATATAAATATATTAACATAGTAACAAAGAATCTGTTATGGATTCACTTAACATGAACTGTGCGCTGGCGGCGCCGCGAGTGATTCACTATATTAAAATAAATTTTTCCTTCTTTTTCAGTATGTTCACTGTTCTTAATCATTTGCAATTTTATACTTTCTGACATCACAGTAATTAGGGCAGTTGAAAATACGAGACTCATTCATCCGACCCGACAATACATTAGTCCCTATGTATAAATAGCATTACTATTAGTTATTATAAGATAGATAGAGCAGATAGAGCAGATACCTATATTATGTGACCCGAAATCTGAGATCTTAACCTTGAAATAGTACGTAGACATTTGTTGGATCGTAGTTCTTACAAAAAACATATTGTTCTGAGTTAATGGGTTCCCCTTAAGAACGTAAAATAAGGACTAATATTTTTTTTAAAGTTGAAAATTTTCGAGTGATATCATTTTAGTCAAACGATCACTATTTACGCATAAAATATAATAATTGATGATTAAAATAACATACTGTATCCCGCACACAGCAGGGTAGGCAGTGGGAACCTAGTGTTAAGACACTCGCTTTCTGCCGAATTCTGGAAGTATTGCGTGTTGAGTGGCAGAATTCAACGCCGCGCTTTGCCTCGTGACCCCCAATTATTTTTTAATTAAATAAACATTAAATTAAGTGCATACCTACAAATTTATTTTATGGCAACCGTGCGCTAAATACATAGACTTGGAACACTTACACCGTATATTGTATATTCCACGTATTTGACCTAATTAGTTGCAGGTGAATAAATCCAGAACTTTAAACAATCATAATATTATGTTTTTATCAAAACAGGGCGAGTAAAACTAGCATGCCAGTATACTATAGTATGTTGGGAATTCGATTCGTCTAAATCTAATACATGTACAATAACTATTACAATTGAGTAAAAAGAGAAAAATTTTAGTTCGTTAATTATCAATACTTATAATAAAAATATTTATTGTTGATTACCATAAAATAATATTTATTTATTATAGCATGGTAGTCTTATACTATAAAAATATATTTTTTTTGTAAAATTCATAAAATTTGTACAACATACAAAAAAGGAAATAAATCTTTACGTAGGCGATCTTTACTTTAAGTTGAAGAACAAAACAGGCGTCTACATTTATATTCTTACAGCGACCACATTACGGGAGTCGCTTCGATGCATGTAAAGTATACCTACCATGTTTATTCTGCCAGTCCTGCCATCCTGCATCCGTAATAGAGACGAGGCGTAAGGACGCATAGTAGGCGATTATCATCTTTAAAGCGATTACAATATGGACAGTACTAGTTTTTTTTTTTCAAAAAACGTTGCCGACAAACTATCATTTTATGGTGTCCTTTTGACATTAATTTTAAAGAAGCTTTGTTAGATGTATTACATTATCCGAAAACATATTATATTAATTTTATACATAATCTATATATGAATTAGTTTAACGTTAAATAGATTTTTGAAATAATAATTTAATTATAAAACATCTGTTGATACGCATAAAATATTATGATTCATGCTAAAATTTAGAAAGAAATTTATTAAAATTATTCAATATCTATACAAAATAAGCATAATAAATATTTTAAAGATTATAATCAAAGGGACACATGATATATTTTTAGTAACATTTAAATTTTCATTGTTATCAAAAAATGTATCCTGCTATAACAAATAATTCCTACTATGAAAAGCAAATTACACTCACTAGTGTTTCCATCAGCTATAGAGTCCTCAATTTTCTCCATGGTTCACCAAATCGTTTATGTCTTGTTAATTCAAATGTATGACATTGCACTGAATGACAGAATGCACGAGGAGTGGGCAAACCGTAGCCCTGAGAACAGCGACTCGCGAAGTGGCAGTTCGCGAGTCGCGAGTCGCGGCGGGGACCAGCGCGCCGGCGCGGCGGGAGTGCTGCGTGGCGTCAGGCGGCGCGCGCGCACGCAGCTCGCATACTAACAACGTTGAAACGCAAGTCCACCGCGTCAATAATCGCAACACCATCTCTGACGACTATCTTGTCGAACAAATAAGGACCCACACTGAGTCTTAAGTAAATATTTCCGAAACGTTATCGATCGTCAAATACGTTGGTGCAAACACTAGCACGCTCCGATTGTATTCTAAGCGCATCTAACGATAAGCTTAATCACGTTATATAGAGCCGCCTCTTGTAGATGGATAAGAGCGCTTGCATTGTTATGTTTCTTGTGTATTCAATACTTAAGTTATGTTTTAACTGACAAATAAATAATAAATAATTATTATAAGTCTACTATAATGCAAAATTTAAGTATATAGTTTTCCCCTACTTACGCACTGTTAGAACAATTTTATTAAATATGCATCGGCGCGGCGCCATATTTTTCTAGTGATAGGTAGGTGAAGACAATGCATTTCGTTATCATTGGAGGTCGAAGAGCTCGGGTGCAACGGTCTTTACTGATAACAACTTACGTCTCTAACGTATTGTTTACGACCATTTATCACGCTGACTGTTGTCCGTTTCTACGTTCATTATAAGCTATTAATAGAAATTGACAACAAAAGCTTCTTAAGATAAATATTTTGGTAAGCACTAATTTAGAAACGTTATAGATTTTGGAGCTAATAAGGACTTTTTCTTTTTTTTTCTGTATGTTAATATTAACTTACCTTTAAATTGAAAGTTTTTAGGTCGTCGTCGTCTAACAGTTTCTTCATCAGTTTGATTAAACCTAGGTGGCGGCATCTTGGGTACTTCACTCGGCACTGTTGTAACTTCTCCTGCGCCAGCTGATCCAGTGGCTAAATAACCTCCGACTGAATGTCGTCTACGCCCTTGTAATGGAATCGTGTAGAATACTTCTTCATGCTCTTTGGTGCCATCTGATTTTACTACTTTTGAACTAATTTTGCCTTTCCTGTGTAGAAAACAATTCCTCTAAATAACAATGTGTGACTGCATCAATTGTTTTCTTCGCTGATAATGAAACCAGGTCAAGTGAACACTTCGACTAAGCGTAAAGTAGGTAGCACTTTCCTTTTAAATATACTATAAAATTTGTATTTATGTCCTTTATAATTAGTTTTTATTACACTATCTTACGAATTTCTTTCAAGTATAATTTTCAAGCGATCTAGAATGTGACAATAAGATAAATCGTTTACTAGGTTACGAACATTATACAGTTAAGTGTTTCTTACTTAATTCTTGGAGCAGTAAATGTGTTTCTCATGTCACCAGGTGCGCAATCGCCCGGCCTGGGCTGGCCCTTGAGAAAGGCTTCAGCTTGTTCCGGTTCTTTGGCAGAAAGGGATCGAAGTAGAGCTCGAAATTCTTTTCTTCTGGGACTCTCTGGTTCCCTTCTTCGTGGAGAGCTGAGTGGTCGAGCTCCATCAGCCCATGCCCTGGCTGGTGCAGATCGAGAGTACTGTTCTGATGATGTCGACAGAGGAGTTGCGTCGTCGGCAACATCCTTGTCCGTAAACGCGAAGTACGACGGATTGTCTACAACAAAGAACGAAACGATGTGTAAATTATGAAAGCACCGTGTCGCTAAACATTTCATAATGTGAACACAAACAGGATATTTAAATATAGATTCAATAAAACCCCCTAAGATGGTTGTTCACAGATTCCTGCATACCAATATACATGATCAGTATCTCATGTGCATGGAGCGGCGTCGTCTGCTGGCCACCGCCGAGCGACTGTCGCGCGGGAGTGATTCAATAACGACAATGGACTAACGGCTCTCCATTACGTCCAGTGCGGGACCGGGACCGGGCCGTAGACCAACCTAATTTTCTAAGCCGGAAAATATGAATTGAAGACAATCTTCTGTTTGTTCAGATTAGGAGACTGTACATAAACCTAGATTTTGATGACAAGTAACATATGCTATACAAAATCTAGATAAGTGCATTGTTTTTCCTACAGATCATGTGATATATGTATGTACACACTTATTAGTAGTACACAGGAAATAAAAAAAAATTAAAAAAAAAAAAATCTCTTAAACGAGTGATAAAGACACAGATACCCGCCGATGCCCGCATCTGTGCATTTTGATTTTGTTGATGAATTTCATGGTTCGTTTTGAATTGTCCCTCGGGACCTGCATGTGTCTTCTATGTAGTGACAAAAACTACAAGTACTATAGAATGGTAGTATAACTTATAAGCTATTAACGTGCCTAAATTTAATTTACTTAACAGTTGTTAAACGTTACAATAACCGTGAGAGAATCACAGTATGATTTCATTGATTATTTATTTTATTGTAATATATTATTGTATTTTTATGTATTATATGTATGTATATTATTGTTACCTAAGTTGTTAAATACTAACAGTTCATTTTGTACACGTGAAATTTAATTTGTTTTTTCGATAAAAATATGATGAACTGTTAATAATAATATATTATTTAATAAAATTATTAAAAAATATATATTTAAGCGAAATCGTTTAAAATTTGCATTATTACTATAAATAAAAATAAATAATTACAATCATAAATTAAATTATTAATTTGGTAAATATTCAAATTTAAAAGCCCAACATCGACAGACACAACTACAATGATCACATCTGTTAACTGGTGAATCAATCTGAATTCTTGGTAACCCAGTAAATCTTTGCTAAAACAGTGTTTCCAAATAAAAATAGGTATTGGTTCTTTTTAATAATAATAAATAATACGTTTTTAATAATATTTTACCATAACAAATGCTCGAAATAGCTGAAAGCAATATAAATATTGTTTTTAGTTATTTCGGATAATATCAGATAGGATTTCACATATAGCAAGAGATAATATTTTACCACATACATACACAATGTATTTATGATAATTAAATCCGTAGAATTGTAAACAAATTTAAATAAGGAAATTAATAAATTTAAAAAATCAAATTCCTTGGTACATAAATTGATAATATTTTGGTCTCAAGTGGTTGCCGTTTTACGAATAAGTATATATGCTCTACATATTGTAGAGCAGCGTGTAGAGAAGTATGTAGAGTCTGTAATATAAAACTTGTAACGCATATATGATTACTATAAATGATTGAATCTTTTAGATAATGTTGATCTGCTGATGTCTAAAACAAGACATTAAAAATGGTTACAATATATTTTTACATGTTGGATAATTAATTGTAAGTATTATTTTGAACAAGCTATGCTTAAGCTCGACTAATTCAAATCCACTTACTGGTAGCTCGTAGGCAATAGTCAAATTGGGGTCCCATGATCTCAGAATCAGCAACGTAACACGCAACTAAACACGACACATCCCGTCGACGGCACGCCGGGCTCTGAGCCCGCGCCACCGCCTGACTCGGGCCGGGAACGGCGCCCGCGCAGGTGCCGCACCACACGTGCTAGCTTTCACAAGGAAGGGAAGCTTTCTTAGCACGCGCGAACAGGAAACGTCTCTACCAGAACAAAAATCACGTACGCTTATGAAGGGGAGCCTGCGACCAGATTTAATTTGAGTACTCATATGTGTCCATTTTGGTAACACACGCCAGCGTCTGTTTGTAAATAAACGCAGTACATTGTTGATATTGATGGCCATTCATATTTAGAGTCGGTTCCGTTAGCCTATTAGGAAACATGTTGCAGTCAATAACTACCTATATATATATATACCTAATAAATTTATTTAGGAGAATTTCACAATAAAAAAAACATATATTAGAAATGTAACTAAGCAAATGTATTTTAAGATGATTTTAAATATTTTTTCGTCGTATTCTATGTATTAAAATTATATGTCAAAAATCAAACGAGCAAACTGACTTTCAAATTCTGAGTGTTCTTCCTATACTGAGAAGTAAGAACTGAGTCCGAGAGTGATATCTTATAACCACACGCATCTGTTCTGTATCGCGCGCGAAATATAAATATCATGCATTCCTAAATATATTAATAACTCAGTTACATTACAATATTATAATGCCAACTCCATACTTTAATTATTATTTGGAAATTTGTATGGTCTGGTCATAATATATTGTAAATATAAGTAGGTAAGCTTTCGTTTAAGTATTTTGTCTGGCTTGGTCGTCTCGTAGCGAGAGTTTTTCAAAATTGTTTCAATTTCAAAAATTGTAGGTCAACGGGAAGTACAACTAATAAACGTTGACGAATTTGGATTTGCGGGCTATGCACTCAGTTTGAATGAAATTAACTACAAACATTGTAATAGATTTATATATACATATATACGTCTACGTTAATTTAAATATATAAATACGCTTCACGGGTCCTTTAGTAGATACTATCTAATAATAACTATAAAAATCATAAAATACTATTATTATATGACAATTGTATCTTACTAAAATAAAACTAAAATATTATTCTCATATAAATTGTATTTCATTATACTCGTAAATTAAAAATATAAAAGACGCTTTTAGAATAAGTCACTTTGTTGGTGGAAGTAAAAAAATATACCAGATGTCGGCCTGACAGTGCTTACTTGCATCTGCTGTAGAATGTAAAACAAAGGTTTCTCTTGTACCTACTAAAAATTAACAACACTGTCTAGGGAAGTTAGTTTTTCAAAGTAATTAATTATTGAGTGGAGAACTTTTCTTTTACAATAAAAAAAATACAATAAGTTTATTATAAAGTAATATAATTATGAAAATAAACACGTGACAAATTCCAACAGTCATACATTTTCAGTTCAGAAAGTATGTATTCAGTTCCACAAGGTATTTGCGGAATAGCGTGTGTATGTATATATGCCAGAATAGCCCAGTTCAGCCGTATAATACTTTAAATTTGACTATACATTTTAATTTTTAGCGACTCTATCGACATTAACAGGAAAACCAAGATATATCCTAATTTGGTTTTCAAATCCCATTTACCTTTTCATGTTGTTAAGTCGCTGAAAGCTTATAAATTTTATTTCAGCTTCACTCTGTATCTCGCATGCATCAGGGTAGGCAAAGGGAGCCCAAACAACATTGTGTCAACAGACACTCCACTCACCACTTTACGAAAAATTCTGAAGGCACTGCGTGTTCAGTGGCGGAACTCCATACCGCGCTCCGCCTCAGCATCAGAGCGAAGAAAAGAGAATATTAAACATTTCATTTCCGCGAGCAGGAATCGAACTCACAACCTGCCGCGCTTACACTCACACACTTGAGCCCTGCGCGACGACCGTCTTTAATAATAATAAAAATATGAGGATGTTAAATTTATATTTATATAGACGACAGTCATAGCACAGAGGCCCAGAGGGTGACTGTAAAACTGACTGGTTGTGGGTTCGATCCCTACTCGAGAAGATGAAATATTTATTCAAATTTATATTTCATTTCTTTGCTCTGGAGTTGAGGTAAAACCGCGGCGTTGAGTTCCGCCATTCAACACGCACTGCTTCCAGAATATGGTGGAAAGTGGGGAACGGAGTGTCTTAACATTAGATTTCCTCTGGGTACCTTGCTGTGTGCGTAATACAGTGTTAAACTGATTTTATTTTTTGATTCTATTTAATTTATCTATATCTGTATACTGTGAACTACGTAGTACTTATTAAAATCACAGAGACCATACTTAGCTATACTATTACTAGCATTTATATGTATGTATAGAAATGATGACATATAAAAACCGACTTGGAATAACGAATAAGGGTCAATAGACAAAGATGGGCTTTATCGTATGGCGACGGCGAGCCACGGCTTAGATACAATTGGATGCTTCCGCTTGTCTCAAATTAATTCATACACATACATACATACATATATACATACATAGACTACTAGGTGTATTGTATACGCTCAGCACGTCGGTTAATCTCTATATTCTATAATTTAGCATATATTTAATGTATGATAAAGATTATATTTTTATTACAAGTATTTAAATATATAGAAATCGCTATTTCAGCGATAAGTTCGCCTATTGTACGTATTCTTTTATTTCTTTTTTGTGGTGTACAATAAAAAGTTTATTATTATTATTATAACAATTTTATTTTCTGCACGTTTTTACGCTATGTTAAGAAATTAAGACAATTTTAGGCTTTTGATAATCTTTGTTTGTTTTGTTTTTGTTTACATATCAATAATACAAGCTATTTTTATTTCACTCAAAAGATTCTGTATTAATTAATGTACGAGTAGGTACTTAACTTAGTAAATATATCTTAAGCGTGTATCGTATTTAAAGCTCTTCATGTAGTACACAGTTCACTGACTTATTTGAACTGCTCTACTTCAAACTTATATAACAGATCTGATGTATCGATTACATATGAATAGTATGTATAATATTTGTATTAGATCCTAATGATTCTGCGAGTAAAAAGTTTAAAAAGACGAAACAAGGTAAAAAACTAAAGATAACACATTGACAAAAGCCTAATAACACCATAAATTTATCTGTTTATATATAAATGGGCGCAGAAATATGAGGCAGGGTAGCTGGTGCACACGCCAGAACTGTTAGTAGCAAGAAACATATAGCATTTTTTCTAAAAATAAAATACAAACGTATTTGGCCAGGCCCACCTTGTAAAATGTCTCTAATAATACATACATATTTTGAAGTTGGTTCTACAAACAAAGATAGAGAAAATTAATCAAACTTTGGCCTTAAATTTATACGTTCTGATTGCAGAATTCAGTCTACGTAAAGACCTACATAAGTATAACTTAATTTAAATTTTATATTTATGACGATTATTCAATAATAAATATATTGAATTTTGTTGCTGTTGACTCTAATTGTATTTCTTTTTACTTGTTTCCTTTGTTTGTTTGCTTTATTTGAATTATTTCAAACTATCTATCCCAGGACCTAAGAAAAAAAATCTTATGCCATTAAATAAATATCTCATTTCCTCGAGTGGGGATTGAACCCGCAACCAGTCACGTTTACAATCACGCAATTGTGCCTCTGTACCACGACAAGCCTCAAAATGACAGAAACAGTAATTTTGCTTTGAAAATAATTAAGATACATCATATTGTTTTTAGTGACCAAAATGGAAACGTACCTAGTAGGTTATCCTTCGTCGACAATAAGCTATTTGACAGAAAAATAATTTTAATATTTTTTTTATTTATTTATACTTTATTGCACACAGATAATAAAAAATAAAAATAACAATAGCACAGAAAAGAAATAAGTAAAGACATATATGTAAAGCAGCCTTATTGCTATAAGCAATCTCTTGATGAAAACAAAGGACTTAAAATATAAAAAGAGGAAAGGACTTTAAATATAACGTCTTATATTAACGTAATATACTTGTCTTATATTAACGTTATAACGTATAACGTCTTTCTTAAATCTTACATATTAATATAAATATTTGTAAGTACATTTCTATATAAGTAAGATTGTTATTATATTATAACCAAATTATACAATAAATGTACATAAATTTTAACCTATATATTGTTTTGATTGTACATCAGCTATATTATTAGCTATATAATCTATATTACTTCATCCAAATTAGTTCAGTAGGTTTTGCGTGAAAGTGCAACAAACAACTCGCAAACTTTCACATTTATAATATTTGTGGGCTGTTTAATATTTAGTCTATTTATTCTCTAAATTCAACATAACTGTTTATAAAGAACAACGTATAATCAGGTCAGGCAGCAACAGGTGTCCAACTGTCCTATATGCGAGCTCTATTCACCGACGAGCGCCACGGGTGAATAAGCGCGGTGTCGAATAAATAACGCTATTTTCTTTTAATCTTTTAATTTTAAATTTTAATTGCAGTTTCTAAATAAATATTATATATTTTCCACACTGAGATTTTTGAATTATCATATTATACACGTATAGTACGTACCTACCTATCAAAATTGTATGCCTCGAATATTATATAGTAATTTGTAGACATATCACGTGGATCTAACTAAATAGCTATTAAATTGAAGGACAATTTATATTTTTTCTATTTTGTTTTCAGCTTCACACTGTATCTCACAAGCAACAGGGAGCTGAGGATCCCTATTTTCCGTTGACTTCAGGATGCATTGCGTGTTGAGTGGTGGAACTCAACGCCGCGCTTTGTCTCGACACAAGAGCGCAGAAATTGAACTATAAATTTGAATAAATATTTAAATTCATCGTACGTCATTAATTTTACTGTAACTAAGCTTATTTTGTATGTAGTAGCAATTAATATTTAGTAACTTGTTAGCTCACTATATATGGACGACATTGAAACGGAGGTACTGTTACTTGTACATAGAGCCGAACGAGTACGCGCACCCGATTTGTTTAAACAATCATTCAATTAACACTACATTGTTACTATACGTACTATACGTGCTTGCGCCTGTATTGTACTATATTTAAATGTAATTTTACTTAAAGCTGGGAAATGCAGGAAGCACAACGATAATAGAAATAAGAATACTTAAATTTAAATTGTTCCTTCATTATAAATTTTATATTATTTTCATTTATTTAATAAATATTATTTTCATTTCTTCGTCTCTAGTGTCGAGGCAAAAAAATGTAAAACCTACACCGAAAAAAAATCCTTTCATCGTAATATGCATAGTTATATAAAAACAATTGCAAAATAATTAAATCAAAATAAGTAATAAGTTAAGTAGAACTTAAGTTAGCAGGTTTGTTTTATAATAAATTCCAAAGCAATGTTCTAAATCATGAAGTTAAGGTACATCCTACAGTCAAATTGTATGCTTACTAACACAAATATTTATTATAAAGTACCTACATTTTTTAAAAGCTCGGATAAAGTCGTATAACGTATTTGCAAATAAATTGTATTATAATATATCAAATCGTTTACCCCCGAGGAATCAGCCCAAAAGAAAAGAAAAATAAAACCTATACTAGGAAAGTATGCAAATATTCACAGTAATGCTATGTTGAATGATAAATTATTTCTGATAAATAACCTATAATCTACTTGCAATTCTCTTTTCTTGCAAATAAATTACATAAAATAAGATAAAATAGGAATTTTGTCTATATATGGAACAATGCAAATAATGCAATTTTTTTACAATAGTGCAGATATATCTACTATCGGTTTATTTTATATTTAAATACGTCTATTACAATGTTTTTATTATATTCATATATAAAATAATATCAATAAAGAGCAGTAAAATAATTATCTGCGACGCATACTAATAATAAATATTACTAAAATAAACACTGGTGTGTTCACATACATATTAAATCTATCTCGACGAAAAAAAATTAAAGGTTGAACAAACTTTTGGCGGAGACACGGGGCGAATAGAAAATATGGGAACGAGGCTCGAGCATTGTCGTTAAGCATTCATATGCCACTCCACTCACCCATTGCCGGGACATCCGCCGCTACTTCCGTTGCCAAAGATGGTCGATCTTCAAACGACTAGTGCGTTGACAGGCCTGTTGATGTCCCCGATATACGATCATAACAGAAACGCAGTTAGTTTGAACATATCATATGTAAAAAGCACTATCATATTGAAGATATTTTATGAAGGATTAACAATAAACGCGATTATTTGTCCAAGCGGAGCGCACATCGAGCGCACCCGGTGTGGCCGCTGAGCTCGGTAGACTTGCGCTTAGAATGTCTTCGGTGGCTATTTTTGATGCAAAAACGCGTCGGGAGCTGTTTTGAAACGCCAATGTCTAGAGCATGCACGGAATATGCAATAACGTCAGCCTTGGTCTTTATATGTGATAGGTTTCCCTGTATTGTCTTTTTATATAAAAAAAATTAATGCAATAATTCTTTGTTATTATTTATAAATATCAACACTTTTATCATTGTCAACATTGTTACGACGTTATGCTGAGACTCTATCTCAGTCTAAATTCGTTGTTGTTTATATGAAAACGTAGCCAATACATTTATGAATTATTCAAATAAGAATAACAAGTAGGTAGTTCAATTTATACCAGTGACCATCTCTACTGTTTTAGTATAGGTAAATAAAAATAGAAACGTTATTAAACATGTCATTGAAGAAATTACTACGGAATATTAAGTAATTGAACTATTGTATAATATTAAATATGCACTATTTGACTGTAGTTCTAGATCTTGTAGAACTCGTAATCATAACCACATTGTGTAAAGCCGTTGATGACCTCCTGCAGTTGATCCCGTTGTTGGACAAATTCTAGGTGTTGTTGATGTAGCTCCACAAGCTCCTTCTTCAGCTTGGAATTAGAATCAACAGCCCTCTGCACCTCAACTTCACTTTCCGTTTTTGGAGTTGTTGTTGACATTGTGGGTTGGCTGATTCAAGTTTCTGGAGAGCCATGCTTAACCGTTGAAGCTCTTGATATTGCGATTTGAGTCCACTGATTATCAGTTTGGACTTTGGCCTTTATCCAATTTACAATATTTACACACACTAGTCCAAGGTAAACAGCAATTCTTTTTTTCCAATAATTGCTATATACTTTGACAGGATAAGTTAGTCAAGTCAAGACTCAAAACTAAAAGGTAATTTTGATTTTTACTTTGACACGTCTTTCGTTTAATGTTATTTCAGATGAAATATTAATTTTTGACATGACCGCTCCCACAGCATACTTCACACGATATAATTTTTTTTATCATTTGTAATTATTAAAACAAAGAGATTACTCTTATATTAAATTTTTGGGATATTTAATTAGTGCTGGTACTATAATTAGAGCTACAAGTTGATATTTACTTATTTAATACAATAATGTACACAGAGCTAATCTATTTTACTTTCCACTACTACCCACCAATCACACCATACACTTAAAGTTATGCCTAAATCATTAATCATTTCATATTATTGGCGCAGGGGCACAATGAATGAATCATTATTTATTAATAAAATTTAATTTTTTTCGCTCTATCACCAAGGCAAAGGCCCGGCGTTGAGTTCCGCCATTCCACACGCAATACCCCGAAAAGCGTGAAGCTGAATAAATAATAAGAGAATAAGAAATGAAATTTTGTGTTACTGAATCTTCTTATTAAGTCAATTAATATTGTGATCAATGTGTGGACAGTAAAGAAAAATAATATATATTATTATATATACAATATAAATAAAAAATAATGAGAATGTGACTAATGATTCAGAGTTCCATATCATTCGTAATTGTGATTTTTTTTTTTCTCCCACTATTCCGCTAGAGATAAGGCGTGAAGCGTGAAGGTAAGTTAATTGAATAAATTAATCAGGTATATTAGTGTATTTTCATTAATTTACTTAATATTTGATCTATATTGCAAGTATAGTTAACTTTATTCAAAGTTGCTCGGATAAAATGATGCTATTGATCTAAAAACACGAAGCTGCGCAGTAAAAGCTTCATTCATCAACATTTGTATATATAAAAAAGAATGTTCTTTACCTAAGACTGGCAACAATAGTAATGAGTAATACATTGCTTTATTATCAGTAATATTCCTATATAATTTTTAAATTCAGCCCGCAATGTAATATACTCTAGCGTCAATGTCACTTGACATTGGTTCTTAGCCAGTGTGAGGTCATTGTAAGCACGAGTGAAAGTGTCAGTACGCTTTACATACAATGTGCTAGAGTGAGACAAAAAGTGAAGTAGTCTAAGGTACAACAAAAATCTTTGTACAGCAATATAGTCCTTATTAAATTATAATAATAACGTATATAAAAGCTTAAATGATACTTGTACAATGAATGGCAGAACTGTACCTTCACACAGGTTAATTTACGCGACCACCACTACACTTACAAATCACCTACACATATACAATATATATACAGTATACACTGTGTGACTGTATGACCGTAGTCGTACACGTATACATTGACAGATTTAAGGTTTTCCCGATCTCCAGTACATATTGGGGTTTTGTTAGGGAGGGTCGTGAAAATGACCGGGGTGGATGAAATACTGAACTATCAGAGGGACCCTGAGGACGACTTCTATGGGTTGCTGGGATGTGATGGAAATTCCACAGTGAGTGTTAATTACTTTTGAAATTAATAACAATAGAAAAAAAATATTGATTTGGATATTACGTTTGACCGTAATTCGAGGCCCCGAGTTGACCTACATCCTGAATGTTATTGACGAAAAAATCCTGCGCGATTCGAATGATCTTAATGATTAGCTGTGACATACATTTTAAGTTTTAATTAAGTCGTGCCGCAGGTCACAGGCGAGTGACTGTAAGTGCGTCAGGTTGGAGGTTCGATTCCCATTCGATGAAATGAAATATTTAATATTTTAATTTCTTTGCTTTGATTTTGGAAAAACTTGGCGTTGAGTTCCGACACTCAACAAGCAATGCCTTCAGAAATTGGCGGTAAGTGAGGAGCAGAGCATCTTAACACTAGGCCCTCTTTACCTATCCTGCTACTTATAAAGTAAAAAATATGTTATGCATTGTAGGTGGAGCAAATAAATGCCGAATATAAAGTATTAGCCTTGCAGTACCACCCTGATAAGAATGATGGAGACAAAGATGCTGAAGCAAAGTTTCAGAAACTAAAGGTAAAATGGTTTTATATCTTTTTGATATATATATATATATATATATATATTACCACCAGCTGAGCTACGTTCTGTACATAATCAAACTTGACATTATAGAATCTAGTACCACTTTCAAATTATATTAGACGATAGAAAATATAGGGAAATTAAACTGTTATATCTCTAACTCTAAACCTATAATTTTTTAGGAAAACCTGTTTGAATCATATAATTTATTAAAAGATTTTGCTTCTTTTAAACATTTTTTTAGGAGGCAAAAGAAACTCTGTGTGATCCATCTAAAAGAGCACTATATGACAAGTGGAGACAGAGTGGAATTTCCATGGGATATAAACAGTGGCTGGGCATGAAGGATCACATTCAGCAGTCTATGCATTGGTCCAAACCAAACACTAAGGACCGTATGTTGGAAGAATCTGGTCGTTCCTCTGGACCATCCAGCTTGGGCCCGACTAATGCCGCAGCTCGGCGAGCTTCAGAGGGTGGAGCGGCTCTATGGGGTCGCTGGGGTGGTGGCAACCAGGAGCCCCCATCTGAAGTCCTCTCAAAATTCCGGAACTATGAAATCTAATTTCATATCATAATTTACTTATTTTAAAATGTACAAGAGATTGATGTGCCCCAATCTCTTAATTTATTTTGCAATGTTTAGATTTTAGTTGTAAGCCGGGCTGTTTAATTTCTTACCATTTTATTTGTTAATTATTAATATAAAGTTTATTATAAAGCCTAAAACGGGCACAATATTCATCAAGTCAGCTCTCTCGAATGTCACTCGTTTTCTAATTGTTCAATGTTTGAATGTATCAAGTTTATTGATGTTTTGCTGTACTTTGATGTTTAGAGACCCCCCCCCCCCCCTAGTTAGATTCTAGTGTCAAACACTTGTTTAGTCTAGCTCTTAGCTGTAAGCTGCGCACATTCCTGAAACACAATGAGTCTGATTATTACATTTCTGCTGTAGTACAATATGTAAGTTTTATGAGAATCTCTATTATATTTTGAAGAGTTATATTTTAGATCCTATTTAGGACTATTTTATCTTACTCTAAGTATTACACTACCCACTGTTTGGAACGATGAGAATGTGTTGAACCAGTTGTGACTTGTTACAGGGTATTGATTGAGAGATTGGCAGAATTTTAGTTTTAGATGATGGCGACTATGAATGGTCAACTCTGAACAACGCATTCAGTTAACGATTTATAGTCACAGTTGACCTTAACAAAATTACTATTGATATTATATTATTATATATATGTTTTTATATTTTTATCTTCTGCATAATATTGCATAGCGTTGTTCCCCAGGTTGTTAGAAATAAGTATAGATTAATGTGCTAATCTAAATTAAATGTTTTATCAGTATTTACTGTTTATTGAATATTTCTTAAATTATTAAATTACAAATGTTATTTATATTGATAGATGTTGTAGATTTCAAAATCAAATACTAAATGTCTATATAATAGATTCTTTGAATAATTTAAACAATATATTATTTTTGATGTAACTATAAATGGAACAATAAACTTTATGAAAATGCAATATTCTTTCATTTCAAATTATCATGTTTGATGTTGATTCCGATGAATAGTAGAAGACTCCGATGAATCTAAATAAACTCAAAAATACCAAGCCAAGGTTAACTTTACTCATATAAAAAATTGCTTAACAATATTGTAAATTTACTTGTACTGTAATAAACTATGAGATTACTCAAATTATCTCGTTATTTTTTAACATTATACCATGAGGCGCAGCGGCACAAGGGTGTGACTGTAACACTGTTTGATCCCTACTCGAGGAAGTGAAATATTTATTTACATTTATATTTTTATTTCTTCGCTCTGGTGTCGAGGCAAAGTGGAGAACGGTATTTATTACACGAGTAAGTATGAAGCGGAATGTCTTTCTTATTATACAAATTATTGTGCTATTTTCATATATATGTATCCTGAGTTGTTTTGTCAATATACGGCGTCAGGTCAAAACAATGAAAAACAATAAAGATGTAACAGTTTGCCGTTCAATTGTTTAAAAATTCCACAGATTTTTCCTCGGACAATGAAATATGTAAGCTTTAGCCAGAGCTATTGCCATACTTCTTATGAACTACGTACGCAGGCTTCCACTTCATTTAATATATAGGTACTTTACATTACTTGTGTGTATTTTTGTTTATTTATTACTAAGATCCATATGGAACACTCATCACGTGCGGGCCGAAATTTATTTTATCACAGAAAAAAGTATTTGAATCATTACGAGTCATCGGGTTACGACTTTCAGTTTTTTTAAACTAGATGACTCATTATTTTACTTAGTCGGTAGTGACCAAACATTAAACATTTATTATACCACATTAATGGCCGTTGTAGCACAGCGACTCGAGTAGATTTCGATCCCAGTCGGGATATGAAATATTTCATATTTTCACATCCTCGTTCTGGTATGTAAAAGTTCTGCTATTCAACATGCAATGTCTTAATGGGAAACGGAGTGTCTTAACACTGGTTCCCTCTGCGGCCGGGATGCAGCGTGAAGCTAATGCAATATACATACAAATTGTCATTTATATGATAGAGATCTATTTAGTTCTAAATTATTTAATCTTATTTATAATAAACAAAAACATATATGATGCTAAAAAAGACATGGCAATGTAAATATGCAACTTGTTTTGTCTACAAAATTTTTTACATTTATTTTTATATTGTACATATTATACCTAGGTATCCGGGATGGATCAAACAAAAGCCATTTTACTGATCGTAGAGCCATGAAATCTAAACTTATTTTTAAAAATACAGGACGAATACGAGTGCAATTATATCATAACTACAATCTCCAAGCTCAACCAATTCGCTGACAACATAAATCGAGAGTCACAAAATTAACGATGACAATATTTACATAATTTTCCAAATTTTACAAATTCGCTTAACTACAAGTAGTATATAAGTTGAATGAATATATAATTTCATTATAACGGGGTGCAGGCGACAACTGAGAATTCCTATCACTGGATGTTTACACTGGAGCTCCGGTTGCGTCGTTAGACGGCGACGGACAGTACCACCAGTTAGTTGCCACCTCTTGTCAGCTATTGAACGTGATTATTAAATGTCTTAATATTCATTGAAAATTTAAAAATATAAAAATGTCTTAAATTAATACAATAATACAATATTATGTCAGATTATTTAAATTACCAATAATTAAAGTAAGGCATTTTATAATCGCTGCAATAATTAATTTACTTTTTAATTCATGTTGGAAAAAGTGTACCGAACTGTATATTTTGTTGTTCTAAAGACGGATTTTAAATTTTAATTTTTATAGGTAAGCCTTTTTTTTCGTATAATATTGCGATAAGGTAGTTTTTCATGTACCATGGTAGTATTTTACAGTACCTCAAGCTACATCTATATCTCAAGCGTAGTTACTATTAAAATGTAATTATATGTAAAAAAGATTTTTTTTATTTTACAAAGAAAATATTATAAAAAAAATTCCAGATTTTTTTTATATTGTGTTCTATCTATATTGGTATATTCTCCTCACTATCAATTTCTTTTTTGTATCTCAAATTTCTATTTAGTAATAAATAAAATTTGTTGAATATCTATGTTGTTGCTCTCGTTTAATAAGATCCATCAATTAATATTTTAACTATTCATACGTTGCAATTACCAAAGTAAGGATTGATTGAGGTTTAAGAGTAATTTATAGAGAACGTATAAACTTAAGAAAACTGATAAAAAATCCTTTTTTTTCTAATAATTGATTGTAAGAAGAGACTTTCCATAAACATGTAACATATATTTGCAATACGAGGACCTTTCAAACAAAGAGTCATTTTTCTTTAGGAATGAAGAATTGTAACACATTGTTACGTAAGAAAATATAAAAAAAATCTTATTTACATGCTTTAGACTAAAGACAAAGTAATATATTGAATACAGATTAGTCACCAAGGATATAAAGATTTAACGTTTTTTTTTTTGTATGATATTAAAAGGGATTAAATTTGTAAAAAAATTTAATTTTATAGACTAAAAATATAATATATTTTTACGCTTCGTATATCTTTGTTGATTGATTGGATACAATTAATACTTTTTAGGTTCAAAATTAAGAAGAAATAGCAGAGAAATTGGACAGGATAATAAGAATGTTCCACAGCAAACACAGTAGTGTACAATGCTAAGTTGACATATGCATGTACTTACTTTGTTTGTTCTGGAATCTTCTTCAAGCTACAACTGTGTGGGAAATGGTACAGAATTTTACTGCAAGAAATATTTAGGGCAATGTATGAACAACAGGAATGTTATGTACAGTATATTATAAAATTCTATATGTAACGTTTTTGTTGTCTTAAATTGCTCTCCAACCATCGTAACGTATTAAATATATTGCAAGTAAAACAATAAAAAAAAACAATATTCATAATATTAATGTTTATTAATATATCGAATTATTCGCAATATAGAGAATAAAAATAAAATCATTTCAACGTAAGTTATTTTAAGATTTTATATAAATTTACTATGTCATGGAAAAAAATAATTAATATTACGGCAAAGAAGATAATTATTAAAATATAAAAATGCAATGATGGCTATTAATAAATGAATATAGTATATTTAATATATACAATAAAAATAATAATCCACTGGTCCCTCGAAATAGGGCAATTCCCTATAACAGCCGCAATCATAGAACTAAAAACACATTAAAATTAATTACTTATAAAAAATATATATCATAAATATCATTTAATATTATAAGTTTTGTAAAACAAAGTTAATTATTCTGTAAAATCCAGATTATTAAAACTAAAAAATATTTTCTTGACTGGCAACTGTATGGCAAGCTTTCTTTATTGAATGATACTATTATTAGAAACGTCGTGAGGTAAAAAAGCAAATAATTTACATATTATACATAGATTTCAAAATTTGTATAATTGACTAATATATGTCAGGAACTTATTGGACTAATTTGTTAAGTCATTGACATTTTTATACAATATCTTATGATACACTTTCTTTAATCTTATTGTATTTATTCTAGTTCATTTATTTTGTATTTGTGAACAAAAAAAATGTGAACATATTATTTAAGATTTTATAAAGCATGACATTTGTGCAAAAAGATTTGTATAGTGTTTTATGGCATACATGGCAACATAGTTAACAACTCAGCATATAAAGTTTTATAATAAATGAAATATATTATACAAACTAATTTTGTAATGGCTAAATCAGTTCTTTTTCCCAAAATCTATCGGTATATCTTCGACACCGGCTTGGGTAGCGGCCGAATCATGCTCTCTGCTTGGTATTCTAAGTCACAGGGCTTTATCAGCTCTTGACCACCCTGATGGATCCACTTGTTGCTTACTGGAATATTAAAATAAAAAAAGGTATAGATACCGTCGTGTAATAGCGGTACAGACTCTCGCAAGTAGCAACCTCAAATTTCGGTACTCAACACGCAATACCTCAAATATTAGGCGGAAAGTGAGGAACGGAGTGTTTTACACTAGATTTTCTTTGCCTTATACTGCCATATTAAAGTTTTCACCGTGTTTTTGTGCAAAAAAGAATATTATTCATGTGCCCATCGCAATCACAATGCTTCTATCGTGACGCAGCAGGACTCCAGTGATAATGATTGTGGGTTCGTTTCCACTTAGGGAGAACGAGTATATTTTTATTATTTCTCCGCTCTGGTTGACAATGTGAGAAGGTGAAACTCGCCACTCAACGCAATTGTTTGTATTTTTAATGTGTTAAATATAAAGTGTTATTCTACGCTAAGAATAAAAAAATGTAAAAAGTATTTAAAAAGTTATACGTAGCAGGACTCGAACTCGCGTCTCTGAGAAACTGTCAAGGTGCTCTAAATTCTACATAGCCACTATATCAAGCCACGTACCCCACTTGGAGCCGCGCAGCACGGGGCAGGCGGCGTGGCGCGTGGCCAGGTCGCCCTCGCCCGACGCGTGCAGGTTGAGCCAAAAGGCGGCCGCGCGCCGTACCGGAAACACGCTCAAGCCCAGCTCCGTGAACACTGTGGCGCCGCCCTGCGCCACCTCCGACATCTGAGGGAAACTCTATACTTTATGACGGGTGAGCCATTTTACTTACAACTAAATTTGCTCCGAAAATGAAGAAAATAACATTTACACGAACATATCTGTTCAAAGCTTCCTTTCGTTCAGTCCAGCACAGTGGAAATGTCTCTAGATACGGTAATGTCTATAGCTTACACAAAATCGTTTTAGTTCACATAATAATAAAATATAAATTTTTAGATATAAATGTTTGTTGAATGGGAACGGCAGACATCATTATTTATTGACGTCGTCCTACAGTTTTATAAACGAAGTCATCTGAAGGACTCGACTTTTGCCTATGAAAGGCATACCAATATCAGCTTACAAGATCAACTGACGTCACAGCAGAGCAACATGAGAGATACAAGTTACTAAGAAAAGAAACAAAAGCACATTGAACGTAATTCTGCGTTTGAAATAGAGAAGTGTTGACTTTTTAGTTTCGTTCCACAGCTTGATCAGAAGAT
This sequence comes from Heliconius aoede, assembly GCA_037355905.1. Taxonomy (NCBI): domain Eukaryota; kingdom Metazoa; phylum Arthropoda; class Insecta; order Lepidoptera; family Nymphalidae; genus Heliconius; species Heliconius aoede. The sequence goes on from JBAIZZ010000334.1 coordinate 1,271,650, forward strand.
ATATGACGATAGTGATATTGAGATGTTTTTTTATGATGAATGTTTCTTTTTCTTATAATTACACATTATTGCTACCTTCTCTATGAGAAAATAATCATGCTTTGATCAGATGACTATTTTTTTATTTTAGCACATTTGCTTGAAAATTAGCACAAGTTCTTTAAAATTAAACATGTCTATAAACAGGATGATATATTTTTTTACATATGAATAGTTTTTATAAATATTGAGATATTTTATAATTATTTATTTATTTGAGGCCGTCGTGGCGCAGGGGCACAACAGTGTGACTGTAACGTCACGATTGTGTATTCTATCCCCACTCGGGGGAATAAATTATTTTTAATTAATATTTTTATATCTTAATAGCTCTGGCTCCAAGGCGGCGTTGAGTCCGCCGCTCGACACGCAATGCCCTTACAAATTCGACGGAAAGCGGAGAACGCATTGCAATTAACACTCCTACCTACCCCGCCAAGTGCCGAATACATTGTGAAGTTGAAGATGTTTTATTATTATAATCTTAATTACCATTTGATATATTTTTGAATATATGTCAAAATGGGAATAAAAATCCTTATATTTTTTTAGTAGACCCCACCCGTGATGGATCGTGAATAGAATTAACTTGTACTAAGCGTGCACTTAAAAGGTTGAAATTGAGGTGAGACAGTTTTCAAAAATAATTATAATACTCCATTATCGGTCCCTCCAACGACCAATCTTACAGTGGTTAGTGTAGACAGCAGAAGACATGGACATCGCATCAACTACACTGAGTTATTATTTATAGTTAATAATATATAAAGATATATTTTTTGTGAATATAATATTCCATACTATACTCCTTACCTTTATATACCTTATTATTATTTGGTTTTCTTCATAATTAATCTTAAGTTATTAATTATATTATATTATGTAACAAAAAAAGACAATTCACCATTATTTAAAGTTTCTTTATTGAAAATTTTACTTTTTTATATTTAGTTTTATTCAATCTCTGACTATAAAAACTATATATATTACATATATGTTCATAAATAATGAGTGAGATTTATGTATTGTGACTTTCCCTGTGATTTATAATCCTTATAATTTGGTCAATACTTACATAAAACAAAACCGTAGCTATTCTGTTGCCATTGAACTTCTCAAACGCGTTCTCTTGCTTCTGTAATATCATTTTTTAAAAATTAGATTTTTATATTTTAAAAAATATTTGGCCTTTTTTAAAAAATTTGGCTGTTATAATAAATGTATAAAAACCACACATACTTGTATATTTAGTTGAATTGTCAAGAAATAACATGCTTACTCTAGCAAAATCAAAGTGGGGTTCATAGTGTCCGCCGATGCCGTAGTTGACGACCTGCAACTCTTCAGCGGAAGCCATGCTGAGGCCAGTGAAGTGCGCGACGCGGGCGGAGACGCGCGCCACCACCGACGACTCCTCGTCCCTCAGCCACGCCGACTTGCTGATGCGGTAGTGCGCCGGCACCAGCTCCCCGGTCTTCGGGTCATGGACTGTTGCTCTTTTGAACTGAATAAATTATGGTTGTAGTTAATTAAAAAAAGTTAAATAAAAGTTGTATTTTCTAAAGCCGGAAAAGCCTAACTTTTTTTTTGTTATAGTGGTGAGATAGGGGAAGGGTGGCAGGTGTGCGGTGTGAGGTGATGTCTTTTCTCAAAATTTTTTTGTCGATATCGATATTCAAAACAATTTTTATTGACACTAATTGCATTGGTAGCTATTACTTACAACTTTCTACAAAACATCCGACACGTATTTTTTCCACTATATCGGATTTATGATCACGAAATAATTTGCCCGTACGTAAGAAGTCGTGACTAGAGGCACTTCTTTATTTTATTACAACACAAAAAATACCATAAAAAAGTGATGCTTGAAACAAATACTTCGGAATTCAAGTGCAAAATTTTTAAATTTACCAATAGTTTGTTCTAAGGCAACATAAGTTTTTTGAGCAAATCCATTTCACATTATTTGCACAATAGAGCTATTCTTAATTGTAGATTACGTAAATCAAATGAGCTTTATTAGAAATATAAAATTTTACAAATATATATTATTAAGTTCATCTTTTGTTATTAAAGTATTGTGGTAAATTATATGAAAAAAGGGGTCTAAATACTAGGTTGTCTTTCTCTGTCGAGATGTCGAGATTATATAAATATTTTAGGTACAGAAATAGTTCTTCGAAAAATATTTTTTCATATCACATTAAAAGTAGGTAAAATAAAGTGCTTACCCTAGGTTTTGCTAGTTTTTTTATATATTCTATTTCGTAATCACTTATAACTTCATGAAATACAATAATATCAGGTTTCATGTACATATACTCCATTTTGATTGGCGCCAGCTTGAGGAACGGGTGGTTCTCAGTTAAGTATCGACATTTTAGTCTGTAAATATATATATATAAAATAAATTTATTTATTAGATCCTTTAATAATACTAATGACGTTCTAAAACGCTAAGTTTTTCAGTATTGGTAGCTGGTTCAAATCTCAGACGTTTTGATGAGATATAATATTTACATATATAAACATTAGTTTTACTAATACGATTATATATGAAACATACATGTATAATCAAAATAATCTGAATACATATAGAAAACAGACGATATATGTATCAACTGACTTTTTTGATATTTCACTGGGAATTTCCATTTCACCGCGGCAGAGAGATTCGTATACTTTTCTTTCTTTTGCATATCCTGTCAATTCTTCATCTTTTTCTTGTTCTTCAAACTCTAAGTCATCTTCTCCTGTGTCCTAATGAATTAAAGTTAATTATGGTTATACCATACCATAGTTTTGACGTTTATACAGACCAAGAATATTAAGTATTAAAGATATATAGTATAAGTATTATAGATAACAATGTCTCTGTAGCTAAATAGAAATCACCGTACCCAAGATAATTGTAGGTTCAATCCCCACTCGGGGACAAATTAATTTTCTACTCTCTTGAACTGGTAAGATAAATTGCATTACACAAAAAAAGAGACATGTGCTCTATAGTTTTTATACAAAACTTTGAAATAAGTGTTTGAAAAAATCATATATGTACGTACGCCACGTCGTTTTTTCCATAGTTTTTCTTCTCTTTGAGCGACCGCTTTCTCGTAGTGTGGTATATTACCAAGGGCTCGAACGTGTTCAGGGTCTTTATTTAGTAATTCTCTTGTCCAATCCAAAGCTTTCTTAACATCATCTAAAATATATGTTTTGACATGATGTAAAACTTCTTTTAAAACTTGGAATATATATTTTTAATAAACCTTATGTATAGTTTTCTAAAACTTGTAATATCTGCTGTGATATATCTCATCATAAAATAGATGATCTGTCATAAATATTTATGATCTCAATTAAGTATTAAAAGATGCGTCTACTCGACGAAAATTACTAACGACAGTCAACATAAAGATTTCAATATCTTTTTTGTTACATTTTCAAAGTGTTATTCTATAATTAGGAAAAAAAGTAAAAAAAACATTTAAAAAATAGCATTAGCTCTTGCCAAACGATCATTCTGAGTAATTATCTTTGGGTAGCGGAAATTTGTAAAAAACCTCCCTACAGATATGCTAACAACATAGATAAGTTGTAACAAGCGTATAAGGATTTCGACGTAGCTCGATGAGAACTACGCTTAGTTAGCCAGAGCACTTGGACGGTTTTTAAAGAAGTGCGGGTACAAATTCCGCTACTTTAAATTTTTTATGTTTCCTTAATAAGTATATTTCAATATCTTACCTAATAAGTAATAAGAAAAGCTGATATACTCCAAAATATCGACTTCTGAAAATGAATACTCTTGTTCCTCGTCACGATATTTCTGTAATGCTACAATCATCCAGGATTGTGCGTTTTTGTAGTCTTTCTCATTGTATAGAGTTTTTCCTAATTCATAGCAGTCGCCCGCACTCATTGCTGTGCTATAGAATATGAGATATAAATTAATATAGAAATAGTAACACTGGTTAGTCAAAAAGTCCGCTTTTCAGTTATATCCCAATGAATAAATTAAAAGGTCACAGCTTGCTGCTCTGCTGTATATCTAATGAAAATTAATAAAAAATATGCATAAATTTAAATAAATCAGCTTCACGCTATATCCCGCACGCAGCAGGGCAGACAGGGAACCTAGTGTTAAGACACTCTGTTCCCCAATTTCTGCCGAATTCTGGAGGCATTGCGTGTTGAGTGGCAGAATTCAACGCCGCAAACTTGCCATCTTATACCACAAATCGTATAGAGTCTATTTATTAATTTACTCTCTAATAGTGTCGTTTATTTATAACTAATGCTCTATATTATTAAATCTACCATATAATACTGTTCTAAATATATTTTCGTTGTTTGATTTTTTGCACAATAATATAAATAATGTTTTTTGAGTGCCTCATGAGTTTAATGTATGTCCCATCACCAAACGAAAAAAGTGCTGTAAAATTGATAACGCTACCCCATGTAATATAAACTAAAAACTTACGAGACAGCTATTAATTGATCTTCACTGTGAAAATAAATTGTAATATAATAATGGGTAGTACTGCATTAGATTGTTCTTAAAGAACATCGATATTGAAAAAATATACGCACTTATTACACTTTAATTGAAAAACGATTTTAGGTTACTTACGGAAGAGGTGGTATATCGTCTCTGTAAAATCATATTTTAAATATATTTATAATACTATTTGTATTATAAAATTAAATATATTTTAAGGTTGGACCAAAAAAAAGTATTTGTATTTGGACGTCAAACTACCTGTAAATGACCCCATTGAGTCTTCCCTCAGCCAAATCACCGACATCTAAGTGATACGTTTCTTGCAAACGCGTTAGAGCTTGAGCGGCGCCCGAGAGGTCTTCCAAGGTAGGGTATTTGACGTCCGCGTGATTGTTTAGTATTGTTATGTTCTTTATATATTCTGAAAAAGTATTAAAAAATACATAAAATAACGTCTTATCCTATATAAGATGTATAATATACGTTTGTATTTACTTTGTAGAAAATATGTATACACCGTAGCGTAGCGGCACAACGTACAACGTATAAATCTTAACATGATGATTGTGAGTTTGATTTCCACTCAGATGGATGAAATATTTTAATTTCTTGGTTATAAGAATGTCATTCGTGGCGCTATCTCCACTATCTAAAATTCAATACACGAAGCTTTTTTATTTATTATGTCAAAGAATAATATAATCACATATTGTTAGTATGTATAAAAATTGTTGTAAATGTGAAAAATATTAATAATTTCAAACGTAAACTTAAATTAAACGGAGTAATTAAAACGAAGTTAAATTTTATTGTTTCATCGAGAATATTTTATTAAATGTTATCTTTTTCTTTTTCATCAGTAATAAAAACGTAGTGTAATGTTGTAATCAATAACAATAATATTCATTAAATGAAATGGTTTTCATGTCAGTAATAAACATCATATCTATAAGGTATGTAAAAAAATATAACATCGCTTATATTACATAATTTATAAAATAAGTTTGAAGCGAAATATGTGGCTGCTAACTTATTGGTCTATACATAGTTATCCGAGAGTCCGTCCACGAAAGATATTTATGGAAAATTTACCAAAGTTGAGTATCTGCTTATGCTTGCAATTATCTATTTATTTTTGTAGCGTCACGCCTTTTCTCCTATATTGCAAGATAGGTAGACAGAACCAACTTATTGTTCCCACTTAATCTTTAAGCCTAGTGTGAAGAAACTCCGTTCCGATTAAGACAGTTCCATTCTCTACTTTCCGCAGAATTCTGAGTTGGGTGTTGAGCGGTGGAACCTATACCACGCCTTGCCTTCTTACGAGAGCGGGAAAATAAAAATATTAAATATCGAACTCAAAAACGTCGCTCGACGTCTACAGTCACGTTCTTGTGTGCAACTGTGCCACGACTGGCTTTTTTTTAGAATTGTTGTTACTACTGTTAGCCCTGTTGGCTTTTACAGCGACACCGGTTGGGTAAGGAAGAGGGTACTCTGTCCCTGAAGAAAGTACAAGCACTGAATGGCTGCCTGCCACGACTGGCCTCGTTCATGAGTTTTTAATTGTTTGCTGATATAAGGTTATCAAAGTTAGTTAAAACACTATCGCAACGTTACTTCACTATTTTGTAACGATATGATTTTTAATGACTACAACCACAAATAAACATAAAATTAACTATAAATTGAATGTAAAATTATAAAATCACACGACGGTGCCATAATACAGTTCGTGATGCACGTTTGTATTTACAATCGACTGTCAGGTGTTATGCAACCAAGAGTTTCTGAAGCAAGAATACAAGATAATCAGAAATAAGCACCTAATGATTGAAGTGCTAATATCTACAATTTCGTAATGTTTATTTTCATTTGCATAGGCAAATAACATATACATATGCTAACATTATAGTTGCACGTTTTTTGACAGTCAATATTATCGTGACATGATTACAAAATAAATTGTTCAACATTTATTTATTTATCTATTTATTGACACATCTACATGTAACTTACGTAATATAAAATGAAATTTCGGTTACTAATATCAATTAGAGATATGTACAGCATTCACAAAATAATCCTGATTGATTGTCAGTGCTAATAAATTAAATAACAATTAACAATAATATAATTGAAAGTAAAAAGTAAATATTTGAGATATTTAGTTTCGGAGAAGTTTAGCTTAGACACCACTCCCCACTTTCTGGCGAATTCTGACGACGAACCAGAGCGAAAAAATATTAAATATTTAATTTCTTCGAGAAGGAATCGAACTCACAATCTGTCGTGTTTACAATTACGAGTTTTTACGAATTTCTTACATACTAAAAATTAATAAGCCATATGAACATACTATAGTTAAGTACCAAAATTAACTGCTTACGTTTAGTGCACACTTTAGTTTTTTATGACCTTAAGAGAAAGAGAATCTTTTTTACTCTTTAAAGAAAAAGACAAAATTTGTTATACAGCCGAAAAAAAGAAAGTATTAAATTAAAAATATTATTCATACCTGTCCCAACTTCTATGCTTCGTTCAATATAATCCAAGTCCGTCGTTAGCCTTTTTATTAAAGTAAAGGCATTTATAGGATTTCCTAAATAATTAGGAATATCTTCCATAGCTTTTTCGTGTTCATTTTTGTACGTCGCCAAGTGTCTGAAAATTTTATATAGACGTTATTATAATATTATTTACCGAGTGCATATAACTTATACTCATATCTGCTTACAAAGTTATTAATTAATATCTCAAGCATGTCGGCAATCAAGATCGATCTCAGAATTAAGAGCGACGATCAGGCCCAAGGGGCGCCAGGGTTTCATAGCACACGGACGCTACACGAACTAGAGCCGCCCCTGTATATATATATTTTTTTAAATGCAACTGTTTTTTGCAAGTGAAAAGAGAATGTATAATACCTGTTGAAAACTAACTATGCAAATTATTTTGCAACATTAAAATTATGGAGGCGTTGTTTACATAATATAGGTTCATGTGATTAGTTACATTCAATATACCCGTACAAAATTTATATGTCTTTTCCACTTTAGTGATATAATCTAGCACAGATACAAACCGAGAGATGTACATATATCTTAAACAGACACAATTGGACAAAATGCACAAGAAACATCTTTAATTAAAGATAGAGCGTAATATGAATTAAAAACCAACCTTTTTAATATTGCTAGTCTATTTTCTTCTTTATTAATATAATCTTCTAAGTCGTCTATAATCTTCTTGTGTGTTTCTAGTAAAGGTTCCACATCTGATATAGCTGTGAACAGCTCTCCTCTTGAGCATGTCCATAGATTTAATACGATAAAACACAAAATAACATATGAAGTTTTAATCGTGGAAAACATATTTCTGTCGTCAGCTAAAACAAAAAATAGAATTATAATTTTATTTGTAATGAGAACAGTACAATGGGGCAGTATTTTAAACATATCTATCAAATGTCATATTTAACTATACTTGTATGTAAAGGAGGCATAGAAATATATGAAATAAACTGCAAAATTTACATATATAATACATATACAAACGATATTACAAACTGGAACGATTTAACTAAGTATATGTGAAAGATAGATAACAATAAATACACATGTGTCGCTAGGCCATGCTAGATTTATTTCCGTGGACATCTAAGGCTTTTAATTGGCTATTCTCGCATTTTGATTGAAGCAACTAAAAGTTTGTTATGAGCTCTGTAGTTATTATTATTAACATAGTAGATTTTTTTTTAATGAAATAACACATTACATCAAATGTACAGGATATAATAGTGTATAGAGAAAACAGTCCTAGTGAGCGTAAACAATTTCCTGTTGCAAACTTTGTCACGTATACCTACAATAAGATTAGTTAAAATTATTATTATAAACTTTTGTAAGTATTCAGAAATTTACACGAGTTTACACTTGATACTGATCTATTATATAATATATAATTTATGATAGAAAATAAATTATAATATATAAAAAATATACCTATTTTTATGACATATAGAGCTATTATAGAGAAGTTTAAAATTAAGGTTATATATTTTTTTCTTTGATTATGAAATTCCCATATTGATGTTGAAATTTTTTTACTATTATATTAGATAAACAAATATATATATATCAACGTGGAGTTGTCCGGATAAGTTTCTTAGTAAAAATAACAATTTTCTATACGTACCGAACGATAACTGATATCCCAATTGTTATACACACTACTAAAATATCACTCAATATTAAAAAAAAAATGTTTATAATCATACGACAGAGTATAAAATATCTAAATATGACAATACGCCTCCTGTCCCGCCATCCGGCGCGGGCGGCACACGAATAATGAACAGCAGCGGCAGCGCGACGCCGATCGGGTCAACGGACAAATAACAACTTTGATCAGAATTTAGCGACAAACCACTGACCTTATTAGACGTTGCGATGACGATATTCTTATTTTATTTTAAACAATTAATTATTTTAAATTTACCCTTTTTCGATATTGTTGCAATAATACACGTAAGATATATTTGTAGCCAGCATATGATAGATAAAAATTAGTGTTAAGACATTCGAGGAATTGCGTGCTGAGTAAAAAAACTCTGTCTTTTAATGTCAAATTTTATCTCTCCAGAGGGAAATAATACTAATTCATTCGTCATTACCCTCGCGTATACGGCCAGACGCTGTCCCACTACGCGACATTAACAAATCAGTTTCAAACTGTATCCCGCATACAGCAGGAAGTTTTAAGATACTCCGTTCCCAACTTTCAGCTGAATTTTTCAAGGCATAGCGTGTTTAATTCGATGCCGGGCTATGTGCCTTAGTGCGCTAGAGCGAAGAAATATAAATATTAATAAAAAGGGCAAAGGGCCGGGGCAAAGTGTGACTGTAACACGACGCCTGTGGATTCGATCCCACTCGAGGAAGTGAAATATTTACTTACGTTTAGATTTCCATTTCTTCGCTCTGGTGACGAGGCAAAGCGCGGCGTTGAGTTCTGCCACTCAACACGCAATGCCTCCAGAATTCGGCAGAAAATGGGGAATGGAGTGTCTTAACACTAGGTTCTCTTTGCCTACCCTGCTGTGTGCGGTATACAGCGTGGAGCTGATTGAATTTTTTATTTTTTATAAATCAAATGTGTGTAACAGCGTAACCACAGAAAAAGCTCAAGGTTTGACTACTGTGACCATTCAGGTTGTATGCAATAAGTCAGTTAGGTACAGCTACATAACAGCCAGCTGCACCTGCTTTAGTGAGGACGAAGATAGCACTAATATCAAAAGTGAATAAAAAAATTAATAGCATTCCATGTGGACCCATCATTTTGTAAGGAAAAGAACTTAGAGCGGTACCTGGGACTTGCAACTCAAGTATAAGTTTAAGTAGTACTTTAAAAGTGCATTAAAAACCACTTACACTTTCTACTTAACAAAATTCAAATTATTCAAATTGATCCCATCAAAGCAAGTATTATAAATTAATCAATGACGACCTTTTAATAAACTTAAGAGAGATTTCTTTTTCAAACGTCTTGCTATCACAAAAAATTAAGTATAAGTTCCTAAAACATTCCTTGGTACATATAAAGTACTTGTTCATTTATAATTATGATTTTTACTGATGCTTGTTTTTCATGCCACTGTTAACTAGATTTACCAGGTTTCACACTGTATCCCGGCAACAGCAGGGTAGGCAGAGGGAACCTCGGTGTTAAGACACTCCGTACCCCACTTTCTGACGAGTTCTAGAGGCATTGCGTGTTGAGTGGCAGAAATTCACACGCAACTAGATTTAAGAACTTATAATATACATTATAGAAATCATATATAAATATACTTATCTGCATTTCTATGAAATTATTAATAAGTTATTAAAATCTTAGAGTAATAAGTAAAGATTTTTTACAGTACATCCGTGAAAAGTGGGACAGTACCCGTCCCGATCAGGACTTTTAATTTTTGGGCTAAAAATCGGGATGTCGCGCCAAAATCGGGACATCTGGCAACGCTGGTACAAACCAAACGTCTGGAGAGTTCATCATTAAAACCATTGATATTAATAAATATATAAAATACAAAATAAACTATAAGAATAATATATGTTTATAATATCAGTTTTGTTTATTTAAATCTGTGTGTGACTTTTCGAAAAGAATGTAATAAGTAATAAATATATAAATATATAAATAAATGGAAACGACATACTTACAGACTTAAAATTAATACCAACTCATTTCAATGTGGTATAAAATATGTTTATTTTCTACAATAATAAAAAGTATTGCGGCTATTTTTCAATTATAGTTCATTACACGGTACAAACATTAGTTCAACTTCAGTGTCAACTGTCAAACCATAATAAATTGATAGTACTAGTTGATAGATCTCGTCATCTCAGTAATACAACTCAGCAATATCCAAATTAGTGACGTAACCAATCGAATTATAATTGAAAGGCGATTAATATACGGCACCATATTTACTCAATTTAAAAAATAAAATAAGTTAATACTGAATACTTAATGAGTAAAGAACGAAAAATATAAATATAACTAATTTTATATTACTTTTTTATTACCATAGCATAATTTGATGTCAAGACGATTTGTTCTATCAACAACAAATATAATATTTAAAAAAAAATTTTAAAATATTATTTTATTTTTAAATTTTTTCGGAGTTATTTTTTCAGAGAAAAACCAATAATATGTTGTAATCAGTTAACATTAGTAATCCAAATTAATATATTAGTTTCATATTTTTAGATAGTCAAGATCATTAACAATTTTAAAATCAATAATGTTCCTATTTATTGAATGTAGCTTGTGATATACAATTAATACATTATTTATGATGTATTATCTTAATGCACTGGTAAGCAATATGAGATGTACTGCACATAATGAACATGCTCATCTGAGAGGGAACCTAGTGTTAAAACACTCCACTTACCACTTTTTACCGAATTCTGGAGGTATTGCATGTTGACTGTTGGAACTCAACGTCGCTCTTGCCTTTGAAGAAAATGGAAATATTAAATATTTCATTTTCGCAAGTGGGAATCGAACCCACAGCCTGTCCCGTTTATAGTCTAAGTTTTAGTTTAGCAATTATAGACAACATCGTTTGATAAAGAAAAATCGGCAAGCTTTAGTAGTTTAGCAATATTCATATATCACTATATGTTTTACAATCTGTTCTGTTATAATGTTATCTGCTTAAGTGCTTTAAAATGACAATGTACTCGCGTTGACACTTTGACAGTTGTATTCTTGTAAACAAAAACACGTTTTCTTAATGCTTGTGTTGCATGTCAAACTATATTGTTATATAGTTTAAAGCGTAATAAAACAATTGGACGCTTAAAAAGAATATTTTAAAAACTAGTGAAATGTCTAATTTAAAAATCAAAGTAATAAGTCGAAATCCAGAAGATTATTTACGTGCAACCAAGAGGGATATACATAAAAGTAAGTTCCTTTTAAGAGAAGGCGAAGTTAAATATTTTAAAGTAGATACGTAAATATCAAACGTGTTGTTTACATTTATAGAAATGTAATATATACATTTCTAAATTTATATAAATAAATGATTATACATTTAAAAGAAGATGATTTTTTTCACGTTTGCGTGATGATTAACATAACCTTCAGTATAACTTAATTTTTATGATTTTAGTACCTAGAAATTATGATCCATCATTGCATCCAATGGAAGGGCCTCGAGAATATGTAAGAGCTTTAAATGCAGTTAAACTTGAAAGGGTTTTTGCAAAGCCATTTGTAGGTAACTTAGATGGACATACAGATGGAGTATCAAGTCTTGCTAAACATCCAAGCCGATTATCATGTCTAGCAAGTGGAGCATTCGATGGTGAGATTAGGTTATGGGACTTGGCAAGTCGAAATTGTACAAGAAATTTTGTTGCTCATGAGGGTTGGGTCCGCTCTCTTTGTTTTACACCAAATGGCCAGCAGTTTACTAGTGTTGGCGATGATAAAACTATTAAAACATGGAAAACTGAAGTACAAAACCCAGATGATGAAGATCCTGTAAATACACTTTTAAGTATGTCAGTTGTCTCCGGTATTACTCATCATAGGTCTAAACCAATATTTGCAACTTGCGGAGAACATTGCCAGCTGTGGGAAAATACAAGGAATGAGCCTGTTAAAGTATTCAAATGGGGTGTTGATAGTATTCATCATGTTGCTTTTAACCAAGTAAGAATTCCTATGTAATATAGTTTTTGTAATTATGTAAGTGTTGTATACAGATTGAAGCGTCAGCACTCCTTTATAGGGAATGGCATACATATGGTTACATTTAAAGTGGCGCTGATGAAAACACTGTATATATAAACTATAAATATATATATATATATATATATAAATATTTAAACTGTAACATTTATATTAAACAAGACAATTTAGAGTCAAAATTACCATGAGAATAATATGTATGAATCTTATCATAGGTAGAGACCAATTTACTTGCATCTTGTGCCAGTGATAGAAGTATTATTTTATATGATTTCCGTGAATCTGGACCATTAAGAAAAGTCGTTATGGAATTAAGATCCAATGCTTTGTCTTGGAATCCAATGGAAGCATTTGTATTCACAGTTGCTAATGAAGACTACAAGTTAGTATAAACATTTTTATATTTATTTTTTAAGAGACAAAGAGGTCTTGGTTTTAAGATTTTTTTAAATATTGAATATTGACAAAATTCAATACAGTACTTGGTTACCAGAGTTAGGAAATGAAAATAATACATTTAAAAAAAAGATAACTGTCGAGAGGTAGAGGAAGGCCTCAATTGAGATTTACTATGTTGCCAATCACATAAAAGTACCTGGAGAAAATGTATGAAACAGAAGCCATATTTAATCATAAATAATCATTATATTTAATATTTTTGTAGCCTTTATACGTTTGATGTGCGTAAATTAAAACAACCTATTAATATTCATATGGACCATACATCGGCTGTGGTAGATGTTGACTACTCACCAACTGGAAGAGAATTTGTAGCTGGAAGTTATGATAAGACTGTAAGAATCTTTGAGAGTTTAAAAGGTCATTCACGAGATGTATACCATACCAAAAGAATGCAGAGGCTAACCAGTGTAAAATGGTCCTTAGATAATAAATACATATTAACTGGATCAGATGAAATGAACATAAGAATTTGGAAAGCTAAAGCTTCAGAAAAACTTGGTGTTGTGAGTATGATTTTATTATAGTTTATGGTATTTAAAATATGTGGATAATTTAAATTTAATAAAAATTTAAATTATTTTTTCAGCTTAAACCAAGAGAACGTACTGCACTTAACTATGCAGAGGCATTGAAAGAAAAGTTTAGTGGACACCCTCAAATCAAAAGGATAGCCCGTCATAGACATGTGCCAAAACATATTATTAATGCTCAAAAAGAAATTAAAACTATTAAAGAAAAGAACAAACGTAAGGAAGCCAACAGGAGAAAACACAGTAAACCCCAAACTGTGCCATTTGTTCCTGAAAGGAAGAGACATGTTGTTAAAGAAGATGAATAATAGGTTGTTTTCCTTAATGTAAAATTATATTTCCAAATTAAATAAAATAAAACTTTAAGCTATATTTTATTGATATGCATACTGATAATTTTACTATTTATAGAAGATCTACTGTTATATTTCCTATCCTATCCTAAATACTCGGACACCTTTATTTTATGTGAACTGCCTAAAAAATAACTTTTCTGTGATGATTTAAAATGCAATATGCTACAACATAAATCTCAAATTATTAAAATATGAATAAAATAAATAATAACATTCCTTTAATTTGTTTGCTTTTGCATTCCACCAACCTGGCACTTTGAGTGCAAAGGGTTAGTAATAGTTAAGACACCAATATATGAATTACGAAAGTAACGATGTTTTAATTCCCAATATTTTGAAAATCTATATCTATATATCTCAACATAAGTTGTGCTCTATTATTACCTTTTTTACACAATAATATTCAGTAATTTTATAGTTGCCTTTTATTTTAACTAGTTAGTATGGCTATTTAAATTAAATTACAATATTAAAAAATTATATGAAGTTAGAAATACAATAAATATGTATATCAAGTCTGTATCAAAAAGTCAATTTACGCAGTAATGGTGTACTAACAGTTGTTATATGTACATTTAGTCATATTTACATTATTAAATCATCAATTTCAATATTTTAGTATACGAAGTGAAATGAAATCAAACACCTCGATACTTTTACAGAACTTATATTTCTTCCAGAGTCAAATATTATTGTACAATATTTACTTAAATTCTATTACAATATGTTGAGGACCTCTTTCTCTTTCGGCTCAAAATCTAAGTGTCTCTCCGATTTTACGACCACATAACGCGATTTTTTGAAATGACGTCCGACCGTAATTCTATAAACTTATTTTCAAAAATAGCTTTTTATCAAACAAAGAGGCTGATTTACATTTTTATAATAAGTTATTGCGAATATAAGAACTATAAATACAAAATCATTACAGAAGTAAAGTACCTAGTGTTAGGAGCTAAACCAACTACTACATGAATCAATGTGCTGTAAACATTTGAAATATTTAATAAAATGTAATTTA